>CAMAPE010000010.1:16620000-16957500 GCA_945859875.1 Cuscuta europaea | reverse complement strand
ACACAAACATCTTCATCATCTAAAGAAAAATCATTTTTTAAATCTGCACTTGGCAATCTTATGAAAAAAAGTAAATCAATTGTCGTTAATGAACAAAGCTCGATAACGAGCTTTCTTTGTATCTAACATTTCCTGTTGATTATGAAAAAGATGATGACTTTGACGTTATAAAGTGGTGGAAGGAAAAAGAAAGAACGTTTCCGAATTTATCAAAGATGGCTAAGCAAGTGCTAGCAATGTCGCTATCACCAGTTGACGTGGAACAAGAATTTAATGCAGCCGGCAACGTGCTAACGGATTATAGAATGAGATTGAGCACGAACTCTCTAGAGACACTTGTTTTAGGGATGGACCGGTTCCGGTTCGGGCCCGGTTCGGGCCTGGGCCCGACCGGGCCTCGGTTCATGAAGGGGAGGCCCGGAACCGGCCCGGGTAACCCCCAGGTCCGGGCCGGGCCGGGCCTCGGTTCTATTTTTTTTTTTTTTGGCTTTTCCTAGTTAACCCCCAACCCTCTCCCTCACCCCCAAACCAACCCTAACCACCTCAAATGGCCCAAAATACCCAGCCCAACCCAAAAACTTAAAAAAAATCAAAAAAAAAAATTGGACCGGCCCGGGCCCGAACCGACTGGGCCGGTTCACCTTTTGAAGGGCCCGAGCCCGAACCGCCATCCCACCGGGCCAGGTGGCCCGAACCGGCCAACCAACCAGTTCACCGGGCCGGTCCAGGCCCGCACAGTAGCGGGCCGGTCCGGGCCCGCACAGTAGCGGGCCGGTCCGGTTCCGGGCCGGTTGGCCCGGCCCGAGTCCAACCCTAACTTGTTTGCTTCCACAGTTCCACGATTGATTGAAGGTGAAACGTAGAACTCAAAAAGTGTGCATTACCCCCACCCGCCACTTTATGGAGGAAACAACCAAAGATGGCAGAGATTTCGATTGATTATTATTTATTAGAAAATGTATTTCATGTTAAATTTTTTTAAATTCTCAATTGTACTACATATTTCAAATAAATATACTTTAACTTTTTTATATCCAACAATTCTTGAATTAATTTGTAAAAAAATTACCCGAACTCGGTCCGACCCGACCCGGCCTGTACCCGATCCGCTACCCGACCCGGTACCCCGGCCCGAACCAGACCCGTTAGGTACCCGGGCCGGTTCGGGGCCTCAATTCCCCAAAAAAAAGCGGGCCCGAGACCCAGCCCGGACCGGCCCGACTCCATCCCTAGATAGACTACTCATTACTCATGCAGGTAAAGATGATTTTTCTCAGGTTTTCAAAGTGCAAAGCTACAATACTTTGCTTCTTGTTAATATCGTAATGAAAATTATGAAATATAGGATACAAGGAACCATTGGCCGAAATGCACATCCTAGCATGGCAAATCCAAGAGAAGAAACTTTTTAATGGAAGATTAGTTGCAGCACGAGTTCATGGCCTTCCAAGTTCCAACACTCCTTGTTGTACACTTATCCTCCACCACAAAGGCACACAAAACCTAGTATTCAATAGCATAAGTTGCCACATTCCCAAGGAAATGGTTCAAGACAACAATATTTGACCAAGATATTTTCCTTTATACTCCGCCACTATACTTGAAAGCCACATTTTTTTGCATGAAAATGAGGGCTACAATCAAGAAATTCTTTTTGGGTCGGGGGGGGGGGGGGGGGGGGGGGTACCCATGATATTTCATAAATTTCGAAAACTGGATGGGAATTCCAAAATCTTTGATTACTTTTTATGTATAGTCATCATCTCTCTATGGACTTGTAGAGAACAACTGTCACATATTTGGAGAGGAACCTATGAGTAGAACTGAGGGCTACCACGGACGGGGTGCTGCTTCTGCCCCTCTGCATGTAGAGATGGTTAAGGACGACGTGTTGAGGCCTTGAGAACGGAGGTGGGATTTCAGATTGAGATGACGGAACATTAAGCAGGGTCAACTGGAGCTGTGGAGGCACCAAGGGTGGCTCCTTGGCATAGTCATCGGCTATAAGTTGCGGGTTGCTATATGTTGAATCAGGGGATAGAGGTGGCTCGAAACCAGATATGCTCTGTATGTCTTCAGGGACGTAATCCTGCTTAGCAACACACATATCATGAGAAGGCAAACCTTTTCAATTTTCAAATTATCCAAAAGAAACCAGATGGAAAGCTTCAATATGTGTTTGTTGTCACTGTAATTTGTAGTAATGTTTTAGGTTCCTACAAAATTATTTTCAGTTATTCATCTTATACTTTACCCAATTTTGCTTTAGTCCTCTGTCAAACTTTATTGTAGAAAAATTAATGTGTGTCACAGGCACTATTCTAGCCTTCCTTCCTATGCCAACCTTCAGTCACTCGTTGGCGACTATTATGGGATTTAGCATTAAACAAAACTCACCCTTCCCAATTCAATGAAAACCTTTCTGAAAATAAAATATTAGACATTTCTAAAAAATAATGTGGAAAAAACAAATCGGTGATCTCTGTAATAGTGTATGGTGATCGTTATTCCATGTAAACATATATCATTCCATTAAAGAGACAAAATTTTTTAAATTTTTGGGTAAACTAGTGCATTGAAGATAGCTGCTTATTTAATATGAAAGCATAATATCAAAAAGCCCAGAACTTTGTGAAGAACTTGTAGATTTGTAACTGGATATTGAACATTAGTCCTGGTGGCAGAATCTCGAGTTTTTATTGCATTCACACACCCTCACGAAGAATCACATTACAAAAATAATTACAAAGCTGAATATTAGAGATGGATAATTATGAAGCCGAACAGCTGGGAAGGAAATTATGGATTTACCTGCAAGTCCAAGACGTTATAATAATTTCCAGCTTCATCAGTGACAAATGGCACATCAGGGGAATACCTCCACTGCCCATCAACTATAAACCTGTACTGATAAAATCCTGAAGGAAGCACTTTCAAAATGGTGAAATCCTTTCCGGACCTCTGCAAAGGCTTCCTGACAAAAGAGTTTTTAGAGAGCTAAGTCCCTTGCAAACATAAAGCATCAGATACCAAATGAAAATTAATGGGAAAACAAATTGGCGCACAAATATGATATACCTCGTTTTCCAATCATCCCATGATCCCTCCACAGAAACTTCATTTCCACCCCTACTCCAAGTTAATACTGTTGGAATTGTGTGCTCATCGTGTGTGTCATCAGATCCTGAAGCAGTTTGTGCCCATGGAGGGTTAGGGATGTTCATTTCATCTGGTCTTTGTAGAGGAACCACTGGCATCTTCAGCAATATTTGCAAGCAATTGAAAAAAATCAGAATGAAGCAACATTCAGGAACATATCGTAGAATGAAGCAATATTTACATGAAAGATTGAAATAAGAGCCCATTGAGTGAACTCTTTTTTGGCTTATAAGCCTTGCCAGCAAGATTTTTTCACCAAAATGCCAAATACTAACTATTGTTATTATACCGGCTTAATCAATTCCGAGTGTGTCCCATCATTTCCAATGGAGCCAAAGACTCGCTATTTTTTGGCTTGGGAATATGATAGAATAAAGCAAAGCAAAATGGCTCACTAAACTATATGCATTTTTTTGTTATGAAGCAGCAACCAGTCTATGTGATTTTCAACGTGATTTTAATCATAGATCATCCGGTAACGGTCTCTATGTAAGTGGGAGCCTTTGAGGCACTGGGGTAATGTTGTATTCAGTTGCAAATGGAAAGCAGTACAAGGGTTACTATTTTCCCTAAAATCCAAGAAAATAACAATTTTATATTCGTTTTTATATATTAAATTATTTAGTTTATTTAAGAACTGTACTATAAATATCTTTTCATAACTCAGAAAATATACCCTATTCATCCATTTCAGCTCCCTGCAGTCTACATCTTCAAAAAATTGCATAATTAATGTTATTTCTTTCATGAGTTCATCTCTTATGTTTGTATAAAGAAATTTATAGAGTAATACATTTCGTAAATAAACTAAATTAATTAATATGTAAAAATGAATATCTTTTAAAAATAATTCAGAACAAGACACTTCATCTACTTTAGGCCTTACAAACCACTCTTATTCTTCATAAGCAAAATTTGATATTGAGACATATTACATGCACAAACAATACTGCAATGGTATACTTGAGGATAAACATCAAGCCAATCCGCCTAAGAAAGATCATCAAGATCACTTAATTATAATAAAAGGGGAAAAGGGTTGATGATTTTAAAATGCACAAACAATACTGCAATGGTATATAACAATGTCAATTGTTCAGTAATTTTAAGCCTGGAACATCTAAGCACCTGATTGGCTGATTCTCCCAGATTGACAAAAATACAAACAGAATTGAAAAATGTACAAATCACAAATAAATACACAAATTAACACTTTCTAGATAAGGCATCTTTTTATTTTTCATCGAACAGATCCAAGGAACTCAGTTCGAAAATTATTACTCCTATCATTTTAATTCCCTAGATCTAACAGCGATTGTCAGTTGTACCAACTCCTGCGAATTTTTCAAAATTGCTGTCAACCATACGATTGAAAAGGTTGTGGAGCATGTACAGATCTATCCAATTCATATCTCAAAGCCGCAATTATAACAAAATGCATCCACAACTTTGTAACTCCACGTCCAATTTCAAAAAATAATATGCTAAATGACTCTACGAATGAAAAAAGCTGCCCGGATATGAATAAACAATACATATGTATTGATATCAACAGACCTGAGGTCGGAACATCAAAGGAGAACGAGATGCCCTAGGGCTGGAGGGGGGAGACTGACCCATGAACTCACCATCCATTTGCACACTATCCAGCGCCGCGCCGCCACGGCTGCCGTCGCTGGTCTCTTCACCTCCAGACGGGCTGTTACCATTGCCGTCTTCTTCTTCCTTCCCATTGACATTCCCCATTTTTATTCAGCACGAAAAAGCGAATCGAATCTGTACAGATATTCCTTGATGATTTTATTGTGTACATGTGTCGGGTTAAGTGCTTTCCTTTGTTTAAGGTGTATTTGGGAGGAGTGGGGTTAACAATAGGAGTGTCAAAAATGGTTATTTCACTTAATTATGAGAGTTTTTTTGTTAATTAATTACGAAAATAATGCTGTAAAAAAGTATTTACCGATCTACTGTTGGGTTTAAATATGGTCAGGAAAAGTCGCCCAATCGTTAGACGACTTTCCCTGACATATGAACGCAGACCAGCAGCTACTGCCAGCCACGCACGATCGTGCCTGCAAGGGCAGGCACGATTGTGCCTAATTCCGAAACCAAAATTTCAGCATTTTTTTTGCCCATGTTCAACCCAAACTCATCTGTTTGCTAAAAATAAGGTATCTCTTCTCCTGTTTAAGTGTTACGAGCCAGATACAACACATTATAAAACATACAACACACCTGTTCACAAACACATACATAACACGTACTCTCAACAACATACAAAACACCTTGTAAGGACCCTTTACAAATCGAATACAAAACCTTAGATTCATAACCGGTAAAACACAGTACAATCATCCAATATTCATAACAACTAATCATCTAATATTCATACTCGAACACACCAACACAACATACAAGAGTTAAAAAGAGAAAATACATAAAATGTTGTAAATTGTTCCTACAACATCTACTGTACAAGAAAAACTGCAATACAAAAGGTAAACTACAAGTTCTCATGGTCATCTTGATCATCGTGGTCATGGAGATGTTGTTGCTGATGTCTACGCCTACGTCGTGGTCGTGGTTGAAGAACCACTCTCTCATGCTGCGTCTGGGATGATGAAGTCGTTGTTGTCACCTCCATGCCTACAAACAAACAAAATCGGATTAGTTAATTTTTACTATTATACTAATTCTTTTTTTAATCATCCATTTTATTAATTAATATGTTTTCATGCAACGCTAAGATGAATTGTGAATTACTATAATTAAAACCAAACCCACTAGACCCTCCATCGTGTCTTGACGATCTCTTCGCATATGTGGCCCTATTATGGCCAGTTTGGTGGCATTTTCCACATCTAACCGTTCCTCGGGGACCTTCTTCCATCTCATTCTTAATACGTGTCGACTTAGGTCTTCCCTTAGCCCGAAGCATGGATGGATCGGGCACGATTTAAGGTCCATTGTAAGTAGGACAATAATCACGACCAGGAATGGGTTTGAAGACTTTATGATATGTGGCCGCGTATTGGTCAGATGAGAAAAACTTATCCACAAATGGAGCATAAGACAAGCTACGTTGTCTGCACACGGCTAACACATGGGAGCATGGAATCTTATATATCTCCATCTTTTTACAAGTGCAAGTATTCCGTTTCAGATGGACAGTTTGTTTTCTCCCACCCTTCCCCAACGTTCGGCCACCACAACCGGTTTCCACTTGAAATATCCCTCGGCCTAAATCAAATGGAGTAACTGTGTGATGCTTCGCCTTCTCTCTATTCTTATCAAATATCAATTAAATCTGTCATGTATGGGGAGTACTCGTGGCCTTCTGTCACTCTCATTTTACTGGTTTCACGCCTATTAACAAAATAAGCATTAACCCGGTAAAAGGAAACCTGGACCAAAGCGGTGATGGGCAAATATCTGGCATTTTTCATCACGTTATTGAAAATCTCTGCCAGATTAGAAGTGATGGTACCGTATCTGTACCCACCATCGTGGTGCAATGACCACATTTCCGGGGGAATGTTCTCCAGAAATTGTTGTGCCTCCAATCTCATTTCACCTATCTTCTTGAACCCACCGTCAAGGATAGAGTATGGAAGAAGATTTCGAGTTGGAGCAGTAAAATGTTATCTCAAGCTGGCAGGGAGGTACTTATTAAATCTGTATTACAATCTATTCCTAGGTATTGCATGAGTGTATTTTTGCTTCCTTGCTCATTACAAGAAGAGTTAGAGAGTGATGAATTCTTTTTTGTGGGATTCAAGAAAAAGAGAGGGTAAAGGCATTAACTGGCTGAGTTGGGAGAAATTAACAATTTCGAAGTAGGAAGGAGGCATGGGTTTTTGCCATCTCCACGGGTTCAATCTTGCTATGTTGGGGAAACTAGGTTGGAAATTTATTTCTGACTCGGAGGCTATGGTATCACGAGTTATCAAAGCTAGATATTACCCTAGAGGGGAGTATTTTGGGGCGTCCTTAGGACATAATCCCAGATATTGTTGGCGTAGCATCTGGTCGTCCCGAGCTATAGTAAAGGATGGATATCGTTGGAGCATTGGTAATGGAAAATCAACCAATGTATGGACTCAACCTTGGTTGAGAAATGAAGAAGACCCTAGACTGCATACACCACCGAATCTTGAACTACAAGAACTAAAGGTAGCACAGTTGATTGACCGCGAAGGAAGTACTTGGAGAGAGACACTCATTAGAAGCGTTTTCAGCAACCGAGATGCAGAAAAAATCCTTTCGATCCCTCTTATACGACTTCACCATGAAGATATTCCTATATGGCGTTTTACGAAGGACGGCATGTTCTCGGTTAGGAGTGCCTACAAAGCCTGCATGAATTCTTTAGTAGATATCAAACATATTTAAAAGGATGGCCAGTGGAAGAGAATATGGAGGCTGCCAATTCCGCCCAAGATCCGCACCTTTCTTTGGAGGGTGGGGGGGTTGCTTACCGACCAAGAGCAAGCTGAGATCACGGGGAGTGGGCAACACAGAGGTATGTGACTCGTGCGATGGTGGCTCGGAAAACTCATGGCATATTTTCATATCTTGTGCAGATAGCATAGCTTGCTGGAGAAAGATAGGTATGTGGGAAGACCTGGACACTGCCATGAGCAGGGCTAAAAATTTAGTGGAGTTTTTCTTAACTATGATCAGTGAGTTATCTGATAACAAGTTGAAATTGTTTGCGATGACTATGTGGAGCATTTGGCGGAAAGGAATGTTTTATATTGGGAGGGTATACAAGAAACTATTACCCAGGTGATATCTCGAGGGGCTGACGTGCTACATTCATGGGAAGCAGGCCAAGGTTCGAGAGGTGATAGAAAGGAAATGTTGGATAATTGATACCCATATTGTATAAACTAGGAAAGATTTGAACAAGAAAGAAGGAGAAGAGAAGAAGCATTGTGTATGAATCAATATTGGTTGTATGAGTCCTGTTTACAAGCCTCCTATAAGGAGTATATATAGGGAAAATCCGGGTTTGGGCCTCTAATATGCGCCTGACAGACCCGTTTACATAAATGGATTGATAGTATAAAAAACTAATCTAGAACATCTGAATAATAATAATGTAAAATAATAAGAATCCGTTAAGCAGGTGTGGGCCGCTCTCCAGACCCAATAGTCTGCAAACCGGGGGTGGGGGTCTATATACTCCATCAGGAGTCCCCCACTCTCTGAGCCGAGAGTACTCGAGGTGAAAGGGAGTAGTCCAAACTGTAGCTGTAACGTTCTTCTGTCTTTGGTTTCTTCCTCTTCGGTCGGGGGACCACCACCCTTGTCCATAATGGGGAGGTGCCTCGTTAAAACCCTTTACTAAGAAAAAACCCAGTGGGAAAAGGGAAAAAGAGTACATTTAACGCCCCCAACATGAAACAAGGAAGGTAGGCCCCTTCCGGCATAATCACTTTTGTCTAGTTCAACCTGTCTTCATCTGACTTAGCTCTCGTTCCAGCTCATACGTGATATTTGCTGCTCATCCAGAAAATCTGACCTCTCAATCCCCCAGTCCCCCACTCCTTGAGGCGAGTGGAGACGAGGTGAAAAATGAGTGAAGTCATCTTCGTACCTACACATTTAACATGCATATAAATTTTTTCTTGGGGTTTATGTTTTCGATCGGGAGTTCGTCACTTGAAAAAAGTGGAAATGTGAATTGTTGATGTAATGATAAAATACTTAGTAGAGTTGAGGTGTGAGCCATTCGTACGCAACGGTCGCCACTCTTGGAATGACTAAGACCGGTCTTCGTGCCTGAGGAGTCAGGGCTTTATGCCTGAGGAGTCAGGGCTTTGTGCCTGAAAGTCAGGGCTTTGAATCCTAGTGATGGGTCTCAAGCCACACTCTACTAGGCATTTGATCATAAGTGTGTGATAGTGTGACATTCACCCGACAAAAATATTGATTAAAATAAATATAAATAATATTAAAATTAAAGATACTCATCTTTTTGAAGTGGGCTGAAATAATTTGGTGGGCTTGACAGAAATGGATAATATCCAGCCGATTCTCGGGCTCATTTGAAAAAATAGATAGCCATGCCGCTGCCTTGCCCATATTCATTTTCCCCCTAACTCCCGTTAGGTGTGGAGAGAACATCAGTTCACTGCTTGGTTTGAAGAGAAAGATCTGAACCAGATCGCCGCTAGCTGCCTAGTCTCGTCGCCTGCAGGGAGGAAGGGCGGAATCTTTGCTTCCGGTCAGAGAGGCTCGGGTCGCCAGTCCACTACCATCACGCTTACCATGTCCTCTGCAATTGTCGTCGTCAGCTCAGGGGGGTCAGAAGAGCCCTGGTTGTACTCGCCGCCGGAAAAAGGGTGCGGCAGTGAGACCTCGGTCTAACCATGGGGATAAACTGGATGCGGTCAGCGCCATCGTTGGCCAGAGAAGTCATCCAGAGTCCCTGATTTCGCTACGACCACCGTGGTTTTGACTCAGGCGTAGGTGTTGACGGGGATAGATGAATGAGCTAAGGGTGACAGGAGGTGGCGCCGTGTTGCAGGGGAAGGGATTAGTTGTTTGTCGCTGTCGACCGGTCGGTTCAGATCCGGTCGGTTATGCATCAGATCTGTGTCGCCATTGACCAGTCAGTTCGTCGGAGAGTGGAAGAGGATTCGTCGGAACCGCTGCTGCTCGGGTCGCTTGGGCGAGGCTGCATCTCCAGAACGAGCCCTCTGTTTTACAACCGAAATGAGTCAAGCCTGCTTATCAAGCAGTCCAGTATGGCGGTGCGAACAGGATGCTGACGTCTTAGCGACGGATGGTGGAGGTCATAACTTTGGCTTTGCTGGCGGCGATGTCTACAGATGCGGCGACGGGTGAGATCTAGGATGGTGACGAGGTCTGACAACGAGATCTGGAGCCTGGCGCATGGCAGTGGGTGGTTCTGGCTGCTCCGATTTCCCAGAAGGCAGATTCCATTTTTTCAGAATTGTTTTTGGATTTTCCAGAACAATTTTTGCTAGAATTTTTTGTATTTCAGATGAATTTTTGGTTGTTTTGAGAGGTTTTCTCACTTGATTGTGTTCAAACCTCTCAACGAGAGCACCATTGTTGGATAATTGATACCCATATTGTATAAACTAGGAAAGATTTGAACAAGAAAGAAGGAGAAGAGAAGAAGCATTGTGTATGAATCAATATTGGTTGTATGAGTCCTGTTTACAAGCCTCCTATAAGAAGTATATATAGGGAAAATCCGGGTCTAGGCCTCTAATATGGTCCTGACATACCCGTTTACATAAATGGATTGATAGTATAAAAAACTAATCTAGAACATCTGAATAATAATAATGTAAAATAATAAGAATCCGCTAAGCATGTGTGGGCCGCTCTCCAGACCCAATAGTCGGCAAACTGGGGGTGGGGGTCCATATACTCCATCAAGAAAGTAAACAAAATGTTATCAAGTGGACCAGGCCGCAAATTGGTTTTGTTAAGTGCAATATTGATGGTGCAATTTTTTCAGGTGATAAACGAGTGGGATTTGGGTGCTGCGTTAGGGACTGATGGATAAGTGTACCCGGGGGGTATCTATCCGAGGGGTTATTGCGGGGAGTATCTAGAGAGAAGTCAGAGCAAAAGTAAGATAGATAATATATATTGCTGAGAATGTGTTGAGCGTATTGAGCATGGATTACAAATGGGGAAAGGGGTGCTATTTATAGTAGTAATAAATGCCAGATAGGGACACGTGTCATCATTCTGGTGGTCGAGGGGTCACCTCAACAGGGTGGCACTGGCACTCGCATGTGGCCGCATTAAATGCGGTGGTTGGATGTGACGTTTGTACTCGGTACGTTGATCCAGCGCATGTGGGTGGGAGATTCTGTCGAGGAGATGCCTTCAGCCGCAGGTGATTGGCCGAAGGCTCTTCATACCGGGGGCCTCTAGGTGCCGAGAGCTCTAGGTGCCGAGGGCTACCGTTTTTGCCGCTTTCTCCCAGACACTTTGAGTGCTTAAAAGAAGTTGTATTGTGAGTTTATTAGCCTTCGGCCAGGGGGGCGAAGGCACACCAGTGTTCGCCGTGGGCTGTTTGGCACTTGGGGCGCTGTGATTTGGGCCTGTTGTGCTTTCTGGGCCTATTGGGCCTCTGCTACAGTAGTGGGAGTCTATGGACCGGGGGTTCCTGGGCCATATACTCCATCAGGAGTCCCTCACTCCTTTTGTCGAAAGGTACTCGAGGGAAAAGGAGTAATTGCGGTTGTCCCCTGATGCTGCCTTGCTTGTAGCTTGTAAACGTGTGAGAGATCTGCGTTTGCACATGATTCTGCTGGGGGCAGCCCTTCAGTCCCCCATACCTTGGGACATAAGGGTTATGTTGCTGCTTTGGGGAGATTTTTGACATTTTGCATTTTTGTGATTTTTCCCGAAGGGGTCCTCCAATTCCCCACTCCTTGAGGCACATGTAATGTGGTGAAGAGGAGTCGTGCCCGCTGTCGCATGGGGCCGAAGGTTGACACTTTTCGTTTCATTTTGGGGGGATGCCTCGTTAAAAACCTCATTAGGAAAAACCCTATGGGAAAAAATCCTACTGAGGGAAAAAGAGTGCACCGAATTCCCCCAATGATGACTCGAAAAGGTGAAACCTTGGTCTGAGAGGAAGGACAAAGTTGGTGCCGAAGGATGCCCTTGATATGAGGGCGCGTGTTTTGACTTGCCGAAGGTGCTTTGTACATATCCCGGGAGATGCCGAAGGGGAGTCCCTCAATCCATGGGGTTGAGGGCGTGATGAACGTAAGTGGTAGTGCTGCGTTACCGGGGAGATTCTCTGGCTGTTGACAAGCTGGGGATGAGGGTACCCCGAGGGATACCACTGATGAGGGGTTTGGAAGTGTGGCCCCGAGGGTTTCCTGCATTCCAACACGTTGAGGGTTGGGGGGTCCCGAGGGGTTTCCCGTTGTAAGGCCGTGGGCTCCTGGAGGAGAAAGCCTGGAGGCATTTGTAATGTTGTATGAGGGGTACCGGCTGGGAGTGCCTTTGTGATTTCAAAATATAGCCGTTGTAATCAGACCGTTGGCACATGGAACGTTTAAAAAGTAGCCGTTGGAGAGGTCTTCCACGTGGCGCGTGGCTGTTGGCTAGCTTTGGGCGGGCATCACCGGTTGGCGGAAGGGGCGGCGTGTAATGATGGCTTTCGTAACCGGAGGCCCGGTTTTGGGCCCAAGCCCGAATCTGGGTGCCTATAAATACCCCAAGGCCAAGGCCATTTTCCTTGTGCGATCATACTGTAGTGAAGCTTTGCCGGATTTTTTCTAGAGAGAGAAAACAGCCCTTCGATCACATCCTCACTTCTCAAGGTTAGTTGCTCCTCCTATTCTCGAGTCCCTTAGCATATTTTCGCCCTTAGGCTAAGTGCTAGAGTTGTTTAGGGAGCCTTCGGTTTCTAGAACCCCTCATCCCCTTAGTTCTCGAGGATGTCTTCTCAAAGCGATTCTCAAAACATATCGAGGGAGCCCTAGATGAAAGAGGAAAGTATTTCTGATGTGGAATCTTCAAGTGCGCAGCCCTCGGCCGAGAATGACGTTGCGATGGCCATGGAGGTACAGAAAGACCTCGTCGCCGAGGCCGAAGCTGAGGACTTCAAACAGGTGATCGAAGACGAGGAGATGGCCCTCACCATTCAAGTCGTTGAGCAGGAGGAGCAAAGGGAGAGGATGAAGGTCACTGTTGCCGTTCCTCCCCCCGAAATGATGCGGCAGCCGGGAGCTCGAGGCCACAGGACCCGACGCCTATCAGCGTGGCGCCGTGAAAAAAGAAGAAGACGAGGGCGGTACCGAGGAAGAAGCAGGTTGTCGTCGACGCGGGTCAACCAGTAGGAATTCCTGAGGGCTACTCCTACCTCAACACCGCCGCCCTGGATGTGAAGACCAGGACCACACGGGGAAAATACATGGCGACGCAGCTCCTGGTCGGGCCCTCGACACAGGTGGTGGAGCCGGGGCCAGATGACGTTCTGCTACATGCCCCCGCCGGCTGCTTCGCCGTGCACATACTCTCGGTGGAGTTGGACCTCCGATTCCCCCTCCACCCCTTTGTGACCGAGTATCTCCGGTTCGTCAAACTTGCCCCCTGCCAACTGACACCGAACAGACACTCCTATCTGGCTGGCCTCCTTTCCCTCTGCCGGATCCGGTATGTGGAGCCCACCCTAGATCAATTCTTCCTTTCTTTCAATCTCTGCCGGGGAGGCCACTCAAATGTCGGGGGCTTCTCCAACCTGCAGCAGCTCCCCGAATTCAGGCTCTTCGACGATGTCCCCTCGTCCCACAAAGGGTGGAAAGAAAAGTTCTGCTACGTCCGAATGGCAGAGAATCCCTTCCTGGCCCCACTCCGTGATAGTTTCCGAAGGCATGTTAAGGTAGGGAGCGCCGCCTTGGAGAAGAAGGGGAGGAAGCTCTCCAAGAAGCCTGAGGGGTCTGAGAAGCATACCAAGATCAGGGATGCCACCCTTCCAGACGAGCTTTACGACCTGGGCATCCGGCGGTACCGGTTGATGGGGGAAAGCGACGAGAGATATCCCCCTGTCGATAGGGTCTATCACAGTGCCGGAGGTAACCGCCTTACCGAGGGCTCCCATTTCATACTTAGGAAAAAAAATGTTTCTTGTTGTATTATCATCCTAACCCTTCTGTATTTCCCTTGCTTTTTAGGACCAGACATGGACGCCAGGAACCTTTCAAAACTGAAGAAACAACTTGCAAAGGAGAACAAGAAGAAGGATGCCCCGGTGCAACAGAAGGCGGTGGATGATATCTTCCCGAGGGTGGGGACTGCCGATGAGGCTAAGGAGGCCGTGCCTGAGGAGAAGGTTGCCACCGGCGACGACGTCGGTTCCACAGCCGAGGGCTCCCCTGTTGAGGAGCTGAAGAGGAAGCGGACCGAGAAGGCCGCGGTGCCCCCAGAGGGGAAGAAGCAGAAGAAGGGGGCCTTGGGATGAAGGAGGCCCCAGTTGTTATTGTCAAAGAGCATTCCTCCTTCGAGCCCCCGGTCCAAGCCCCCGGAATGGGGTGGCCCCAAGATAATGTGCAGTTCTCCATCACCAAGGGGACTGCCATTATGCATGCGACGTTGAACCCGAGGGAGTTCTTGAGGGGCGCCACCCCTCCGACTGATAAGTCTGTGCTCTCCCGGCAGGCTGATGATGCTCTCTGCTCCAAGGTTCTCCAGGCCTCAGTCACTTTAAGATCCCCTCCCTCTTCTTTTCTTTAGCCAACTTAGAATCAATTCCTTTGTGCGTAGTGATTTTAACCCTCGGTGTTTCCTCATCCCCTTTGCAGGCAAGCTTCGGCCTCGGTGAACTCGCCCAGAGGATGGAGCGTTATGCCTTTCAGAAGCAGAAGGATGAAGAAGCCTTGGCTGCGGCCCAAAGGAGGCTTCGGGAGGCCGAGGAGGCTTTCAGACTCGAGAGGGCGGCCTTCGAAAGAATTCTTGATACCGCCAAAACCGCGACAAAGGCCGAGGGGAGAGCTGAGGCAGAAAAGGTAGCTGCCAAGGCCGCCAAGAAGTCCACTGAAGATGCCGAGGCCGCCAAGGTGGAGGTGGTGAGGGAAGTGGTGGCCGCCTTCGTCGCTGAGGGCTGGAGAGCTGAGAACCAGAAAGCATGGGTGGCTTCAGTAGTTGAGGCCTCCGTGGATGAATGGATAAGAGGCCCTGGGGCGATGTGGCTGACCCAGAAGGGGAAAGAGTACTATGATGGGGGCGAGTACTTTACTCAGGCCCTCATCTATCGGAGGCTAGCCAGGCACCTGGGAACAAACCCGTCGGTATTTGACCCGGCGGCTTATGGGCTTCCCCCTCTCCAGCCAGACACCAGAGTTCCCCTCCTCGAGGGTGTTAATAGGCCAGATCTTGAGGACACCGTCCTGATGGCGGAGTGCAGCGACGAAGAAGAAGAGGCCGGGGATGATGCTACGTCAAAGCCTGCCGACGGGGGCGATGCTGCAGCCAATGATGATGTTGTTGTCGTATAGTTTTGAAAAAATTCTTTTCTTCTTGTAATGAACATGTACTGTCTTCCGGCTTCAGCCTTCATGTATGACAATTTGCCTTTTTCTCTTGTGAATTGATGAATGGATGCCTTCGGGCTTTTTGCATATAATCTGCTTTTCCTTTTGAATGTATGCCTTCGTTTTTTCTTTTTGAAATGAATGCATTCGAATCTGCCTTGTGAGTGAATACCCTCGTACTCTGATGCTTGAGTTGTCAGTTGTTTAGGACTTAGAAATTTTTTTAAAGTGTTGTTTCACCACTGAATCTTCGGTTGTGTGGCCCCTCTGCCTGCATGGGTATTTGACCGAGGGCCAAATATTTAGGACTTAGAAAATTTTTCTAAGTGTAGTTCTTCCACCAAGCCTTCGGTTGTGTGGCCTCTATGGCTGCATGGAGATTTGACCGAGGGAAAAATATTTAGGACTCAGAAAATTTTTCTAAGTGTAGTTCTTCCACCAAGCCTTCGGTTGTGTGGCCCCTCTGGTTGCATGGAGATTTGACCGAGGGAAAAATATTTAGGACTTAGAAAATTTTTCTAAGTGTAGTTTGTCACTTGGCCTTCGGTCTACGCCTTCCCTTAGTTGCATTGAATGGCTTGCCCTTCGTTGCATGATGGGTTGGCTGAGGGCCAACCATTTAGGACTTAGAATATTTTCCATGATTCATGATTTGCCCTCGGTGAATAGACCCTTTGATTTGTAGTATCTTGAGTAAGAGATCCCTTGGTGAAGGGTGGTGGTCCCGGAGGCACCCAACTTTGTAGACTTAGAACAATTTCCTTTGGCTTGTAAGACTGGCATGAGACGCCTTCGGGCAATGCTTGGGAGCATTTCCTTCGGTGCTTAATGAGATGCCGGGGGTAATTGCTGCTTGGGGTAATTGCTGCTTGGATTTAGAAAATTCTACAGAACATTTACATCGTAGTAGATGCCTTCAGTATTCCTTGAAATGTTGTTGCCTGGAGTTAGCAAATCTCCACCTATCCATAGGATCAAACCTTCAATATTGGATGATGCCGGAGGCAGCCGGCTGTGGACTTGGCCTGATTTTGATAACTTTAGCCTTCTGGAATTAGTAACTTCTTGGTACCGGAGGTGTTCCTGTGGGGAGCCCTCGGTATGATTTGTATTGTCTTGTGATGCCGAAAGGCTTCCTGTTGTGATTTGTTGAAGTTGTGTACTCATTGATTTCTCGCTGAGTCTACTCCTCTTCACCCCATTTTTTTTGGTAATGAAGGGAAGGCTTCAAGAAACTTGGTTTCTTGGTAAGGCTTGGCCTATCGGGAGGCAAAACAACATACACCATTAGCTCCCCCCTCGGGTTAACCTTCCGAGTTCCGAGGGGATCGAGGGTCATTTCTTGGGCATGAGACATAGTTTGTAGCCTGCCTCCCTTTGGGGGAAGGCACGGAAAGCGCCTCAGTTTTGAAATTCGTTCCCTGGGCACGAGACATAGTCCGTGGCCTTCCATACCCTTAGGGTAATGGCGCGTGAAGCGTTTCATTTTTGAAAGTCGAATCCTGGGCATATTAGTTGCCTGCCATACCCTTGGGGTAGTGGCGCGGAAAGCGTTTCGTTTTTTGAAAGTCGAATCCTGGGCATATTAGTTGCCTGCCATACCCTTGGGGTAATGACGCGGAAAGCGTTTCAAGGAAGGGTTTTCATTTGCACACTGGTTGTAAATGGCCGGGGGCACTACGTGCCGCCGACACCGATAGGTGGTGCCTTCGGTATGAATGCGTCCTTGAGGGGTACGACTTCAGACACAACACTTGGTGTTTGTTTCAGCCCCCGGTACTTGGTACCGAGGGGTCTTCAAAAGGAAACACTTGGTGTTTTCCGCTGTCTGGAGTTGATAGGAGTACGTACCCTCGGCACTTGGTACCGAGGGGTGTTCTTAAAACACTCGGTGTTTCCCTTATTTATCGTAGGCGATTGGAGTGTCAACCCTCGGCACTTGGTGCCGAGGGGTCTTGCAATAAGTCCTTGGGCCATGAGTCTGCATGAGGGCTTGGCCGCTCATATGTGTCTTGTTTCTCGTTCTTGGTGTCTTCAATATGTCTTCAAATTTGAAGGCCTTGGGCCGTAGAATAATACATTCATTAGTTACGAGGGCTTGGCCACTCTAACATTAATGATAAAATCTAACTAGATGGTGTACATTCCAATGTCGAGGGACCTCGGTCCCGTTGGGGCGTTTGAGCTTGTAAGTTCCCGATTTGATGACGGCTGCAACGATGTATGGGCCCTCAAATTTGGGTGCCATTTTACCGCCCTCGGTTGGCTGGCTTGCTTCCCTTCATCGTAGGACATAATCCCCCACTTGGAATTCTCGAGAGCGGACTTTGGCGTCGATATAGCTTTTGATTTGCCTTCGGTAGTTTTCCGCTCGTATGAAGGCTTGCTCTCGTCATTCTGAGATGAGGTGAAGGTCGAGGGCCATGTTGGCGTCGTTGACTTCGGGATCATACTGGGATACCCTTCGGGTAGAATGGTCACTTCAGTAGGAGCTTTGGCTTCAAATCCATAGCATAGGGAGAAGGGTATCTCGCCTGTTGCCCGCCAAGGGGTAGTGCGGTAAGCCCATAGGATATTGTGGAGTTCTTCCACCCAGCCTCCCCCTTCGGCCTCCAGCTTCTTTTTGAGGCCCTCAAGTAATGTCCGGTTGGCATTCTCCACTTGACCGTTGCCTTGGGGGTAAGCAACGGATGAGAAGGTGTGCTTGATGCCCCATGCCTCTAGGAGGGCACAGAAGGGGGCTGCCTCAAATTGGGTCCCATTGTCGGAGATGATTTGTTGGGGGATACCAAACCTTGTGAGAATGTTCTTTAGGATAAAGTGGCGACACCTGGCCTCAGTAATGCTGGCGAGAGGCTCAGCCTCCACCCACTTGGTGAAGTAGTCAATGGCAATGATGATGTACCTGTTGTTGGAGGTACCCCTCGGCAGAGGGCCCACAAGGTCTATGCCCCATCCAGCGAATGGTATAGATGTGCTGATGGGGGCATAGTTGACCGCTGGCCTGCCAGGGGCTTTCTGGAAGTGTTGACATGCGGTACACCTTCGAGCGAGATCCGCACAATCTCGGGCCATTGTAGGCCAGGAATAGCCCTGGATTATGAGCCTTCGGGACATGGAGAAGGGTCCCTGATGAGACGAACAAGTGCCACTACTGTGCACTTCCTCCATTGCAACTTCGGCTTCATCTTGATGAAGGCACCGGAGCAGCGTACCATTGTAAGATCGTTTGCAGAGCCTTCCGTCCTCGATGGTGTAGCTGGGGGCCCTCACTTTTGCTAGCTTGGAGCGGGCCTCATCCTCGGGCAGTTGCGCTGTGGTGATGAAGGCAATGATGTCTGAGATCCAATCCTCCGATCTTTGTTGTATATTCATGATTGGACTGACGTGTATGCTTGAGAGGTTGAGCTCTTCTATCCTTGCCATTTTGGAGAGGTGCTCGGGAGATTCATCCGAGAGTTTTGATAAAATATCGGCCTCATAATTTTGAGCCCTCGGTATTTGGGTGAGAGAGTGTGCCTCAAATACCTTGAGCAATTCTTTAGCTGCCTCCTTGTATTGTTTCATCCTCCCTTCCTTGGCCTCATACTCCCCGGAGATTTGGCCCACGACAAGCTTGGAGTCACACCTGACGTGGATCATTCTGGCCTTCATATTTGCTGTCAGCCGAAGGCCACAGAGGAGGGCCTCATATTCCGCTTCGTTGTTGGAGACTTTGAAGGAGAAACGGATGGCATAGTAGGCCCGGAAGCCTTCGGGAGTAATGAGAACTACTCCTCCTCCGCATGCTTTGGTGGCTGAGGAGCCATCGGTATAAAGGGTCCACCACTCGTCCGAAGGTGTCGAGGGCTCCTCATCCACCGCTGATCTGGCCGTGCACTCCGTCACGAAGTCCGTCAGGGCTTGGCCCTTTATGGCAAGCCTCGGACGGGTGTCGGTGTTGTATTGGCTGAGGAAGATAGCCCATTTTACCATTCAGGAGGAGCTGGTGGGGCTCCTCATCAAAGCGCTGAGGGGTTGATGCGTAAGGACTTGGACCGGATGGGCCTTAAAGTAATGGCCAAGCTTCTTCACAGTCCAAACAATAGCTAGCACCGTTTTTCCATAGGGGAATACCGGAGTTCCGCTTCCCTGAGGGTCTTGCTAACATAGAAGATGGCATGTTGGATGCCATCTTCTTCCCAGATGAGTACTGAGCTGGTGGCTGCCGGACTAACACCAAGGTAAAGGTACAGGGTTTTCTAGGCCAACTGTGATTTGGGCCTGCTGTGCATTCTAGGCCTATTGGGCCTCTGCTAAAGTAGTGAGAGTCTATGGACCGGGGGTTCCTGGGCCATATACTCCATCAGAGACCATATGGGAAGATTTTCCAGGGGCAAAACTTCATGGATGAGAGCGGAAATGAGTCCAGCTGAGGCAGAAGCTTGGAGCTTGAGGGAAGCTCTTAAATGGATGTAGGAGACTGAGTATACAAGAGTTATTTTTGAGTCTGGTTGCAAGAAGTAGGTGGATGATATTTACAACGCACACAGGGATCGATCTGAATATGGATCTCTAGTACAAGATTGTAGGGATCTTGTTGGGTCTAATAACGACTTCTGTGTCGTTTTTGCTAGGCGACAAGCTAATAGTAGTGCTCATGTTCTTGCTAGAGCATCTACTAGTCATGCTTCTTGCACAATTTTTTATTTGTTCCTTACTGTATTGAGAACATTGTGATTGATGAAATGAATTAAACTTTTTGTGTAAAAAAAAACACTTCCTTTCATGATTTTTTGTTATATTGGTATCTTTACCATACATGTTTTTTAAATTGATCATCAATCACTTGAATGTTTGAGTAACCATCTGAAACTTGAAAACACTTGAATCTTCATGACAGGCCTTCTGCAGAAACACATGACTCAATTGATCTATACAATATTAGATATTTTGGTACAATGCCATTGTAGAAATACGGAGTAATACACATTCAATGCCCGTTTGGTGACTCTGTTTTTCGACCTATTAGGCTTATCGGTCATTTTTTTAACTATACACGTAATTCCTGATTTCGCGCGTTGAATTATGTAATAATAAGAAAAAGTAAGGTTGAAGTTACTTTTCTGGCTGTATTGGATGAAGTGAGTCAGTTACTGTAGATTCATGCTATGCCTGTGCGTAAGCTCTAAGCCGAATCGATAAAGTATGTCGGAAAAATGGTTTTATTTCACTCCCTCTCTATTTAAAACATCTCTGCCTTCGATCTTATTACTCTCTCCCTTCCTATTATAACATTCAGCTTTCCTTTTTCCTTCGTTCCAATTAAAATTTTCACTTTCCCTTTTTGGTAACGAATTTGTGATTCACAACATTTCTTACACATTTATGCACAACTCTTCACCACACAATACTCACTATCTTAAATTGTGTGCGAAACATATTTGGAAGTTATAATAGGAATGGAGGTAGTACAATATTTAAAAGGGGAGGTTAATGAATAGTTTAAAAAAAGTACGAGACAAAATAAAAGGTAGGAAAAAGAAAATAAAAATAGAATAAATATGGGTAATCGGGAAATTTTAAAGAAAAAATTTACCAAGAAACAAAAAGTGTAGCAAATTTTTAAATATATCTCAAATAAGAAAATGTAGCAAATTTTTAAATATGGATAGAGTAATATAATAACCATCTTTGAGCTAAAATAAATAAGGAATCCACAACTAGTTTGCGGTAGAACCAAGTCCTAAAGTATAGTGCTCTGAAAGTTGAAAACAACCCTATATTCCCTCCGGTCCCAAATGAAATTCACACTTTCCTTTTTGGGTAGGTCCAAAATAAACTTCATGCTTCTTCTCCCTTCCTTATTTGGCAAATTATCTACATCAAAACAGTGTCACAACAGTGTACTCTACAGTAAAGTCAAATTTATTTTCCTTAATTTGTGTGAAGTCAAAGTGTGAATTTCATTTGGGACCGGAGGGAATATTAAAATGTGAAAACCATTTACAAATGAATGAGAAATTGTTTCTAGAAGTAGGCTTCAAACTTTATTTTTGTGGTACGTTTTTTGTGTCTTGGCCGAACATGCTAGAAAGCATTGAAAGAAAGGTCGCCGCCTTGCATTCAATAGGTGTCTTTCAGATGAGAGTTTCTTGGTCAAAAACTCTATGAATACTCAGTCTTAGAATATTTTTTAAATAGCTTATACACTATAGCAAGTTATTTAATTTAAAATGGTTTTTGATAAAGCTCGATATGCAATGGCTAATAAAAAAGCAAGAAAAAAAATACAAATACACTTTCAAATAAAAAATTATACAAATGCATTCATTATTATGGGTTGTTATTTGAAGTTCTTAATGGATGTTGAAATTAAAATTTATACATTTTCTAATAATATATATTTTTCATAATAGTGGCGGAAGCAATTTAGGTATTACAAAATAGATATAGCACGTACTTCAATTCGCTACAGATAAATAGGTTTTATTCACAAAATAGTTTAGTTCTAATATAAGAATAATTGAAACTCCTTATTTGATGACTGAATAAATAAGTTCCTATTTATAAATTGACCAAAGATTTATAAAATTTGGAAATAGTTTATTAAGCCATGCACGATTTTTGTTAATTAGTGAAAACTTGACCCAAATGTATGAATAGTATCCAAGAAACGTAGATTTCTAAGCTATGTAATTTTAATTCATGATATTTATTGACTATTGATACCATAGATTAAAAGATCATACAACTCTTAGCATTTAAGAAGTTTGGAAAGGAATGAATGTGAGGTCAATTTATTTCTTGTACTTGATAACAATTGTTTAATTTATCAATTATACTCAATAGTAATTAATTTACAAATCAATTTCAATTTGAAGATTCTACTTTATTATTAAGTAAGTAGATATAGCACTATTTTACATGTATATAGTGACTAATTTGTTTTATTTCGAATACTCCATAACTTAGGTGTCTCATACGTTTTCAAACACAAAATCATGTTTTTATGAATTAGGGAGTCATTCTGTCCCAATATTAACTTCTGTTTTTATTTGACACATACAAGAAAGGGAAAACGTATTACCTGAAGTTATACATAAGAGACAAAAAGTAAAGACAAATACTACGAGACTTGGGATGTTTTTACTTTGAATGTAATTTGATGGTCTGGTCTGATTTCTTTGTATTTTTATAACTATCCAAGTCTGGTCTGATCTGAATTAGTCTGGTTTAGTCTGATCTGGTCCGGGACGAATTAAGTAAAAACATCCTTGATCACACATTCTTTGTCAAAGAATGAGAAAAATGAAATTTATACTGAGAGGAGGAAAAACAAGAAAAAACGAAAATAAAAAGGGAGTCCCTTTTTATTGTTTTCTGCCCGCTCTAGCCTCCCCATGCTGTCCCCTGTTTCCCTCCCCTTTCAAATGGAGCCATGAAAACTTATGCCACTGCTTCGGGGTATAAAATATCTGAATCTCTCTCAAATTAACAAAATAATTTTTTAGATGTTTCTCATATTCTCTATATCGCAATGTTAAGCCTTTCCCTTCCCAGTTTCCATTAAAATTTGGTTTTCTTCCACTTCCTTTGCATTACTTACCCACCATTCACCAATCCAGACATTAGGTTTACTCTGCATTGTTAATTGCGATCCTTCCATCGGTTTAATCCCATTACATTAGCAATTTGCAATTTTTCTTTTTCCAAAATTTGGGATCTTTCCGGTGTACAATCCTTTATTTCAACGCAAGAAATTTTTTAACTTTTAATAAATGATTGATCTTCGGTTGAACTTTGAAATGCCACAATAACGTTTTATTGAGGGCAGAGGGGGAGGAAAATGAAGCTTCTAGTGCGAGTGATTGAGGCGCGGAACATGCAGGGAAATGACCAAAATGGGCTCAGTGATGCCTACGTGAAAGTGCAGATGGGGAAGCAGAAGTTCCGGACTAAGGTGGTGAAGAAATGTTTGAACCCATCATGGTGTGAGGAATTCGGCTTTCTGGTTGAAGAGTACAAGGAGGAAGAGCTGGTGGTTTCTGTTCTTGGCGAAGATAAGTACTTCAATGACGATTTTGTGGGCCAGGTTAAGATCAACATTTCCCAGGTTCTTGAAGCTGATGGGAAGTCCCTTGGAACTGCTTGGTACACTTTGCACCCCAAGAATAAAAAAGCTAAGAATCGGGACTGTGGTATATAAGCTTCCTCTTCTTGTTCCTTGTAATAAACGGTGGTTGATTTAGAATCATTTCAAGTCACTAATGAAGTATATATGCATCTACTAAGCTAAAAGTGGTGTAAAAAATCTATGATCTTTATCATTAATCTAATTTGTTTTTCCAGGCCAAATTCTTCTCACAGTTTGTTTCTCTCAAAATAATTCGTTCGCCCCAGACATGCAGGCCGGAAGTGACCTTTTTCCCCTGCCATCAAAGAAGCATAGTTTGGATGTTGCAGGAAATGAATGTGTTTCAAGGTTTTCCTTTGGCTCATTCAATTTCCCGTCCCCAACGAGGTTAGAAGAAGCCAGCTCATTCAAAGAAGAAAAACCGAATTCGCAGACCTTAGTTGGCCGGCTTTATCAAATGTTCAACAAGAACAGCTATGAACTAGCTGCAACCTCTGCAAAATGTCCAGATGTTTCTGAAAATCTCTGTGCATTGGATAATAAGGAGGAGGGTTCACAAGAGGAGCAGTCTTCATCATCATCACTCAGCTTTGAAGAAATGATGAGAAGCATGGAGATGAGGGAACAAGAGAGTGAAATTCCGAGTAAGTTGCCAGGAGTAGCCGTAGACCGAGTTTTTGCAATCGCACCACGTGAGCTCAACTTAATCCTCTTCTCTCCCGACTCAACCTTCCTCAAATCGTTAATAGACACCCAAGGATCCACAGAGTTGTGTGTAGGTCCTTGGAAGTTCGACAATGGTGGTCAGAGTTTAAAAAGAGTAGTCTCTTTCATTAAGGCGGCGAGTAAATTGGTCAAAGCTTTGAAAACTACTGAGGAGCAAACTTATCTGAAAGCTGACGGGAAGACATATGCAGTATCTTGCACAGTTACCACTCGGGACGCACCGTACGGGAACACGTTTAGGACAGAACTGCTCTACTGCATAACCTCAGGCCCAGATCTGCCTACTGGAGAAGAATCTTCGAGGTTGATGGTTTCATGGCGGATGAACTTCTTACAAAGCACTATGATGAAAGGTTTGATTGAAAACGGAGCACGACAAGGAGTGAAGGAGAATTTCGAGCAATTCTCAAGCTTATTGTCTCAGAGTGTGAAACCTGTTGATGAGGGGGAGAAGCAGGTGGAATTAGGATCTCTTCAGCTGGAACCACAATCAGACACAAAACTGGCCTTTCAGTATTTTGCTAATTTCACTGTGGTTTCTACGTTTGTCATGGGATTGTATGTAATTTTCCACATCTTGATTTCCAGCCCTAGCACAATACAGGGATTAGAGTTTATTGGGCTTGATTTGCCGGATTCTATTGGGGAGTTGATTGTTTCTGGAGTGTTAGTATTGCAGGGTACTCGTGCACTGAAGCTGGTTTCAGGATTTATGCAGGCAAGAGTACAAAGAGGTACTAATGAATAGCTTAATTGCCTAATTTAGTTTAAATGACATATCTAAAGTATGATGTTTTACTTTGAATGTGATAGCCAAAGGTGGTGACCACGGAGTCAAAGCACAGGGAGATGGTTGGCTATTGACTGTTGCATTGCTTGAAGGGAGTGATCTGGTGGCAGTTAACTCAGGCGATTGTTCTAATCCATATGTGGTTTTTACCTGCAATGGTAAAACTAGGGCGAGCTCAATCAAGTTCCGAAGTTCATATCCTAAGTGGAATGGTAAATATTCGATGATGGTCTAGTTAAATAACATGAACCTATAAAACTTGTACTTTACAATTCAAGAATGTACATGAATTGTGTATTCACTTTTACTTATGCCATACTACTTGCATCCCTAACAAAGAGTCTTGTTTCACCACCATACAACTTTTAATTTAGTAAGGTAGAACTATTGGAAAACATCAATTCTGGCTATATTTATAAACTCATTAAAATGAAATATTTAACTTGTCGAGAACATTTTTTAAAAAATACATTACATATGTGGAAATTAGATTATTTTGCTCTGTTATAACTCCTATTTGGGACAAAATAAGTTGCTTGTTACAACTTCCACCGCGGTTTTGTGCAGAAATATTTGAGTTTGATGCAATGGAGGAGCCGCCATCTTTGCTGAATGTTGAAGTTTTTTATTTTGATGGACCTTCCCATGAAGCTACATCTATTGGACATGCTGAAATCAATTTTGTTAAAACAAAAATATCAGATCTGTCTGATATTTGGGTTACCCTTCAAGGCCAGTTTGCTCTAGCCTGCCAGTCTAAGTTGCATTTGAGAATTGTCTTGAATAATACAAAGGGTAGCAATGTCGTCAAAGATTATTTGTCTAAGATGGAGAAGGAAGTGGGAAAGAAGGTGTCCCAGTTTTGTTAACCTTTGGAAATCGTTGCTGTATTTATTTTATGATTTTATCTGTTTTATGCTTGTTTATTAATTTCAGATTAAATATATTGCAGATAAAATTAAGGTCTCCACAAACAAATTCAGCATTCCAAAAGCTTTTTCATCTTCCACCAGAGGAGTTCCTTATCAACGACTTCTCTTGTCAGTTGAAGCGTAAAATGCCCCTTCAGGTAGTTAATATTATAACTGTTGTTTTTGGGGTATGTTTGGTAGAGCAGTAATATGGAGTAGTTAAAGACTGTGATTGGGAAGAGTTGTTTTCAAAGAGAAGGTGTTTTCTCAGATGAAGAAGTGCACTTTTACTTTAAAAGGAAGCCTTTTGAAAATAAATAGTAAAATTGTTTTTAAGTTAAGGAAACACTTTTTGAAGATATTTAAGAAATCACCAGATTATATCTTTTTGAAATTTAAAAAAAAAGTGCTTTTAGTACTTAAATGACAAATGACTTATAGAATAAGTAATCCAAAACAAGCTCTAAAGCAGCGGTAGTAGGATTGGACTGGTTGAACTAGTTTAATCGCCTCCCTCCCATTAAACACACACCTGTTTGGTTGACAATTTTGCAATTTATCCGATGGCCATTTGGAGAGTGGTTGAAGACTTCGCTCGTTCTCCCAGACACACCCTTAGTGTTTTTTCCATATAATACGTTTGTTTGAACATGCTTCTAGTTTTCTATGGATCTATGTCATCACACCTTCAATTGGTTGGCAATGAAAGAGAATAATCACTGTCTATGAAATTGCATTTATTTGGTGCAGGGTCGTCTCTTTCTCTCTGCAAGAATACTTGGATTTCATGCAGATCTGTTTGGACATAAGACAACATTTTTCTTTCATTGGGAAGATATTGAAGACATTCAAGTCATTCCAAAGACTTTGGCATCAATTGGCAGCCCTATTGTTATCATGACTCTAAAGTCAGGCAAAGGCTTTGATGCCAAACATGGTGCAAAGACTCAAGATGCAGAGGGCAGGCTTAAGTTCCATTTTCAGTCCTTTGTATCCTTCAGTATGGCTCTTAGGTACTTCTACAGTAAAACTACTTATCCTTCTCTCTCTGGGAACTGTATCAATTATTTTTTATTTTCCCATTGGGTTATGTATCCATCACTTATTGTTTAGTTAAAAGATATAAGCTTTCTTAGTCTTTACATAATAGACAAATAAATAGAACGAGTATCAACATACACTTAAAAGTTAAAATTAATTTATTG
This sequence comes from Cuscuta europaea, assembly GCA_945859875.1. Classification (NCBI taxonomy): domain Eukaryota; kingdom Viridiplantae; phylum Streptophyta; class Magnoliopsida; order Solanales; family Convolvulaceae; genus Cuscuta; species Cuscuta europaea. The sequence goes on along the minus strand of CAMAPE010000010.1, from coordinate 16,930,552 downwards.
AGTCAGTATCTTTAGTTGTCCCAAATTTCCATTCCTTCGTAGTTTCCTCTGGTTTCTTTTCTATTATATTTCCCTAGTATTTCCTGGGATACAAACTGACCCTAACTGAACATTGTGTTTTAAAAACTATTTACTAGTATAAAGCATAACCCTGCACCCCCACTCAAGGCCCCTTGGGATTCATGCTTTATATAATTCACTCATATAGAGCATTTAGAAAGTTATATAACAAACCTGCTTGCTAGGAAAGTTGATATTGTTTAAAAGCATGTTTGAACGTGTATTAATATGCTTTTGGAAAACTGGTACTATATTGTTGAGCATACAACAATATGGGTGTTGTTATCATTGTCATTGCATGATGTGAGGGTTGCTTTATTGATGTTTTTAAAAAATGAATGTTCACAGACTGATCATGGCACTGTGGAAGGCAAGAGCTTTGAGCCCAGAGGAAAAGGCACGAATTGTTGAAGAAGAATCCAAGGCTAAGAACCTCCAGATGAGTGATGAGGACTCAATGGACAAAAACTTACACGTGGATGATGAGACTGAAGGGAAAAACATACAAAGTGAAGAGACTGATTTATCCACGGGAGATGATGATCTCACTATGTCTATTGCTTATTCCTCTGTTCTTTCTATTCCTGTAAGTGTCTAATTATACCATTCTTTTGGATGTGAGAACTACACGCGTATTTCAACTATTTTTATCTCATTACTCAAGGGTCAGTTAGTTTGGGATGGGCTATACCCTCTTAATAGGCAATTCTGTATTAAGGCAAGTGGAGAGCTCGCCTTTGAATATCACTAAAAGCCCACTTCTGTAGTGAAACTATTGAGATTTGGAGTTCCATAGTCAAACTTTGAATTGCATTTTTATATTCGTCCGCGATAAGATCACTTAACATGTTTGTAACCGAAACCCACTCACTTATATGTGGAATGGCATTCTAGAACCCATACTGTGAACGTAAGTTCTTTATGTAACTATCATTTCTACAATGTTCAGACAGATTTTTTCATGGAGTTGTTTAGCGGGAATGAACTGGACAGAAGAGTAATGGAGAGAGCGGGGTGTCTAAACTATTCCTGCAGCCCATGGGAATCAGAGAAGACAGATGTTTACCAAAGACAACTTTATTACAAAATTGATAAATGGATATCACGCTACAAAGCAGAGGTCACAAGCACACAACAGAAATCCCGCCTTCCTGATAAAAATGGTTGGCTCATCGAAGAGGTCTTGACATTTCATGGGGTCCCATTGGGCGACTATTTTAATGTACGTATTGTCCCCCTAAATTTCTGCATCGCTTTCATGTTAACACTTAACAGCAATGATGTAAAATCAACCGGGGTCACATTCTTAGGGTATAGCAACTAGGTGCAAATCAATCGTGGTTTGACGAAACATGAGAGGAATAATGTGGGGACTAAGTGGGAACCAGATGTAGCCGATAAGCCGAACATGAGAACTCTTATACCTAGTGGATATTAATCATGACTAGTCGAGATTTTTTGAGCAACGGCTAGCATAACTATAGTCTTTTTAGCATGCGCATCACGGGAATACCAAATAGCATTTTCTTTTCTCTCTTAGAGCTTGTTCTGCTGAAATGATAGAATCTGCCGAGCTTGTCGTAATTGTGGTGAACAGGACTTAATTATCCAAAACAGTCTTGTTTGATCAAACTAAACTGTTTTTCATGTAATCTGATGAAAAACAGTTGCATGAAAGGTAAATAATACGGAGTATAAATTTAGTCAAAATATGAGTAGGAATGGTTAATGATTTATAGCAGTTGCACCCAGTGGCGGAACTAGGGGGGGGCGAGCCGGTGCTGCCGCCCCCCGTTCGCCTGAGATGGTGGTGTATATATATGTATATATGTATGTACAGCCCTGTCTCAAAGTAATGTAATAAATATACACCGACCTGTTTTGTAAACAATAGTTTAGGTAGCAGAGATGGTAGAACTTCGCTTTAGCTTTCTTAAAAACCCGGGTTCGAGTCCCCCTGGTGCCTGGAGTCTTTTAATTGTTTAAACCTCCTCTACTTTCTCTTCTTTTGTGACTGTTTTAGTTTTAATTTTGGAAAAAATAATTAAAATACCCCAAAGTTTGATGGGATGTGAAATAAACACCCTGAACTTTCATATGTAATTTAAATACCCCAAACTTTATATAAAAAGTTATTTTAACACCATGGTTATGTATGATTTCTTTCAAAAATGTAAATATATGGTGTTAAATGCATAATTTAAAATAGAAAATTGAAAACATTAGAATTATATATAGTGGTGGGTAATATTATTTATTTTACTATGGAAGTTTAGAATGTTAATTGTATCTTTATGAATACTAAAAATTATCAAATTATGAAATAAACACCAAAAATTAATATTTTTGAAAGAAATAATACATGAAGATGGTGCTAAAATAACTTTTATATAAAGTTTGGGGTATTTAAATTACATATGCAAGTTTGGGGTGTTTATCTCACACCCCTTTAAAGTTTGGGGTATTTTAATTATTTTCCCCTTTAATTTTTTCCTATCGCACTACATTTTTTTTACTTTTATTATACATTTTTATTTTTCCAATTTATAATATTTAACTTTTTTTACTTTTTCGAATATTGACATGTTATTTACATTTTCTGTTTAGTGCAATGACTATAAAGTTTTAACTTAACATAACTATTTATTCTTTGCTTTAATACAAATATGCCAAAACTTCTTGTTAATATTTGAAATATGCGACTTTAATTATATGTGTATAATTAAATTTATTTAATAAATTTGCATAAATAAAACAATTAATATCCTTTTAAAAAACAAATAACCTAGAAACAACGTTAAATTGAAAAGAGTAAAACAAAATTATTATTTTCTTGATAAGTTAGTAACTTACATATACTCCGTATGGGAGTTTTAATTTATCTTCCTCTATTTGTTTAGCTATATTTCTATTTAAACCTTGATATTTAAAACGAGCGTATTAAATCGAAATTTAAACAAAACTTTAAAATAAAATGATAAGCATTTTAAATCGAAAAAAACTCTCGTGTTAAGAGAAAGTCTATTGTTTTGTTTGGGCACTAGAAAACAAATATAGATGGAAATATATGTGATTGTATATATATGTATGTGTATGTGTGCGCTTGTGTATATAGGTCTAAATAAAGAGTCACTTCATGAAAATGAAAATATTTCTTCTGCATTCAATTTGAGATCAAATTAATCTATATAAATACATAAAAAAGAATATAGTAGAGATTATATATATTTCCAACTCGATGATGTGATTTTTTTTCGCCCAAATCAATTTTTGTTCTGGTTCCGCCACTGGTTGCACCTCAGCACCTGTTCAAAATTTCAATGAGTTGTAGTAGTGTTGCACATTTGTCAAACAACATCATCCAAGCGTTAGTCCCAAAAGATTTTGGGGTCGGCTAACATGAATCAATACATGATATCTTAACCAAAAGAAAAGAAAGATAAGCTATGATAAAAAGAGATGGATATACATAAAAATGATAGAATAAAAAGGATAAAAAGAATATATATATATATATATATATATATATATATATACATATAAAGATAATATTTGCACATTTGTCAAACATGACTCTTTTTTGGAATGTAGTATTTTTTTTAATTATTGAAATGAAATAGAATCTAAAGGGCACAAGTGTATTATTATTATTATTCCAGCCAAACAGTAACTTTTGCCCCTTTTACTCAAATAATACATCCATTTAAGTTAATGTTTTGTGAAGTTGATAAGGAAAAAAATAGGCTTCCAGTTGGAGTCTTAAGTACTCACCTCATCCCCTTGTTGTTGGGTTGCAGCTTCATCACAGGTATCAAGTTGAGGATGTCTCATCAAGAACAACAGGGTGCAATGTGCAGGTATACTTTAGGGTGCAATGGTCAAAATACATTAAACATCAGAAAAGAATCACCAAGAACATCACTTCCAATCTTCAAGAGCAGTTGTTGATAATGTTTAGTGCACTTGAGAAGGAATATCTCTCGGAACAATAATTGGGCACGGTGAAACCACTATTCATCCACGACTACAACAGCAGCCAGTGGGGTTTTTCATCAACTGAATCATACCGCTTGTGAAGCGCCTTAAGTAAGTACGCCCCCGTCCAGGGAAAATTAGCTATTCTTTTCATACTAAATTAAGCGCTACTCTCTCTACTTTAATACAAGTGATGCGTTGGAGGACTGCACACATATTCAGAAACCAAACAAATACCAATATTATACACTTATTAACAAATAAGGTACACCCCCAGTATTATACTTCCGATATGGCCGTTTAGTTATTGGCAATTTATTGGACCAATAAACTTTACCTGAGCTTTTGCTAAATGACTGTTCTTTTTGTAGACTGACAAGATAGTTGCATACTCTTAACTCTTATTTATAGCACAGTGTGTGTTATAAACAGGCCTGGTTTTACCTACGATAGCAGACTCGAAGTGAAACTTGAGACCTGAATCATTGATAGATAGCATTCTTGTGTGCATGTTGGTCTTTGTTTTCCATGTTGTCTAATAGGAGTTATACAGTGATTATTTTACCTTTAAATAGTATCAGTTACACTAAATGATAGTGTATCAACAAGGGATGTAAAAAAAAAACGGCCCGCAATGATCCGCCCTGACCCGAGACATTTGGGGTGGGTCTTGCCCGCCCCGTCTTGCAAATGGGGCGGGTCCGCCCCCCCCCTATACAATGAGGCGAGTCCGGGTATTAGTATTGACCCGTGCCGTCCCGCCCTGACCCACTCAATATATATGTATAGACATACTTTTTCTTAAATTGTACTACAAATATACTTCGACATACATATGTGTGTATACAATAAATCATAAATTCTTTGATCTTATAATATATCAATATATATATATATATATATATATATATATATACATACATACACACACACACACACACGAAGTATTAGATTGAGATGAACGACGGATTATCAATGTCTTCTTTATATATAGCATTTTATTACATATATTCAAGTATTAATATAATTAAATAGATTAACTATTCAAGTCTAAGTGATTTTTCCTTAACTTTTGAAATTTCTAGCGTATCGTGAATTTGATTTAATATATTAATTTTTAATAATTATTTAAAGATAAATTTTATGTAGATTCGATTGGTAACAACTTCTCACAAATAAAAATACATACTAGCTAATTAGGTTACGGTAGGGCGGGGCGGGGTGGACCCGCCCCACATGAAGAGGATCATGGGTCAACAAGTTTGGACCCGTACAGGTCACGAGGCGGGGCGGACCCGCCCCGTCAAGTCACGGGACGGGTCTGGGTCTTGCAGTACCCGCCCCGTCCCAACCCATTGCCATGCCTAGTATCAACCAGAAAGACATCAAACTCATTGTTGTATACTCCCTCCATCCCGCCAAGAAGTTCCCGCTTTCCTTTTTTAGCAGTCCCAAAAAGAAGTTCCCCCTTCCTTAAATGGGAAGTTATCTACATAAAAACAGTGCCAAACAGTGCAAAACAGTGTCGAACAGTGCCAAACAGTGTCGAAACAGAGTCAAAACAGTAAAATTTAACTATGTTAAGTTTATTTCCTTAATATGTGTAGGTCAAACCGTGAACTTCTTTGCGGGACGGAGGGGGTATTTGATAGCTAATATAGCTATGCTTGACTAACGGTCGCACTGTAAATTAAGTTGTTTATAGCCTTGTGTTACTATATATGTTAAAAGCATTTTTTAACCAAATGATTCCTATTAAGTTCGGGAACTTTTAGTTGAACCTATCGAGGTTGTCAAGTGCTAATAATTTAAGTCCATTGGACAGGGTTGGCTTTCAGAAGCAGGCATTCAGGGCGGAGTGCCTCTATTCTTTCCCGACCGTGCATCTCAGACAGGCGGTCCTCTATTGATGGGATGGAAGTGTGAGGTGGAAAAAAATCGGTCTGATGGGATCCAAATGTAGGATGGAATAAACATCATGGCTGCCTATTGGGAGATGAAAAGAAGCCAATTGATCCACTATTTTTTGCATCTCAGCCTAACCTTTTGTTAACACATGCATCACCAGTCGTTTGGCAGCAATCGATACAAATAGCCCTTGGAGTTTATTTTCTGGAGAACTACATAGCACACTATACAACTTAAGTTATAAATATAAAAGCATTTTCTTCAACACTTTCTATGCAAACAAGAATAATAATAGAGTGTAAGAATTTGTTCTGGTACGAAAAAGATCAGGTCAGGTAGTTCTAACAGGAACCATCGTCCGAACTAGTTTGTTTGAGGTGCTTTCAGGTGGGTTTTTTTAATTAAATTTTGTGATAATATTTTTCATTAAGGTTAGATTACGTTCACAAAATTTTAGCCTAAAATGCAATCTAGAAGTCAGTTAAATAAATTATTGAAAAACATTGCATTTTGTATACATTTTGGCGTAGTGTTTTTCAATAATTTATTTAGCCTATTTCCCGATTGAATTTTAAGCTAAAGTTTTGTGGACATAATCCACACTTCATGTATAACATTTTCACAAAATTTCATAAAAAATTTATACTCAGAAGTCAGAAGCACCTCAAATAGATGAGTTGGAACAATGATTCCCGTTAGAACTACTTGACAGGATCATTGCTCTCTTGTCATATGCATATAATGTTGTGATCGGATTGGAGGATTAACGATATTTTTAAATGGAGTGAAATTTTCTGGTCTGATTTTATTTAAAATAAAGTAGACTTTATATAAAAATAAAGTTTACATTATTTTCCTCCTAAAAGTGCAGTTTTGTAACACATCTTAGTGTACCCTTTAGGTATTAAACTCTTTGAATATATTGTATATAATTGATGGAGTATAACTCCAATTGCAAAAACTAATTAATGAATAAGTATTTTGACAACATAAGACATTATTATTGTTCCAGAGGCGAATTCCCTTTAGGGTAATTACAAGAAGTATTTGGAGACACAATATTATAATAGCACTAGGAGTCATAACCACTAGTCCACTACATATAATAACCCCAATCATGAGATGACTATCCACACTTTTTATTTACCATTTATTTGATTTGATGTAAAGTAGGGGTGTAATTAGGAACTCAAAATAAAACTTAATCTTCTATAAGTATGTGTAAGTGAAAAGGAAAGTTGTCCGGGACAGAGGAAATATGTGATTACTCATAGAAATGCATAGAAGTTTATCTTTACGACTTTCATTCAAACAAATGTTTAGAATGTTTTTAATTGGACTGTCTATTCAATTAAGACCATATCATACTAGATCAAATTTAAACCAAATAGATCAGACTTAAATAGTTAAATTGACAACACCAAACTAGTATAGGCTTAAACAATAGTAAAACACACACATCATATGTCTATTAAACAAGATCAGATCAAATTTTAACAGATCATCTGTCAAAAAGTTTTAATCTAATTAATAACATTTTTAAAGGTTTTACCTCTGACATAATTTTTTAAATGCTACATATAAATTCTAGAGTCGTTTCTTTGTGTATATGCCTTTTCACACGTTACACGGACAATTTCAAACATTTTTTTGTAAATTTGTGTTTTTAACTATATCATGGACGGATTCAGGAACTTGAGTTGGATTGAGCTAAAAGATACTCCGTAATTATATTAGGCTTATTGTACATTAGTGAGTTGGGTTAAGTATTAAAAAAGAAAAAATTTACACTAAAAAGATATGATTTTTTAAATTTAGGCTTTAGCACACCATAGCCCCAATATAGATTCTTCCTTAAAATTGTAAAAAAATAAAATAGAGGTAGTGTACAAAAACATGTACAATCAACGTGTCAAACATTTTTTCCCTAAACTCTACCTACTTTTTAGTTTTGAGTTCGTTTGGTTACACTGAAATTGACTAATCAGTCAAATCTCTTGAAATTTATGAAAAATTTATATTACATATTTAAAATATATTTTATTAATAAAATCCGAGTTTTTTCCCGGAATAATGCTAATTAAATAAATTATTCACGAAATACTGCCGGTTCAAAAATAATTCCCGAAATACTGTTGGGGTTAACCATGGTTAAGCAAAGCCGACACTCGAAGTGGCGGCTCTTCATCGTGCTATACAAAAGCCGCCACTTGAAGTGGCGGTTCTTCGATACGTATACAAAAGCCGCCACTTGAAGTGACGGCTCTTGTGTTTAGCAAGCTGCTGAACTATTAATTACACAAAGGGAAAACTATCAAATAGGTCCTCGAACTTTCATAAAAAAGTCAATTGAGTCCTTTTATAGGAGAGTCTGTCCGGTCGTCGCGATTTCGGGCGGTTCCCGGTGGAACTTTTTGATGAAATTTTTTGAGCATCTTATTCATTAAGTCTAGTTTACTCATACCAAATTTCAGCTAAAATATTAATCGGGAGCGCATTCAAATTAATTCGGGAACACAAAAATGCGCAGTTATCTTCAAGAATTAATTTGAATGTTTTCCCGATTGAATTTTTAGCTGACATTTGGTATGAGTAAACTAGACTTGATGAATAAGATGCTCAAAAAAATTCATAAAAACATTCCACCGGGAACTGCCCCAAATCACGACGGCCGGACAGAACCTCTTATAGAAGGACTTATTTGACCTTTTTATGAAAGTTCGAGGATCTATTTGACAGTTTTCTCTTACACAAATGAACCTGTAGTTACCAGAAAATCTGCTTATCAGAGTCCATTCTACTCAAACAAACAACCAAACATATGATTTACTAAGACAAAATACATCTGAAACACAAAATGAATCAGTGAAACTCATTGCATCACGACACTTGAAATAAGACATAAAAGTTATAATAAATCCTGTGTTTCACAAAATGATTCGATCTACCAGTGCATGTTACAACTCTCACACAATAATACAAATACAAAGATCATAAGTCAACGTGATCATCATCATCATGAAGTTCATGTGGTTGTGGCTGTGCTCGGGGGCGCCTGCGCTGGTTACGAGGCTGAAGAACAACCCTATCACGTCGGAGTGCCTGAGAAGACCCTGCTATGGATGTGGATGCGGTGGAATACTGAGAGTCAGACATATATCCATAATCTACTCGGCCCAATACATCAGCGCACAGTGCAACAATGCCCGAACAAGCCTCATGGTATCCCTGTACTTCTACTGCCTCATCAAGTACAACAGTCGCTCTGTCATGGATGCTACGCAAAGCCCGTATCTGTAATACAAACATGGTTATTAGTGAAAAACAAATGAATAAATAAATAAAGTTATTTTTGTGACTATTGTTTACCGTCATATGAAGAGCGACCGAGCTAGGCTGGTAATGATCAGTGGATAAACGAAAACTGGGAGAGATGAACACCCGTGTGATGGTGTAATACCATCTCATGTAATCTGCAGAGGCTAGCTGTAGGGACTAAGGATGAGGTCCCGTGCACTATATACGTCGCTCTCTCATCCCACATAGTGATATACTGAATATGACGCATCCCCCAATCTTCAGTGTGCTTCCCTCGTCTGTCAATCTTGTGTAAGTCCACAGATGTATCACAAGGTTCAGGAATAACCTGCTGCAACCTGAACTGTCGTAGTACGCGATCAGGAAAGTGATGCTCTACTACATCAAAACATATCAAGGGCACACGTGCTCGCCATATCTCAGTGTGCTCTCGGCCAATAGGAAGCAACAATCCAAGAATCTCATGAGTGTACGGCATCCACGTCATCTATAAAAAAAAACAGTGTTACTTCATAGTTTATAAAAACGTAAAACAAAGTACTTACATCTAATGATATACAAGATAAACCTGATCATCACACATGCGATCTAAAGCATCTCGGTAGTACCCTAATCCAGCGGCGGATGATGTGCGTGTGACATGAGCAAATAGCCATCTGACACACAGTAATGCATAAGAATATAAAATGTATTCACGTACGTCATACATAAATTTCAAAAAGAAAAATCATAAACGTACTTACGGCCCAAAGGGTCCTCGCCACGGACATGATGTGGCCCAAGTACGGATGCATCGTGCTGATCCATAGCATCATCAAGAGGACCACCAACTTCTCCATGATATCGCAATATGACAGCTCTGCCGATATGAATGTGCTCCCATGACCATAGTTGTACTATTTCCCACCCAAATAAAATCAAATTTTTAAATGAAAGCATCTTTATTATAAAACATATTTAGAGTACAACGGAAGTCTTTAAGGGGAAAACAGGTGTGTCACCGCCACACTCAACCTATACATGATTGAGTGCACAAGCTATCCATCATAAGTTCAAATAACAATGAAATAGATCTTAGGACAAAATTTATGAATTACAAATTTAAACAACGATAATTAATCAAATGTGTGCAACTAGCGGAACACTCGGCATCAAGTACATCAATCGTCATAATCATAATCATCTGTACAATAGAGCAAAGAGAAAAAGACAAAGGAGACAAAAATTAGCTTTAGAGCTAAGTAAGATTCCACCCGAACCCGTGAAATAATATAATTTAGAAAATAGGTTTTTGTATAGGTATATATTTATAGAAAAGTACCCTCTCATATTTCCAAAATGATTTAATGTCTCAAAATAATTTCCTCAATAGATAATGTCATTGATGGAGTATATGGGTCTAGGCCCCAGGACCCACATACTCAGAAGAACAGAAAGCACAGCCGCTACGCGGTGCCCTCGTCGTCCAAAGACCCTCGTCGGCCGAAGAAGGACCAACTCAGAACATGATCCTAAAGCCAGGGAACCAGGGTGCCCTCATCGGCCGTGCCCTCATCGGCCAAGACCCTCGTCCTCCTCATCCGCAGGTTCCCCGGATTTGTACGGGCTCAGGCGCTCGATCTCTTCGGCGCACTCTTCAATCACAGCATAGTCGAGAGACTTGGCGTAGGGCTCGTCGTCATACGGGTAATATTCCTCGTTTAAGGATTTCATCCTAAACAACTCCTAAGACACTAAGGGAAACTATTTTAGATCTAAGGTGTTGTTGTGACTAACACCGGATCAAGGCCTAGGAGAGCAAAATATGTAAAAAATCGAAGAACGGGTTGAAGAACTAACCTTGAAGTTTTGAAGGGGGTGAAGAACACTCAGCAAGGGCTTTATCTCTCTAAAATATTTGGGCAGCACTTCGTTACTCAGAATGCAAATGAGCCATCTCCTCGGAACGGGAAGGGTATTTATAGCAACCCTCCCAACGGTAACTACACGTGGCATCACCTTAATGGCCACACCAATGGCCACCAATGGGATGCCACCACTCTGTCTACAAATCAGCAGCCCACCACCGAAGCAGACCCTACGGATCAAGGAGGGAAAAACAACACCCATAACGGCCAGGGCATTCAACGGCCAACACAGCCTACGACTACCCAGGTAGCACTCGTACCGGCCTTTCAGGGGGCCACACATTATGCAAAGAAAGGTTTCACAACGGCCACAATAGCCCAAAGGAAATGAACGTAACGGCCATGAGGCCCTCGCACTAAACCCCTGATGATAACCCTTTGAAAGCGACCTGCGTCCAAGGGTTCTCCCACAGGGTTACCTTGGTCAGGAAATCGCCAAAGGGTTGGATTCAAGGGCAGTATGAGGATCCCACTTCGGCCTTGGTTTCAATCTACTCCTTCACCCCTCACTCACTCTTCGGCCTGAAGCAGTGGGGGACTGGGGGACTACACCGGCCTCAAGAATAACAGGCAAAATCAAAAGAAATCCAAAAATACACCAAGTCCACAACAACATCAGACATGCACCACAACGTCCATACCATCATGGTGCACCTTCGACCACAGCAAAGCTTGAGATCACATGACACTTATCGGCCTTGAAACCACATATCACTCTCAAGCCAGGAACCAAGAGAAAGGTCAACATACCTAAATCACTGTCGTCCATGTACCGCAACGGCCCCGAGGTCCTCACAACTCCCTCTTCGGCCAGACAGTGTTATCATCCCCAAAACCTTGGGTAATAGGACGCCTGGTCATCCAAAAATACAGGGCATCATCAGCAACGGCCAAAAGGAATGCGCAGTGCCCCCATCGGCCACCCAAAACAAAGACGCAACCCTTACGGCCTCACCAGCCCAAAAGGGAAACTTACCTAGTCAATAACCAAGGATAGACACCACCTTTATCGGCCACTCGTGCCAGAACACTCATCATCCAACAAACAAAGCGCACCAAAGGAACAATAGCCTTCCCCATCCGCATCAGGGGGCAGGCAACGACCAAACTCAGAACAGGGCCACCAAACACCGCAATAGGGAACGGCCAGCGTGGTCCCTCATCGGCCAAGAAGCATCAAGCACAGAAGTCTACTCTCCCTCACTTCGTCTACATCTCAGCTTAGAGAGTGGGGGACTCCTGATGGAGTATATGGGTCTAGGTCTCAGGACCCACATACTCAGAAGAACAGAAAGCACAGCCGCTACGCGGTGCCCTCGTCGGCCAAAGACCCTCGTCGGCCGAAGAAGGACCAACTCAGAACATGATCCTAAAGCCAGGGAACCAGGGTGCCCTCATCGGCCGTGCCCTCGTCGGCCAAGACCCTCGTCCTCCTCGTCCGCAGGTTACCCGGATTTGTACGGGCTCAGGCACTCGATCTCTTCGGCGCACTCTTCAATCACAGCATAGTCGAGAGACTTGGCGTAGGGCTCGTCGTCATACGGGTAATATTCCTCGTTTAAGGATTTCATCCTAAACAACTCCTAAGACACTAAGGGAAACCATTTTAGATCTAAGGTGTTGTTGTGACTAACACCGGATCAAGGCCTAGGAGAGTAAAATATGTAAAAAAATCGAAGAACGGGTTGAAGAACTAACCTTGAAGTTTTGAAGGGGGTGAAGAACACTCAGCAAGGGCTTTATCTCTCTAAAATATTTGGGCAGCACTTCGTTACTCAGAATGCAAATGAGCCATCTCCTCGGAACGGGAAGGGTATTTATAGCCACCCTGCCAACGGTAACTACACGTGGCATCACCTTAATGGCCACACCAACGGCCACCAATGGGATGCCACCACTCTGTCTACAAATCAGCAGCCCACCACCGAAGCAGACCCTACGGATCAAGGAGGGAAAAACAACACCCATAACGGCCAGGGCATTCAACGGCCAACACAGCCTACGGCTACCCAGGTAGCACTCGTACCGGCCTTTCAGGGGGCCACACATTATGCAAAGAAAGGTTTCACAACGGCCACAATAGCCCAAAGGAAATGAACGTAACGGCCATGAGGCCCTCGCACTAAACCCCTGATGATAACCCTTTGAAAGCGACCTGCGTCCAAGGGTTCTCCCACAGGGTTACCTTGGTCAGGAAATCGCCAAAGGGTTGGATTCAAGGGCAGTATGAGGATCCCACTTCGGCCTTGGTTTCAATCTACTCCTTCACCCCTCACTCACTCTTCGGCCTGAAGCAGTGGGGGACTGAGGGACTACACCGGCCTCAAGAATAACAGGCAAAATCAAGAGAAATCCAAAAATACACCAAGTCCACAACAACATCAGACATGCACCACAACGTCCATACCATCATGGTGCACCTTCGACCACAGCAAAGCTTGAGATCACAGGACACTTATCGGCCTTGAAACCACATATCACTCTCAAGCCAGGAACCAAGAGAAAGGTCAACATACCTAAATCACTGTCGTCCATGTACCGCAACGGCCCCGAGGTCCTCACAACTCCCTCTTCGGCCAGACAGTGTTATCATCCCCAAAACCTTGGGCAATAGGACGCCTGGTCGTCCAAAAATACAGGGCATCATCAACAACGGCCAAAAGGAATGCGCAGTGCCCCCATCGGCCACCCAAAACAAAGACGCAACCCTTACGGCCTCACCAGCCCAAAAGGGAAACTTACCTAGTCAATAACCAAGGATAGACACCACCTTTATCGGCCACTCGTGCCAGAACACTCATCATCCAACAAACAAAGCGCACCAAAGGAACAATAGCCTTCCCCATCCGCATCAGGGGGCAGGCAACGGCCAAACTCAGAACAGGGCCACCAAACACCGCAATAGGGAACGGCTAGCATGGTCCCTCATCGGCCAAGAAGCATCAAGCACAGAAGTCTACTCTCCCTCACTTCGTCTACATCTCAGCTTAGAGAGTGGGGAACTCCTGATGGAGTATATGGGTCTAGGCCCCAGGACCCACATACTCAGAAGAACGGAAAGCACAGCCGCTACGCGGTGCCCTCGTCGGCCAAAGACCCTCGTCGGCCGAAGAAGGACCAACTCAGACCATGATCCTAAAGCCAGGGAACCAGGGTGCCCTCGTCGGCCGTGCCCTCATCGGTCGTGCCCTCGTCGGCCAAGACCCTCGTCGGCCACGGAAGTCTCACAGAACCGGATTTTACACTTATTCATTTGCATAGCCCACCAGAGGCTTTGTATTCGGCCCAATAGCAGTCCAGTTGTAAATGGGCCTCCCAAGCCCAAGACTTGGGAGCCCAGCCCGTATTTTCCCTATAAATACTTCCTCTGGAGGTAGTTATCAGGGTTACAAAATCATTCTATTGAAGCATTACTTGCACTTCTCTCTAGCTCTCACTTCTTTCTAGATATATATTCTATCAGTCATTCTTCAATTCCTCCAAAAGTAATATTTTAGATTTCTTTTAAGAGTGGGCAAGACTCAAGATTCCTCGAGCCCAATGAGTCGTTGTTATTTAAGACTCATCCCGGAATTCCGGATCCCATCGACCACCAATTGGAAGCTGAATTTCTACCTTAAGTGTGCACACCCTCTAAAAGGGATTCCAAGCTCTCCAAGTAGTAAGAAACTCAAGTAGGGAGGATGTTTTCTACCACCTACTCAAAAGGGACATTGTCCAAGGGTAAATTAGGTAACTACTACTATGACCACCAAAGGACCTTTGGTCCTCAAATAAAAGTCTGGGATGTCTACCAGAGTATGTCATCGCCAGACTGGTTACCGACCCAAATAAATTTCACCAAAAGTAGTAGTAGTCCTAACCACCCACGCCTCGTGTTTCTCTCGAGACGCAATAATATATTATGAAAACTTTAAGTTTTCCCCAAAATCATTCTTGTCACACTTCCAACATATCCTTTGTAATAAATATCAACCCACCAATATTCTTTAATAACAAGAATATACATTTAATACTCCATAATAGATAATAATCCACCAATATCCATACATTCAAAATATTCATTCCATGTCAAACAAATAGTTTCCAATTCATAAATAATTCACATAGTTCAAATATTGCATACATATAAGTACGAGATAAAACATTTTTTGTTGACATTAGAACTTACCTTAAATTGCGATAATCCCCTTAATAAAATCTCTAGCTCGGTCTTCACTTGAATTCTCCTTCTAATATATATCAAAATTCTAAATCAATAACTATTCTATTATTTTTGTTATTTCATATCTATCCCACCTTTAATTATTTTAATTTCATAATTCCTTCTTTAAATATAACTATTAAGTTATATTCATAAACCTTATTTAAAATGTTAATTTTCAGTCCAATCTTATTATTTTCTTTAATCATACTAATCCCTTCATAATTTACTTTAATTTATTTGATTAATTAGTTAACTAGTCTAATTATATTAACTACATAATAATTTCATTATTTCAAATTTAAATAATCAATTTCAGTTCAAAATTCAGTTTACATAATTTATATAATTTATTTAATAAACCTTTTAATAATAATTTGACGTAAGCAATAATTCGAAATAATAATCATTAATGATAATCTAATCTCAATAACAACTTTAATTAGTTCAATAGTTTATTTATACTAACTAACCCAATTAAATTAATTAATTCAATCCTCCAGTTTTATTTATTTGATTCACTAATTTAATTGAACTAACTAAATCAAATAATAAGTTTAATTATATCAATATAGCTAAATACATTAATCTAATTCAATTAAGGCCAATAATCAAATTCTAATTTCGTTTTAATTTTCTATTTTTAATATAAAGTCCAAAAATATTACCACGTCCATAATTTAACTAATTTATCCATTAAACTAATTGATTTAGTTAAACTAGTCCAATGAAGTCAATTAACTAAATTATTAAGTACACATTTCTTAATTAATTTGTTTATATTAATCAACTAATTTTTATGAGTTCAAATAGTTTAATAATTTATATGGATTCCAAATCAATAATAATCAAGGATAATAATTATTAATTTAATCACACTAATTTAATTAGTCCACTAATTCAATACTTTATTTATGAAGTCCAAATATAGTCATTCATTTATACTAGCTAACCCAACTTTATTTTCTTTTCCTTATTTTATTCCAACCATCATTTTTAGTACAGAACATTATTTTCAATCTTAGTGATTTATTTATTTCACCATTAATATTAAAAATTTCTTATTTAATTACTTAATTGGTTTATATGGCCCAATTAAATTAAATAACTTAGTAATCGACTTTATAAATTAATGACCATCCATAAATATATTTTGGGTCCATATTTGACCTAGGTCGTCCAGATATTTATTTTAGAATTATTTTCTTTATTTATTCATTTAATTTCATATATCTATTAACCGGTTTAATTACAATTAAATATACTAATCATAATTTTTATTAATTATAAATGGTCCCAAATGTTCTAGTTAGTCATATAATTAATCTATATTACCCCAATATGTATTTCATAATTTATTTCGTTATTTAGTTAATTATTTACTAAACATGTACAAATTTGCCCAATTACAATTAAATCAATTAAAAATAGCTAAAAAAATTATATTTCAATTCTGGTTGGTTCGAATATGTATATTTATACTAGGTATTTAATTTATATTTTTCCAGATTTTATTTATTTCATTTACTATTTTATTTTTAATTTTTATTGAAAATGGGCCGAACCGGCCCAAATACGTGACCCGGCCCAAGAGGACAGAGTTGTCTTCTTCCCAACTCTTCTCCAGATCGCGATTCCGGCGACCAGAATTACGAAAACTTCGGCGAGCGATAACTTTACTTACAGGTAACGGTTTTTGACGATTCAAGTTGTAAAATGATCCTCACGTCGAGACGAAGCTCCTCCACCCCTATCTACAGCGAAATGTCCGCTTTTGCTGAAGGCACGTTTGCACGGCTTGACAGTCCGGCGACGTCTAAGCAACTCCGGTGACTACGAATCGGCCTGGAATTTATTGAGAAGTATTCCTAGACCTCTCACGACCCTCCTCTATCGTTTTTACGAAGTTTGATATGTAAAATAATATAGATATAAATTTTCCGGCAAGATTATGTATATATATGTATATGTATATATAACTTCTATCTCTCCGATTTGCGGTGTTTGGGATGACTAAGAGGGTGTATTTATAGGTCTAGATGGTCCTTATGATTTATTTTATTTATTTGATAATTGTAGGAATAATAATAATAATAATAATAATAACAACAACAACAATAATAATAATGTCTATGATAGGTTGGTAGTCGATGAACATGACATGTGTATTGATTCCTTATTTGATTCCCATTTATATTGATGTTTCATTTTTTTTACTTTTTATTTATTTTAATTACTTAAATGTATTTTGAGTTTTACATATATATATATATATATATATATATATATATATATTTATATATATATATATATATTTATATATATATATACACACACACACACATTATATATGTACAATATATGTACATAATGCATATACATTATTTGGTAGGTGATCTTAGCATGTGCCATTGTTTTATGATCTGATATTTTCATTTATTAATTTGATGCTATTATTAGTAATTTTTAATATTCTTACTATTTTTATTTATTTATTTATTTATTTATTTATTTATTCTGTCGCCTATATTTTATCTGATTTATTTCCATTTTATTTTTATTTTATTTTTCCGATGCCACATAAGTGTTTAATTATATTGCATATAGTGTGCGTATATTTTTATACACCAAGTATAATACAAAATATTTTGATATTACTTTCATTTGATTTACCAGATATAACTTATCTGATTTATTTATTTATTTATTTATTTATTTTTATCTCAAATTTTCAAGGTATCACATTTTACCCTCCTTAAAGAATGCTTCGTGCTCGAAGCATAAACTAAGACGAGAATTAAGTATGAAGATGGAGTATTATAGGTTTATAAGATGTTACAACATGCCCTCCTAAAAGAAAGATTACGTCCTCGTAACCCAATATTTACCTTAGTTGAACAGTTCAAGATACCGTTTACGCATATCCTCTTCTGTCTCCCATGTTGCATTCTCGGACAAATGGTTTGACCAAAGTACTTTTACCATCTTAACTGTCTTCTTCCTCGTCTCTCGGGTTTTAGTATCAAGGATCTCTACGGATTTTTCTTCGTAGGATAACGCCTCATCCATTTCAATCACCTAATAATATAAGGGTTAACTTATATTATTTCCAATTTACTTTCGCTCATGTTAAGTTTATGGTCTCTTACCTCCGGATTGATGATATGTGACTCATCTCGAACATACTTCTTTAATTGTGATACGTGAAAGACATTATGTACCTAGCATAAGTCTGCACGTTAAGGATGAATTCTAATCGTTGAAAAGTATCTGGTTTTAAAATTGTTTGTTACCTTATCCAACTCTGTGGGTAGAGCTAATCGATATGACATGTTTCCCACCTTCTCTAGGATGATGTCGTAAGGTCCGATGAACCTCGGGCTTAGTTTCCCTTTCTTCCTGAACCTCATTACTCCCCTTGTAGGAGAGACTTTGAGTAGAACTTTCTCCCCTATCTCGAATTCAGCTAGCTTCCTCCCAAGATCGGCATATGACTTCTGTCGGTCTTGGGCAGCCTTCATCCTCTCTTGGATGACTTTAACTTTCTCTATGGTATCTTGCAAGTATTGTGGTCCTAGAACCACTTGATCGACAATGTCACCCCAATATAAGGGACTTCTACACTTTTGACCGTACAGAGCTTCGTACGGGGGCCATTCCGATGCTAGCATGGTAACTGTTATTGTACAAAAACTCTATTAAGTCTAGGTGCTTATCCCATGATCCTTGCAAATCAAGAACACATGCCCTCAACATGTCTTCTAACGTTTGGATTGTTCTTTCGGTCTACCCGTCTGTGGTTGGATGAAAAGCAGTACTTAACTTCAATTTTGTCCCCATAGCCGTTTGTAATTCCTTCCAGAATTGGGATAAGAATCTTGAATCTCGATCCGATACGATGTCTTGAGGTACTCCGTGGGGTTTGACCACATATTTGACATAGGCTTTGGCGAGCTTCTCCATGCTCCAAGTTTCATTCATAGGAATGAATCTTGCAGTTTTGGTCAATCGGACAACGATTACCTAAATCTTATCTTTTCCGGATTTAGTTAAGGGTAACCCTCCAACAAAATCCATCGAGATGGAATCCCACTTCCATTTAGGTACTTCCAAGGGTTGCACAAGTCCCTTGGATTTGCATCTCTCCGCTTTGACTTTTTGGCAATTCAAACATCGGGATACGATTTCAGCTACTTCTCTCTTCATTCCCGGCCACCAAAAGTTCTTTTTCAGGTCTTTGTATAGTTTATCTCTTCCAGGATGTATCGAGTAGGGCGTGTTGTGTCCCTCCTACATTATTTGTCTTTTAATATCTGCACACTTCAGCGGAACACACCACCTTCCCTTGTATCGGATGATCCCATCTTCATGTGTCTTGAATGGTCCATTGACCCCATCTTTCATTCCTTCCTTCATTCTCTCGAGCTTCACATCTCCCAGTTGCCCATTCTTGATCTCCTCGAAGATAGATGGTGTAACGGTCATAGTATATAAATGTATTTCACTATCTACTTCGCCATATTGTTTTACTTCCAAGTTCAACCTTTGAAAGTCTCGGAACAGTTCTTTTGGTAATATCCACGTTGCTCGGCATGAGTGTTCAGATTTACGGCTCAAAGCATCCGCCACCACATTAGCTTTTCCTTCGTGGTATTGGATTTCCAAGTCGTAATCACTTATAAGTTCGAGCCATCTCCTTTGCCTCATGTTAAGCTCTTTTTGAGTGAATATGTACTTCAAGCTTTTGTGGTCAGTGTATATCTTACACTGTGCTCCGTATAGGTAGTGTCTCCAGATTTTCAGTGCAAACACTACTGCAGCTAACTCCAAGTCATGAGTAGGATAGTTGACTTCATGCACCTTCAATTGTCTTGATGCATAAGCCACCACTTTCCTATTCTGCATAAGCACACACCCTAACCCCTTCTTAGATGCATCGCTATAGATATCGAACCCCTCCGTCCCTGACGGTAATGTCAAGACCAGCGCGGTTGTGAGTCTTTTCTTCAACTCCTGAAATGCTGCTTCACAATCTTCATCCCAATGGAACTTGGTTGTCTTCTTCGTCAGGTTGGTTAACGGTCTTTCTATCTTGGAGAAATCTTTAACAAATCTCCGATAGTAACCGGCTAATCCCAAGAAACTTCTCACATCTGTGACCGAGGTAGGTGCACGCCACTCAATCACCGCTTCAATCTTGGATGGATCTACGGATACGCCCTCTTGGGTGATGATGTGACCCAAGAACGCTACCCGATCCTGCCAGAAGTCGCACTTTGAGAGTTTGGCATACAACTGATTCTCTCTCAAAGTTTGCAACGTGAGCCTCAAGTGTTTCTCGTGATCCTCTGGGTTTTTTGAATAAACGAGGATATCATCAATGAATACCACTACAAAAGTATCAAGATAAGGTCGGAATACACGGTTCATTAGGTCCATGAATACCGTTGGTGCATTGGTTAAACCAAACGGCATCACAGTGAACTCGTAGTGTCCATACCTCATGCGGAATGTTGTCTTTGGTACATCTTTCTCGGCCATTCTCACTTGATGATAGCCAGAGCGCAAGTCTATCTTAAAGAATGTGCTTGCCCTTTTTAATTGATCAAATAAGTCGTCAATCCGGGGTAATGGATATTTGTTCTTGATAGTTGCTTGATTCAACTCTCAATAATCAATGCAAAGCCTTAGACTCCCATCTTTCTTTTTGACAAATAAGACCGGAGCGTCCCATGGTGAGACACTCGGCCTTACGTACCCCTTCTCTAACAGCTCCTCCAGTTGCTCCTTCAGTTCCTGCATCTCTTTCGCTGTCATCCGGTAAGGTGCTTTTGAAATTGGTGCAGTTCCGGGCATCAACACAATTGAGAATTCAACTTCTCTCTCGGGCGGCATTCCGGGAATCTCTTCCGGAAATACGTCCAGAAATTTGTTGACTACAACAATTTGGTCAATGTTTGGCTCTTCTGTATTCACCTCTTTCATCAAGCACAAGTAGGTCTCATACCCCTTTCGGATATGACGTCTTAATTGCTGCATAGTCATCAGCTTCATACTAGGCTTGGATGTGATTGCTTTGTAGGATATTCTCTTCCCATTTAGACTCTTCAAGATCACCTTCTGTCCATCACAGAGGATCCTGACTTTGTACTTCCCCAACCAATCCATGCCCAATACTACGTCTATATCTTCTAAGTCAAATTGGATTAAATCTCTAGGTAGGTTGGACTCAGATATGAGTATGGAAATGTTGGAGTATACATTTCCATAAGTTACAAATTTATTTGAGGCTGTTCTTACATTCAAGTCTATTCTAGCTGTTGGTTCAATCTTCAATCTCTTAACGAAATTAGAAGATATGAAACTGTGAGAAGCACCAGAATCAAATAGAACATAAGCAGGCTCAGAATTTACTAGGAATGTACCTGACACCACATCATTGGCATTGTCTTGGACTTGGTTCATCACCATGATTCGCCCTTGGTTCGGACGGTTGCTGTTGTTTCCGCCATTGCCATTATTCCCTCCATTGCCGTGGTTACCGCCATTACCGTGACCACGATTGTTCTCCCCTCCCCCTTGAGGGTTGCAGTTGTTGTTGATGGCGGCGGCATTATTGTTGTTTTTTTGCCCGCCATTTGGCCCGGTTCGGTTTCCATCATGATATTGCACCTGGTTCAATGGTGTCCCATTGGTCTTTGATAGACACTCGAAGGATCGGTGCCCTAGCTTCCCGCAATTGAAACATTTGGTTAGGCTCCCATCGCAGTTAAATGCGGGGTGATCTCTCCCGCACTTTTTGCAGTAGAAGTGCCTATCTCCAGGAGCAGCTCTTCGATCATTTTGCTGGTCTTGACCACGGAAATTTCTTCCGCTTTGGTCATCTCTCCTCTCCCTCCGTTCTTGTTGGTCATCTCTCCTCTCCCTCCATTCTTGTTGTTATGTAGGTGAGTTTGCTCTAAACCTCTTTTCTCCCCGACCTCTTTGCTCTAAATTCTACAAATTATATAAAATCAAGCATAATAACTAAATTACCAACTTATATATCTCATAACATCAAATAAAAAAATAATCCAAAAAATGAGCGATTTTCGAACAAAAATTTAAAAAACCCTATGATGGAGTATATGACCCGGGAACCCCCGGCGCACAGACTCCTACTACTCCAATAAAGGCCCAACAGGCCCAGAAAGCACAACAGGCCCAAATCACAGCGCCCAGGGTACCAAGTGGCCCACAATGTGCACCAGGGGTTCCTTCAGCCCCCTGGCCGAAGGCTCTAATTCTCACAGGAGGGCCAAGACAGGAAAACAAAGTCACTGGGAAAAACGGCAAAAATCAGTAGCCCTCGGCAACTGGAGCCCTCGGCACTAAGGGGGTCCCCGGTACTCAGAGCCCTCGGCTAGTCATCTACTGCCGAGGGCGCCTTTTCCGACATAATATCCGCTCCACATGCGTATGGATCATCGTACCCTGTACAACGTCCCATCCAACAGCCGCATTAAATGCGGCCACATGCGGTTGCCAGCGCCAACCAGTTGAGGTGACCTCTCGGCCAAGGGACGCTTGACACGTGTCCTTGTCCAGCATTTATTGCTACTATAAATAGCACCCCATTCCCCCATTTGTAACCAAGTCGTAAGACACAACACGCTGAATACTTGCTAATATACTTTCTCCCTCTATACTTACTTGCTCTGACTTCTCTCTAGTTATTCTCCATAATAACCCCTCGGATAAGCTACCCCCCGGGTACACTATCCATCATTTGGTGCTCTCGTTGAGAGGTCGAATAATCAAGTAAGAAACCCTCCCCCTCGACCAAACACAAAACGCCCGGCTAAAATGGTGAGAACAACTCGTGCCAACTCCAAGAATGTAGAGGACAGGAACCTGGCCCTCGGCGAGGTCGACGTCCCCGAAGCCTCTAACAGAGCTCCCGAGGGCAGCGTCATCGCCGGGTTGGACCAGACGGCTGTTGACCTACGCCAGCAGATTCAACAAAATGCCCCTGATGCCCGCCTCGGCATCGAGGCCAAGAAAAAGGACCGGAGCGAGAATCAAATTAGCCCTCCGGTCATCACAATCGACGTGCAATCGCCGCTCTCCGCCTTCATCCAGACGCTCACTCAGAACCCGGGTGCGTTCGGCACTTTGGTTCCCCACCAACCTCTGGTCGGGGAGAATATTATGCCTCCCCCTCATCCACGACCCCTCGGTAACCCTATCCTCCGGATGGGGAACTCCGAGGGGGTTGTGGCCCAAGATACGGCCTCCCAGGAAGTCCAGTCCCGGGACCGCCACAACGTGAACAAAGAACAACTCCGAACTCCCGCCCTCGAGAGACTCGGAGGGGCGCAAGACCGCCGAGGGGTCCAAGACTGCCTCGGGGGGAAGGCGTTCCAGAGGCCTCAGGAAAGTGGCGGGTCCGTCTCCAGGGCCAATGAAAGGCGTCCCCCTCAGGACAAAGGCAAGGCACCTCTCCATGCCGACGACGCACGCCACCAAATCAACCAGGCCCACTCGGCCCGGGTCCATTCGCAGGGGGCGGAGGCTCTCCCGAAGGACCCCCGGGACGAAATCATTGCGGCCCTCCAGCGCCGGCTTGACGAGATGGAGGCCACCAGAGCCCACGCCACCACTTCCGCCCCTCATACAGGCCTCAAGTATGAGGCGATGATGGCCAAGATGGAAGAAATGCAGAAGAAGATAGCCGAGGGCTCCGGGGAACCCACCATACAGCTCCGGACCCGGACGCCATTTACCCCAAGGGTATTGGCGGCCCGGATCCCAGAAAAATACCGAGGGCAGCTCATCAAGCCCTACGACGGGAAGACTGACCCCCAAGAGCACTACAGCAGGTATCAAAACAGCATGATGATGGTGGGGGCATCAGATGAATATTTGTGCCGCTAGTTCCTCTCCACCTTAGAGAGGCCGGCTTACGAATGGTTCAACCGATTGCCCGAGGGCTGCATTGACTCATGGCAAGAACTCGCCCAGCGATTCTTGACGCAATTTGCGGGAAGGCGTCGCACAAGAAAACACTTCTCCCACTTGCTAACAGTGAGGTAGAAGAAGGAGGAGACCCTTCGGGACTTCCTGGAGCGCGGGAGGACGGAGTTTGATAAAGTTGATGGCGCTGACGACGGGACCCTCCTGGCCCTCCTACAAACAGTACTCCGCCCCGGGAACTTCTCAAGAAGCCTCATCATCGAACCCCCCCCCCCCCCCCCCGCGATTATATAATGGCCCTACAGCGGGAGGACCGGTACGCCGAAGCCGAGGAGGTTGAGAAATGCCACCACATCCCAGATCAGCAACGCCCTCGGCCGGACGACAAAGGCAACCGGGGGCCGGGGGCTCCCCGTAATCATCCCAAGGATTCTGCCCCCTCCAGTGATCGCCCCCGGCATGGCCAAGCCAAGCCCGGGGGAGGCTACAAGGGGACCCCGAGGGCATGGGCACAACCTGTCCTCCTGGAACACCATAGGACACCTTTGACACATCCCGTCAGCGTTATTCTTGATTTTGCTGAGGAAAGGGGCCTCGTGGAGCGAGATTCACGCGCGCCCTCGGAGGTATTTGCCATCAATCCAAACTACCCCTACTGTCGTTTCCACCGAGACCAGGGGCACAGGACCGATGATTGCCATCAGCTGAAGACGGCCATCGAAAGATTGATACAAGCGGGCCATCTGTCCCAGTTTATCGAGGGCCCTCAGCAACAGGGGCCCCCTCACCAAGGACCAACCCGAGGGCAAACTGCGAGAGCAAATGCGTGGGTCAACCCCAACACCATCCCCCTCGGCAAGAAGAGGGAGATTGGAAATCTGGAGGAGGAGGAGGAGGAGTACCCCCGATACCAAGAAAAGAAACGCCACATCCTCATGATCACGGGGGGAAATACCGGGGGTGATTCTACGAGTAAACGAAAGAAGTGGGCTCAATCACTTTACGTGGGGGAAGTCACTCATATACCCCCAGTAAAGCGGCTGAGGGAGGAACCCATTATCTTCACTAACGCTGATCTCCCCCTAGTATCCTCCCCACATAGGGATGCCCTCGTCATACGGACGGAAATAAATGACACCATTATTCACAGAACTTACATTGACACGGGCAGCTCCGTCAATGTAATGTACCTCAGCACCTTCAGAGAGCTGCATCTGGAGAGGGGGTCCCTTCGGCCCATCAAGACCCCTCTTGCCGGCTTCACCGGCGACACCATTGATTCCAAGGGGGTCATAACCCTCTCGGTAATCTTCGGCGACGGCCTCCATAGAGCCAAGCTCGAAGTGGAGTTCGTCGTCGACAACATCGACTGCGCCCACAACATCATCCTCGGCCGGCCAGCCCTCGAGGATCTCAAAGCCGTCATCTCCATGAGGCACCTCTGCCTCAAATTCCCAGCCGAGGGGGAATCAGTTACTCAAGGGGGAACCAGAAGCTTGCCCGCGCTTGCTACCTTCAAGTTACAAAGAAGGTTAGCAAGACGGAGTTCCGCGTTGACACCATCACTGGAAATGTGGAAGCGAAGGAAATGAGGCCGAGGGCTGAACCAGCCGAGGAGGTAGAAGACTTCGCGCTCGATTCGGCCAAACAGGAGAGAGTCGTGAAGATTGGAGCCAAGCTCGCCGAAGACCTGAAGACCGGCATCATCAGCGCCCTCTGCTCCTACTCCATTGTTTTTGCATGGGGGCTGGAGGACATGCCGGGGATCAGCCGAAGGGTCATCACCCACTGCCTCTCGGTGGACCCTTCGGCCAAACAAGTACAGCAGCGGAGGAGACCCCTCTCGGCCGAGAGGAGGGAATTTGTGAAGAAAGAGGTCGCCATGCTCCTCTCTATCAAGCACATCAGGGAGGTAAAATACCCCTCATGGCTGGCAAACGTAGTCCTCGCACAGAAACCACCCTCATTCCGCATGTGCGTGGACTACACGGATCTCAACAAGGCGTGTCCCATGGACCCCTTTCCTTTTCCCAATATTGATCAACTAGTGGATGAAACCGCGGGGTGTGAAATCATGTCATTCCTCGACGCATTCCGCGGATATCATCAAATATGCATGCATGAGGAAGACGCTTAAAAAACAGCCTTCATGACTCCCGAGGGCATCTTCTGCTGCCTTGTCATGGCCTTCGGCCTAAAGAACTCAGGCGCCACCTACACCCGGATGGTGGCTAGGGTATTTCAAGCTGTCCTAGGGCGCACCATGGAGGCGTATGTTGACGACATGATCGTCAAGAGCAAGCAATCAGCAAGCCATGCTGATGACCTGAGGGAGATCTTCGCCATCATGCAGAAGTTTGGCCTTCGGCTGAACCCAAAAAAGTGTACCTTCGGTGTTCAGGGGGGCAAATTCTTGGGCTACATGGTTAGCCGAAGGGGTATCGAGGCCAACCCCGAGAAGATCCAGGCCATCATCAACATGGAGCCCCCACGCAACGTGAAGGAGGTCCAACGGTTGACGGACCGCCTGGCAGCCCTCAATCGCTTCTTATCAAAATCAGCGGAGAAGTCCTTACCCTTCTTCCAGATCATGAGGAAAACCGCCGGTTTCCAGTGGACTTCGGAATGTCAGGGGGCATTCGAAGAACTGAAACGGTACTTATCTTCACCCCCTGTGCTCTCTAAACCCAAGGTAGGGGACATCATGTACCTCTACTTGGGTGTTAGCCCCGCTGCCATCAGCTCGGTACTCATCCGGGAAGAGGATGGCATCTAGCATGCCATCTTCTATGTTAGCAAGACCATAAGGGAAGCGGAGCTCCGGTACTCCCCCGTGGAAAAAACGGTGTTGGCTATCGTGTGAACCGTCAAGAAATTGGGCCATTACTTCCAAGCTCACCCGGTCCAGGTCCTCACTCACCAACCCCTCGGCTCCTTGATGAGGAGCCCCACTAGCTCCTCCCGAATGGTAAAATGGGCTGTCTTCTTGAGCCAATACAACATCGACATCCGTCCTAGGCCCGCCATCAATGGCCAAGCCCTAGCGGACTTCGTGACGGAGTGTACGGCAAGGGCAGCCACGGACGAGGAGCCCTCAGCCCCTTCGGATGATTGGTGGACCCTCTACACCGATGGCTCCTCCGCCATCAAGGCATGTGGAGGAGGGGTGGTTCTCATCTCACCCGAGGGCTTCCGGGCCTATTATGCAGTCCGTTTCTCCTTCAAAGTCTCCAACAATGAAGCCGAATACGAGGCCCTCCTCTATGACCTTCGGCTGGCAGCTAACATGAAGGCCCGACAAATTCACGTCAAGTGCGACTCCAAGTTAGTCGTTGGCCAAATATCCGGGGAATACGAAGCCAAGGAAGGGAGAATGAAGCAATACAAGGAGGCGGCCAAGGAGTTGCTTAAGGTATTTAAGGCACACTCTCTTACTCAAATACCGAGGGCTCAAAACTCTGAGGCCGATATTTTAACCAAGCTCTCGGCCGAATCCCCTGAGCACATCTCAAAGATCGCCAAAGTGGAAGAACTCAGCCTCTCTAGCATACACGCTAGCCCCGTCATGCACATACAACAAAGGCAGGGTGACTGGGTCTCAGACATTGTCGCCTTCATCACCACAGGGCAACTGCCCGAGGATGAGGCCCGCGCCAAGCTGGCAAAGCTGAGGGCTCCCAGCTACGCCATCGAGGACGGAAGGCTCTACAAAAGGTCCTACAACGGGACATTACTTCGGTGCCTTCATCAAGATGAAGCCGAAGTAGCGATGGAGGAAGTGCACAGTGGCACTTGCTCAGCTCACCAGAGACCCTTCTCCATGTCCCGAAGGCTAATAATCCAGGGCTACTTCTGGCCTACGATGGCCCGAGATTGTGCAGACCTTGCCCAGAGGTGTCCCGCATGCCAACACTTCCAGAAAGCCCCCGGCAGGCCAGCGGTCAACTATGCCCCCATCAGCACGTCCATACACTTCGCTCGATGGGGCATAGACCTTGTGGGCCCTCTGCCGAGGGGTACCTCCAACAGCAGGTACATCATCGTCGCCATCGATTACTTCACCAAATGGGTGGAAGCTGAGCCCCTCGCCAACATTACTGAGGCCAGGTGCCGTCATTTTGTTCTCAAAAACATCCTCACCAGGTTTGGCGTCCCTCAGCAAATCATCTCCGACAACGGGACTCAATTCGAGGCAGCCCCCTTTTGTGCCTCCTAGAGGCATGGGGCATCAAACACACCTTCTCATCCGTTGCCTACCCTCAGGGCAATGGACAGGTGGAAAACACCAACAAGACCTTGCTCGAAGGCCTAAAAAAGAAACTGAAGGCCGAAGGGGGTGGCTGGGTAGAAGAACTCCACAACATCTTATGGGCCTACCGCACCACCCCTCGGCGGGCAACTGGCGAGACACCCTTCTCCCTTTGCTACAGATTTGAAGCTAAGGCCCCCACTGAGGTAACTCTTCCAACCCGAAGGGTCACACAGTATGATCTAGAGGCCAACGACGCCAATATGGCCCTCGACCTACACCTTATTTCAGAACACCGAGAGCAAGCCTTCATACGTGCAGAAAACTACCGAAGGCAAGTGAAGAGTTACATTGACGCCAAGGTCCGTTCCCGGGAATTCCAAGTGGGGGACTATGTTCTCCGAAGAAGGGAAGCTAGCCAACCAACCGAGGGAGGAAAGATGACACCAAAGTTCGAAGGCCCCTACATCGTGGCAGCCATCATCAAACCGGGAACTTACAAGCTAAAACGCCCTAATGGGACTGAAGTCC
Source organism: Cuscuta europaea (assembly GCA_945859875.1). NCBI lineage: Eukaryota > Viridiplantae > Streptophyta > Magnoliopsida > Solanales > Convolvulaceae > Cuscuta > Cuscuta europaea. The sequence continues at coordinate 16,901,445 of CAMAPE010000010.1, read as the reverse complement.
CTAGGCACTGGAATGTACATGACCTAGTTAAATTTTATCAATAACATCAGAGCGGCCAAGCCCTCATAACTAGTGAATGTATTATTTCACGGCCTAAGGCCTAAAAATTCTGAAGAACAAAGGCATTTTGAAGACACCAAGAACATGGAACATGATTCTTACGAAGGGCCAAGCCCTCATATCACCCCCTAGCCCAAAGCCTTACCACAATGGAAGAACCCTCGGCACCAAGTGTCGAGGGTAGACAATACTATCACCTACAACAAAGTACCACTGGTCCTCAAAAGGAGACCCCTCGGCACCTGGTGCCGGGGGGACACATTACTAATAGCTTTCAACAAATGGGAAGAAACACCAAGTGTTTCCACAGAAGACCCCTCGGTACCAAGTACCGAGGGCAGACAACACAATCACCTTCAAAAAATGGGAAGAGACACCAAGTGTTTCCACAGAGACCCCTCGGTACCAAGTACCGAGGGTAGACACCACAATCCCCTACGACAAATGAAGGAAAAACACCAAGTGTTTTCACAGAAGACCCCTCGGTACCAAGTACCGGGGGCCGTAAATCGGAACAAACACCAAGTGTTGTTTCTAAGCCGTACCCCTCGAGGACGCCTATACCGAAGGCGCCACCTCTCGGTGCCGGCAGCACGTAGTGCCCCCGGCCATTTGCAACCAGTGTGCAAATGAAAACCCTTCCCTGAAACGCTTTCCGCGTCATAACCCCAAGGGTATGACAGGCATGAGAAATGCCCAGGATTCGACTTTCAAAAATGGAACGCTTTCCGCGTCATCACCCCAAGGGTATGACAGGCACGAGAAATGCCCAGGATTCGACTTCCAAACCGAAACGCTCCCCGCGCCACCACCCCAAGGGTGTGGCAGGCCACGGACTATGTTTAGCGCCAAGGGGACGACTTTCAAAACTGAGGCGCTTTCCGCGCCATCCCCCAAGGGGAGGCAGGCTACAGACCACCATATCTTATGCACAGGAAACGACCCTCGATCCCCTCGGAACTCGGAAGGTTAACCCGAGGGGGGAGCTAATGGTGTATTCTGTTACCTCCCGATAGGCCAAGCCTTACCAAGAAACCAAGTTTCTTGAAGCCTTCCCTTCACTACCTAAAAAAATGGGGTGGTGAAGGGGAGTAGACTCGGCGAGAAGTCAATGAGTACATCACTCCTACAGTTCACGGAAACATACCGAGGGCTCCCCAAGGGAACGCCTCCGATACCTGGATGCTCATGAGTACCAAGGATACCATTCACAACAGACATCATCAACAAATGGCTAAGTCCACTCAAGGATTGCCTTCGGCTATACCTAAAACCGAAGGCTCAAATATTACAAAACATGGCAGGCTCAGCCAACAGCAACCCAAAACGTTACCGAAGGCTAATTTATGACAAAGCTATCAGATGTTGGCCAAATCAAAGCAAGATCACCTCCGGCACCTCATTAGAAGCCGAGGGGACACACCCAGACAGGGCCCGAGGGAGCCTGTCTTTTTATACTAGACTTGGATTACAAACTCTCCTACATCAACATCGGGGGGACATAACAAACAACCGAAGGCTTTTGTTAACAGAGGCCAACATTACAAGGAAAAGGAAACTATCCTAAACCTACAACATATATAGTCGAAGGGTCCCCTCCCGAAGGCCAGCAGCAGGAAATACTTAGAGAAAATAATCTAAGTCCTAAATGCTTTGCCCCTTGTGGAGCCACCAGTCAACCGAAGGCATATCTGAGACAGGGGCCTCACAGTCACCCGAGGGCTCCTACTTCATACATGCTACAGTTAGAAAAATTTCTAAGTCCCAAAAGTTTTTACCCTCGGTCAAATCTCCATGCAGCCAGAGGGGCCGCACAGTCAAAGGCTTGATGAAAACACACTTACAAAAATTTCCTAAGTCCTACATATTTTGACCCTCGGTCAAATCTCCCTGCAGCCCGAGGGGTCATACGGTTGAAGGCTTGGTGAAACTACACTTAGAAATATTTTCTAAGTCCTAACTATTGCTGGGCCCTCGGTCATACATCCAGCGAAGGGTACCCAAATACCGAAGGCTAGACTGTATTCAAACACTTAGAAAATTTTTTCCAAGTCCTAAACACCTCGCCTCCGGTTATCTCATGAAGGCTACACAGTACCAGAGAGAAGGAATTAGCCGGGGGCCAACAGATGAACAAACACTTAGAAATATTTCTAAGTCCTGAACATTGTGCCCTCGGTGAAAGGTCCAATTGACTAAATAGGCCTAGTAGTCGAGGGATACGGGAGGCACTATACTTGGAAGAATATATTCTAAGTCCTAAACATGCATTCAGAAAGGGCGAGGGAATACATTTAAAGAAAACGAATAAAGGGAACGAATTATACACCGAAAGCCCGAAGGCATGTACTCATTCATCAAAGAAAGGAAATTCAAATGTACATTACAGAGTGGACGAAGCCGAGAGCATACAAATGATAGCTACAACAAGATTGTTCAAAAATTTCCTAAGTATTACACGATAACTACATCATCAGTAGCAGCAGCATCGTCTCCGTCGGCAGGCTTGGACGTAGCGTCCCCCGCAACATCTTCTTCTTCATCGCTGCATTCTGCCATCAGGACAGTGTCCTCAAGATCTGGCCTGTTGGTGCCCTCGGGAAGGGGAACTCTGGTGTCCGATTGAAGAGGGGGGAACCCATAAGCCGCAGGGTCAAACGCCGACGGGTCTGCCCCTAGGTGCCTGGCCAGCCTCCAGTAGATAAGGGCTTGAGTGAAGTACTCGCCCCCATCATAGTATTCCTTCCCCTTCTGGGCCAGCCACATTGCCCCGGGGCCTGTCACCCATTCCTCCATGGAGGCCTCGACAACCGCGGCCACCCACGCTCTCTAGGCCTCGGCTTTCCACCCCTCGGCGATGAAGGCTACCACCGCTTCCCCCGCTGCCTCCTTCTTGGTAGTCTCAGCATCTTCAGCAGCCTTCTTGGCGGCCTCAGCAGCTGCCTTCTCCGCTTCGGCCCTCCCCTCGGCTTTTGCCAGCACCTTGGCATTCTCGAGGAGTTTCTCGAAGGCCGCCCTCTCGGTCCTGGAAGCCTCCTCTGCCTCCCGGAGCCGCCTTTGGGCCGCATCCAAGGACTCGTCATCCTTCTGTTTTTGAAGGGCATAACGCTCCATCCGCTGAATGAGTTCACCAAGGCTGAGGCTTGCCTACAAAAGAGATCACGAATCACCGAAGTTTAGAACCACAGTGCAAAAACGGGAGGAAGGGAACAGAAGAAAAAGGGAAGAAGGAAAGGGGAACTTACAGTAACCGAAGCCTGGAGGACCTTGGAGCAGAGGGCGTCATCAGTTTGCCGGGAGAGCACGGATTTATCCGTCGGGGGGGTGGCCCCCCTCAGGAACTCCCTCTGGTTCAACGTGGCATGCATAATGGCAGTCCCCTTAGTGATGGAGAACTGCACATTATCTTGGGGCCATACCAGCCCGGGGGCTTGGGCCGGAGGCTCGGAGGAGGAATGTTCCTCCACAATGACAACCGGGGCCCCTTTCGGCTCGGGCCCCCCTTCTTCTGCTTTTTTCCCTCCGGGGGCACCACGGCCTTCTCGGCCCTTTTCCTCTTCAGGGCCTCAGCAGGGGAGCCCTCGGCGTTGGAGACAGCGTCGTCGCCGGCGGCAATTTTTTCCTTGGGCACGTTTTCCTGGGCCTCGTCATTTGCACCCGCCCTCGGGTAGATCTCGTCCAACCCCCTCTGTTGCACCGAGGGGTCCTTCTTCTTGTTCTCCTTCGCCATCTGCTTCTTCAACTTAGAGAGGTTTCGGGCGTCCATGTCTGGTCCTGAAAAATAAAGGAAATGCAGGAGGGTTAGGAGGATAATGTCAAAAAGAAAAACAAAAAAAAGAAGGGAAGAATATGTTCTAAGTATAAAACGGGAGCCCTCGGCAAGTCAACTACCTCCGGCGCTTTGATAAACTCTATCGACGGGGGGATATCTCTCATCGCTTTCCCCCATCAGCCGATACCGCCGAAAGCCCAAGTCGTAAAGATCGGCTGGAAGGGTAGCATCCCTGATCTTGGTATGCTTATCGGACCCCTCAGGCTTCTTGGAGAGCTTCCTTCCTTTTTTTCTCCAAAGCTGCGCTCCCTACCTTGACATGTGTGCGGAAGCTGTCGCGAAGGGGGGCTGGGTAGGGATTCTCGGCCATCCGAATGTAGCAGAACCTATCTTTCCATCCCTTGTGGGACGAAGGGACATCATCGAAGAGTCTGAACTCTGGGAGCTGTTGTAGGTTAACAGAACCGCCGGCGTTCGAGTGCCCCCCCCCCCCCCCCCCCCCCCCCGACACAGATTGAAGGAGAGGAAGAATTGGTCCAGCGAAGGCTCCACATCCCGGCTCCGGCAGAGGGAGAGGAAGCCAGCCAAGTAGGAGTGGCTGTTTGGGGTCAATTGGCAGGGGGCTAGTTTGACGTACCGGAGGTACTCCACCACGAAGGGATGGAGGGGGAATCGGAGGCCCAACTCCACCGAGAGCAGATGCACGGCAAAACAACCGGCGGGAGCGTATAGCAAAACATCATCTGGCCCCGGCTCCACTACCAGTGCTGACGGCCCTACCAGGAGCTGCGTCGCCATGTATTCTCCCCGTGTGGCTCGGGTCTTCACGTCCAAAGCAGCAGTGTTCAGGTAGGAATAGCCTTCGGGAATTCCTACTGGTTGCCCGGCGTCAACGGCAACCTATTTCTTCTTCCCGGCAGCCTTCACCTTTCTCTTCTTCCCGGGGGCAACGTTGATAGGCGTCGGGTTTAGTGGCTGAGAGCTTCCGGCCTCTGCATTCTGAGGGGGAGGGACGACGACGGTAACCACCATGCTTTCCTTTTGTGCCTCATCCTCGGCCACTTGAAAGGCAAGCGCCAGCTCCTCGTCCTCGCACACTTGCTCGAACTCCTCCGCTTCCAGTTCTAGCCGAAGGCTCGCTTGCACCTCCTCAGCTACCACAAAGTTCTGGTTGACCGAGATGCGTGCGCTCGAGGACTCCACGTCCGAGATGATCTCCTCCTCCATCGAGGGCGGCCTCGAGATATCCTGAGAGTCGCTTTGCGAAGACATCCCCAACAGCTGAAGGGATGAGGGGTTTCTAGGACAGGAGTTTTCCTAAGGCGGTTAAGCACTTAACCTAAGGCCACACAACTACGACCTACTAATGCTACAGCAGATGGGCAGAGAACTGACCTCGGAAGAGTGATTGATCGAAGGCAGATGTTTCTCTCTCTAGCGATTTTGGCAGAGCTTCGCTAACAGATAAATCGCACAAGGGAAGTGATGCATGGCCTTGGGGTATTTATAGGCGCCTGGATCCGGGCTTGGGCCTGGAAACCGGGCCTCCGGTTGGACTGCCATCATTACGAACCGTGGTTTCGCCCAATCGGTGACACCCGCCCATGGGCAGCCAACGAGCGCGCGCCACGTGGAAGCCCCCCCCCCCCCCCAATGGCTATATTCTGACGTTAGATATTCCAACGGTTATATTTCCAACGGCTATATTCTGGGAGCTCCCGGCTACACTTGACAGACCACTCCTTCAACAACCAAGAAACTAGCCCCCGGGCTTTTTACTTCACTCCACTTCATCAAGAAGAGCCTCCCCGTATACTTACCCAGAGACGCTCCCGGTTTGTGCCCCACACACTACATAACAAATGCCTTCGGGCTCACTCCTTCAGAAGCCCATGGCTTCATATCAGGCCACCCCTCGGGGATCCCCCCTAAGCACTTTGAGGGCCGGGTAGCCCCCGGGGAGTACGCCTCATTGACGGATAGCCTACGGCACACAGGTAACGGGAGCCCTCGGATACCCTCCTCACCGACCAATCAACAAACGGGAAACATCCCGGTAACACTTCAACTACTACTCGCATTCATTACGCCCTCGATCCCCAGATTGAGGGACTCCCCTTCGGCACCTCCCAGGATATCAACAGCAAGCCTCCGGCTAATCAACACATGAGCCCTCAGGACAAGAAAAGCCTTCGGCATCAGCATTATTCTCAATTTCGAACCAGGGCTTCACATTTTCGATTCATCGTTGGGGGAATTCGGTGCACTCTTTTTCCCTCATTAGGATTTTTTCCCACAGGGTTTTTCCTAATGAGGTTTTTAACGAGGCATCCCCCCAAAATGAAACGAAAAGCGTCAGCCTTCGGCCCAAAACAGCAACGCAACTACTCTACTCCTTTTCACCACTTTGCAAGTGCCTCAAGGAGTGAGGGACTGGAGAACCCCCTCGGGAAAATCACAAAAATCACAGACATGACCCCTCAAGTCCCAACATGTGGGTAACTGAGGGACTGCCCTCGGCAGAATAAACAAACAGCAAACTACCCACAACACCACAAACTACAACGGAACAACGGGAGAGGACAAACACAATTACTCCTTTTTCCTCAAGTACCTTTCGGCAAAAGGAGTGAGGGACTCCTGATGGAGTATATGGCCCGGGAACCCCCGGCCCACAGACTCCTACTACTCCAATAAAGGCCCAACAGGCCCAGAAAGCACAACAGGCCCAAATCACAGCGCCCAAAGTACCAAGCGGCCCACAATGTGCACCAGGGGTGCCTTCGCCCCCCTGGCCGAAGGCTCTAATTCTCACAGGAGGGCCAAGACAGGAAAACAAAGTCACTGGAAAAAACGGCGAAAATCAGTAGCCCTCGGCAACTGGAGCCCTCAGCACTAAGGGGGTCCCCGGTACTCAGAGCCCTCGGCTAGTCATCTACTGCCGAGGGCGCCTTTTCTGACATAATATCCGCTCCACATGCGTATGGATCACCGTACCCTGTACAACGTCCCATCCAACAGCCGCATTAAATGCGGCCACATGCGGTTGCCAGCGCCAACCAGTTGAGGTGACCTCTCGGCCAATGGACGCTTGAAACGTGTCCCTGTCCGGCATTTATTGCTACTATAAATAGCACCTCATTCCCCCATTTGTAACCAAGTCGTAAGACACAACACGCTGAATACTTGCTAATATACTTTCTCCCTCTATACTTACTTGCTCTGACTTCTCTCTAGTTATTCTCCGTAATAACCCCTCGGATAAGCTACCCCCGGGTACACTAACCATCACCCTAGGTTTAGCAAAATAGATGAATTACCTCGATTGAAACAGTTGAAAATCGGTAGAATGGAGCACAAACGACCTCGGGTACATCGCGTCTCTTTTCCCATTGATTCAAAATCAATCCAACCAACACAAAAAATAATTCAAATTCTACAAATTATATAAATTCAATCATAATAACAACATTAACAACTTATATATTTCATAACATCAAATACAAAGAATAAAAATAAAAAAACACTAATTTCGAACATTAAATTAAAAAAACCTAGGTTTAGCAAAAGTGGTGAAATACCTCGATTCAAATGTTTAAAAGGCGGTAGAATGGAGCTCAAACGACCTTGGGTACTGATAACCGCTTTCGCGGCGTTGTAGTAAAACGGAGTCTAACCTTTCGGTTTTTCCCCGAGTATCGTGTCTCTTGAGGAATGGCGGAGGAGTTTTCTTAATTAAAGTCTTAGTCACGGGCTATCGCTAATTGTTGGAAGCTTTTTCAGTACAAAAGGGTGATTGTATTCTCGACTAGGCCAAATTGCACAATTACACTAGGAACAATTTTCAACTAAAAGATTTAAGATTTAAATATTCTAAAAAATTATTGAGGCAAGTAAGGGCAATGAATTGAGTAATTGGAAATGGATATCTTCTTGGACCTAGTAATTAGGGGTATTTAAAACTAAAATTGGACTAATAATTTCTTTTCTCATAGACAAGAATAGAAATTACTTTCATTAATTTATCCTATTTCTAGGTTTCATTAATGTATTAAAAAATGGTTGGCTTGAATTAAATTCTAATCTCATAGACAAGGCAGAAATAATTCTCCAAAAATTTAATTAATAAAAATAGCCAAATTCAATAACTAATTAAATTCATTATTTAAGCAATTTGAATTTAATTCTCATAGACAAGATGTAAATCCATTTCATTAAAATTATCCTATTTCTAGGCCTTATTAATGTGCTTGAATAAAGTTGGCTCAAATTACTTTCTAATCTCATAGACAAGTTAGAAATAATTTTCCAAAATTTAATTAATGAAATTGGCTAAAAATTATTAATTACTAATTCATCAAATTGAATAACTAGCTCAATTAATTAATTTTAACCCCTAATTTTCGGCTAACAAGTCAATCCATATTCCTTTACTCAATTCATGCCCAAAACAAATTTAGCTACTAAACATTATTTTTGCATTCAACAATATGGTAAATAAATTAAACATTAACAAGGAATTAAACATGTATAATAGCAAAAATTAAAAAAAAAACAAGATATTGTCAAAATAAACTTTCTGGAACTACAATATGACTTTTTGGAATTTTTCACGAATTTTTAAACCTAAAACCCAATTTTAACCCTAATTGATAATTTTCCCACTTTTAACTATAAAATACAAAAGGCAAATACAAATAGGCTAAATTCGTTCTAAATTTTTTTGTTGACTACTAGGGGTGATATTACAGTGAAATAAACTGGAATTAGGGCCGAGACTATTGTTTTTCTATTTTTGTGTAATTAATTTAATTTACGCAATAATAACACCTAATTACCCAAATTAATTAAAAATTACTTGCACTTCGTGAAAATTAACTTTTTTCAGATAAATAACAACCTTGAGGCTAGTGAACAACTATATAATTAATTGGAATGAATTCAACATCAACAACTATTTTATTTAATTTATGGAAGAAAATGCGAAATACTAAATTAATTTTCTGAAAAAATTCAAAGAACAGATCGAGAAAACAAAGCACAGATTCAGATTCTACTCGTTGAGAAGATGAAAATACATATAAAGAACTTACAATTTGAAGCTAAAATGAAGAAGATATGAAGATTTGAAGTTTCTCTCTTCCAAAAATCCTTGGAGCTGCGGAAATAGCTGAAGAACAAGACCTTTTTGAACTGAATTAGGGTTGGAAGAGGTGTGTTTGAGTTCAGCAAAAATCGGGGTATTTATAGCACAAAAAATCTGGTAGGCGGCCAAACAGGCGGCCGCCTCTGGTCCTGTCTCGGCCGCCTTCCGTCACGTCACCGGCAGGACGTGACGCCGGTCAACTCGTCCGCCGCAGGCGATCCAGCAGGCGGCCGCCTGCCGTTCCTGTCTGGCCGCCTTCCGTCAAATCCCACCGGCCGGTGGTTGATTCGTCGCCTTGTGCCGCAGGCGGCCATCAAAGGCGGCCGCCTTCCGTCCAGTGTCGGCCGCCTTTCGTTTTTCTCCGGTCCGGTCAAATTTGATCAAAATTGACTTTTTTCAAAAGTTGGTAGGTGGCCTGGTAGGCGGCCAATCTGGGCGCCTATTTGGGCGCCTGTGAGGTTTTTTGTCCGTCTTGTTCTGAATTTTGTGCTCTTCAACTTTCCCTTCTGGACCACTTTGAAATTCTGGTTCCTTTTTTCGGTATGATATTTCATTTGTTACTCAAATTGACGCATTTTGTGCTAAATTGACCCGAAATTTCATCAAACATATCATGGATGTGATTTTTACCTGATTTCACGAAACTTGAACCAAAATATATAAAACATGCCTTGTTTTTCTGTTTTTCAGTCCAAAATCACTTAAATTTGATAAGAAAAATAAGTACAAAAATTACTTAGGGGGTGTGCACACTTAAGGTAGTCGTTTCGTTTCCAACAGAGCAGTTGTGGTACCGGCACTTGTTCGGGGTGGCCGTCCGTAACCACGGTCCACCGGGCTCTACCGAAAGGTTGAGCACCGCCCTTCTAAATTACTAGGAAGTTAGAGAAGAAGTGATTTTCTTAAGAAGTTTAAAGAGAAGAATTACTAAGAGATTTTCCAAGATAAGTTTAAGATTTTAGCAAAGAAGTGATTTTAAGAAAAATCAAGGAGAAAAGTATTTTGGTGGAGTGCGTCATTTTTTATGATATTATATAAAAATCTATTTTTGTCAAGCCTGATTATTTTACGGGGTTGGGTAGTACTTACTTAGCTCTAAAGCTAATTTTTGTTATTTCTCTTGTCTCTCTCCTCCCTTAAATTTTATCAGGTGATGAGTTGGACACCTATATGGATTGATGGATTGCTCGAGCTTGAGTGCGAATTAGAAGATGCCTTAGTTAAATCTAGTCATGAAATTAACATTTACTTATTATTACATTAGTTTTTATTGTTTTACTTTGAGTTGCCTGTGCATTCGGTTAAGAGATGACCGAATGTGGCGGTAACACTCATTTCCCTTTTAGACTTCCGCTGTATTTCTTCAACTCTTTGATGAATGAATAAAGTATTTCTTTTAAATATATCAATGTTTTGGGCGGGAAATTTAGGGGTGTTACAAATTGGTATCAGAGTCAAAACTTTTTCTGGGGATATTTCAAAACGTTTTTCAAAAACAAAGATTTCTAAACCATTTTTGAAAATATTTCTAAAAAAAAACTAGGAAATTAAAATTATTAGGAAAAGACCTGTTAGGAACGCGGTGAGGATATAATGTGAATTTTCAAGTTATTGATTTATATGATTGAGTAGTGAAATTTATGTAGTTGCTTGCTCGTGTGAAATATATGAATTTTGATGACATCTTTGAATGTCTATATGTGTTAGAGCTTAGTATGGACCTAGTGAAGAACTTTGCGGTTCAAATAGTGTAGGGACTTTTTGAATGCCTTAGTATTTAAGAGACTTGTGAGAAAAGAAGTTAAGTGGTCAAAATGGTGAAAGTGTTGTGGTCTAACCACTTGGCTGAGAGCGCAATTTGGAGACGGAGGATGATATGCGCAAATGCTACCCTGAGTAATTTTATTAAAGTAATAGTTTTAGTTACGAGCGCGTAACCTCTCTTTAAGGCGAATAGAATGTGATACTTTAGAATTTTGTCATTTAATTTTAGTTTATGTTTCGGGACGAAACATCTTTTAAGGAGGGTAGAATGTGACACTCCAAAAATTTAAATAAAAATAAAAATAATTTTTATTAGTCAGATAAAATATTACGAAAATAACATTTTTATAAATAATTGAGTCAGACAAAAATTTAACAGTTGTGACATTCTAATCAGATAAAAATTTCCAAGTTTACGACGTTTTAGTCATACAAAAATGGTCCGATAATAGAAGTAACGTTTTATATCAAGTACTAGTTATACATATGGCATAAGAAATAAAAGTTGTTTTTGTAACTATTTTAACTTGTGTATAAAATACAAACTTGACTTTTATAATACTAATATACATATTACTCCTAATATGTAAAATACACCGTGTTATAATAATATAAAATACTCCATATACGAGTATATGAGGCCGTTGCTACGCATGTCATACACTCCAACTCGAAGAAGAATCCTACGCAGGAGAATAAACTTACCTACGTATGAACTCGCTTCAGACTGAAATTCTATTTGAGCTAAACTTTGTATCTAGTCAGAAACCTTTCTCCTAGGCTATTTATACCCTAAAAACCATAAACCTCTTCACACCCAAAACAGAAAACAACTCTCGATGGCTTCGTGCAAATTAAAGACGATCTGCGGCGAGAAAAGAAAAGGAAAAGGAGGGAAAGAAAACATGAGAAATAGATAGGGGAGGTCGGCGAGAGTGAAAGAGAGTAAAAAGGAAGGTGAACTGAGTGCCGCCGAAGCTCGCCGGAGTTGCCAACGGTCTGCTTCTCACGTCGGAGGAGGAAGATAAAGACGAAACTTCAATCGCCGGACCATCACACTACTGCCGGAGCGGAAGCCGTAATTCCCCTGCCCCGGTTTGGAAGATCACACGCTGAGGACGCCGGATAGGAGGAGATAGTCGCCGCAGGGAGTTCACCGGTGAAGGCCGGTACACAGATTCTTGGACCCTTGTGCTACGTACTCCATCTTCACACACGTCGCCGGAAAAGAGGAGCTCGCCGAGGGAGAAACAGATCGCCGGAAACGCATCACCGCCGTCGTCCGCTACCGCCATGTCGCTGTCCGTCGTCCACTAGAGGTAAGTCAGTTACCTGCGTTTTTTTTCTTCTCTTTCTCTCGTTTCCAGTAAAGACGAAGAAGATGAACATACTGTTGTTGTTATGTTTTTACTAAACATTGGGCCGGGCCAGGATATTTAACTTAAATACATTAAACTGGGCCGTAGGATTTTGTTGGAATGATTTCATCTAAATACATAGGTTGTTGAGTTGATATGGCAAATAAGAAGAGTTGGTTGGGCTGATTGTTCTGGGATTAACCGAAATCTGGAGTATGCTAATTCTGACTTGGACCCAAATTTTAGATTAATTAAATAATATAATAATAGTAATAGTGATAATAATAATGGGTTAATATAAATAAAGTAATTAAATAATATTTTATGAGTAGAGTAAATTAATGGTGATTATTAAATTAAAAATGAGATATTGTAGTTAATTATATTCGGATATTGTGATTTAACTATAGAATTCGAGTGTTGTAAATTAATGGCTGAATTAATAAGGCGATTGGATTAATAAAAAGTGATTAATCAAATAAATTCGAATAACTAATAAATTAAGTTAATAAATTCGAATAATAAAAGGAGAAAATCGGGTAAAGTAATTACAAATAGAATAAGTGACTAATTTATCATATTTAATTAAAAAGGTGATTATCTAGAGACCGGATTAGAGAAGGATAACTAGGAGCATCAGGACTTAAGGTAAGTTTCTCTGCCTATCCAAAATTGTTTCCTCGTATTATATGCTTATTATGCATTATGTGATTAAGTGTGAATTGTGAATTTTGTGTATGTGATTTTGAGAAGATATTATATATATGGTAGTTAAGAAATATAAATCAAGTACTTTTGGGGTATTAAATATTTTTAAACACCTTCGAGACTTTTTAGAGAAATTAAGAAGTATTTTTGAAGTATTATTAAGCGAAGATAAAATTTACATTTTCATAAGAAGTGAGCATCTCGGGAGTAATCCGAGGTGTCGGTTTTTCCACATCCGGATAAATGTGGAGGGTGATTAGAGCTACTACTACTGAGAAGTACAGTTTAAATTTCAAGTGAGATTTGGATCTATGATCCCTTTTAAGTAAGATTTGGATCTATGATCCCTTTTAAGTAAGATTTGGATCTATGATCCCTTTTAAGAAGAAGTTATAGTAGTAGTCCCTAATCATTCAAGAATTTTAGAATTGGGGTGGTTGGGTTCCGACCACTCGGGATGACTTACTACTCGGAGGGCTTGGAATCCCTTTTAGGGGGTGTGCACACTTAAGGTAGTCGTTTCGTTTCCAACAGAGCAGTTGTGGTACCGGCACTTGTTCGGGGTGGCCGTCCGTAACCACGATCCAACGGGCTCTACCGAAAGGTTGAGCACCGCCCTTCTAAATTACTAGGAAGTTAGAGAAGAAGTGATTTTTTTAAGAAGTTTAAAGAGAAGAATTACTAAGAGATTTTCCAAGAGAAGTTTAAGATTTTAGCAAAGAAGTGATTTTAAGAAAAATCAAGGAGAAAAGTATTTTGGTGGAGTGCGTCATTTTTTATGATATTATATAAAAATCTATTTTTGTCAAACCTGATTATTTTACGGGGTTGGGTAGTACTTACTTAGCTCTAAAGCTAATTTTTGTTATTTCTCTTGTCTCTCTCTTCTCCCTTAAATTTTATCAGGTGATGAGTTGGACACCTATGTGGATTGATGGATTACTCGAGCTTGAGTGCGAATTAGAAGATGCCTTAGTTAAATCTAGTCATGAAATTAACATTTACTTATTATTACATTAGTTTTTATTTTTTTACTTTGAGTTGCCTGTGCATTCGGTTAAGAGATGACCGAATGTGGCGGTAACACTCATTTCCCTTTTAGACTTCCGTTGTATTTCTTCAACTCTTTGATGAATGAATAAAATATTTCTTTTAAATATATCAATGTTTTGAGCGGGAAATTTAGGGGTGTTACATACATACTCATCATACTACGTATAATATATATCTTCGCTGCGGCAAATCCATTTACCGGAAACCGAGAGCCAAAAACCATACTAAACCTTCAGTGAGTAAGAGAGAAAAAGAAAGAGAGTGACGCTAGTAGGAACGATCTTCGGAAGAGGGAGGAATAGCTCGCCGGAGTGACCGCCGGACTGGTTTCCACGGTTGAGGAAGTAGCAGCTGTTGCCACCGGACCACCGCTCTGCAACCAGTCCGAACTGAGACGTCAGCCGCCTACGTTGTGCCACCCTTACGCCGTGAATAAGGTAAGCCAACGTCGTATGCGTTTTCTTCATTTTCGGCGACTAGTTTAGGTGTAGAAGACGATCCCTGCAATGTATTTTTACGGCTGGGCCTTTTGTTTAATTTTGCCTATGGTTGGGCCGGACTACTCTTAATATTACTCTGGGCGAATTTAATAAACCGCCTGCCTGGTTGGATAATAAACTAGTGATGGCTGGACCGAACTGGAACTAGTGACACTATTAATGATATACTCGTATTACATTAACAATAAAAATAATGAATGGCTGGATTAAATTTTAATAAATAATAATTTTATGGGCCGACTTTTATATAGTAGTAATTTGTGCTGACCGAAATTGAAAGATAAGTAATGGACAGTGCTAAAAGTATACGAAGTACAAAGTATAATAAATACAATAATAGAAATAGTAGCAGTTGACTTAGAAGAATAAAAAAAAGGTTATAGATGGATAATATGTACTCTTAACTCTATTAACTAGATATGAAACAATGGGTTAGCTATGAAGTACTAGATTTGAATAATAAATATAACAGCAATAAAGTTGATAACAGTATAGCAAAAACACTAGGAATGATAACAAGAGTAATTGTAATCGTCATATGAGTTAGGAGAATGGTAGTAAAAGTAATTAATTAGTCTGATGATATTGATAATAATATTACTTGTAATAAATCCATCATTGTTTAGTTGGGATAGTTGCCTGATAATAGCAAAATTAATGGACACGTTAATTAACCCAAAGAAGATTATGATGAATTGAGTTAGTTATTTATTTAGTACCTTTTATTAACGGACCAAATTACAATTAATAAATAATTATTGTATTAATCACCGAATTAGTTTAAAATAACTTAAATAACATGAGGTAGTATTAACTATAATTGAGGTAATTCGAATATGCTTATAATTCGTATATTTTAATAATACTAAAATAAAATTAATTGTTTGGATATTTTAAGTATAATTAAATTAATAGCGTTTGTAAACTAATATAATTATATCATTCAGTTATGATATACTGATTAAATATTCAGACATAATAATTGAAGTGAAGTACGAATTAAAATAGTAATTACTAAAAAGGTGGAAAGACTAAAAGAAGAGATTAATCAATTATTAATGGATAATCTAAAAGTTCGATCGAAATATATATGTGGGGAATTGGATAAATCGATTGATAGAATAAGGACTAATTATGTCATCTTAATTAAAAAGGTGATTATTTAGAGACCGGGATAGATGAGGAAAATTAGGATCATCGGATTTAAGGTAAGTTTCTCTGCCAATCCAAAATTGTTTCCTCGTATTATATGCTTATTATGCATTATGTGATTAAGTGTGAATTGTGAATTTTGTGTATGTGATTTTGAGAAGATATTATATATATGGTAGTTGAGAAATATAAATTAAGTACTTTTGGGGTATTAAATATTTTTAAATACCTTCGAGACTTTTTAGAGAAATTGAGAAGTATTTTTGAAGTATTATTTAATTGAAGATAAAATTTACATTTTTATAAGAAGTGAGCATCTCGGGAGTAATCCGAAGTGTCGGTTTTCCACATCCGGATAAATGTGGAGGGTGATTAGGGCTGCTACTACTAAGAAGTACAATTTGAGTTTGAAGTGACATTTGGATCTATGATCCCTTTTAAGAAGAAGTTATAGTAGTAGTAGTCCCTAATCATTCAAGAATTTTAAAGGTGGGGTAGTTGGTAGACTGAGTCCCGATTACTCGTGACGACTTACTACTCAGAGGGCTTGGAATCCCTTTTAGGGGGTGTGCACACTTAAGGTAGTCGTTTCGTTTCCATTAGCAGTTGTGGTACCGGCAAAAGTCCCGGGGTGGCCGTACATAATAACGTAACCACCGGGCTCAACCAGAGTGTTGAGCACCGCCCTTCTAAATTACTAGGAAGTTAGAAAGATTGGGATTTTGAAAATCCAAAGAGAAGAAGAGTTTACCATTTAAGAAGTGACTTTTGAGGTGATACGCAGAAAAGATGAATTTATTAATAAAGAAGTTTTTTTTTTTGAAGTGAATAAAAGAGAAAAGGGTTTCGGTGGAGTGAGTTATTTTTATATAATATTATATAAAAATCTATTTTAGTCAAACGTGATTATTTTACGGGGTTGGGTAGTACTTACTTAGCTCTAAAGCTAATTTTTGTTTCCTTTTCCTTGTTTTGTTTTCTGCACTTTATTTGTGCAGGTGATGATG
The DNA here is from genome assembly GCA_945859875.1 of Cuscuta europaea. NCBI lineage: Eukaryota > Viridiplantae > Streptophyta > Magnoliopsida > Solanales > Convolvulaceae > Cuscuta > Cuscuta europaea. The sequence goes on along the minus strand of CAMAPE010000010.1, from coordinate 16,884,925 downwards.
GTTATGTTGATTGTTGATTGCATGCGTCTGAGAGCGGTTGCTAGATGCCTTAGTAAAATCTAGACATGAATGAAGACTTTGGTTACGTTGAACATTTGTTTCTTCATATTACAATTAATTATGACTATTTTGTTTTAGTTGCCTGTGCATCCGGTTAAGAGATGACCGGATGTGGTGGTAACACCCATTTCCCTATTTAAATTATTTCCGCTGCAAGTTTTTTTTATCAATTTCGAATGAATAAAGCAAGTTTATTATCAATAAATTATTATTTCAAGTATTATTTTTGGGCGGGAAATTTGGGGTGTTACACCAGGTCTCCTGTGTGGTGGGGCTCGAGAAGAGCTACTCTGATGTGTCGACTGCTCAATGCCTGGCAGCTCCTGAGTATTTCGCTTCTTCTTGATCCTCATGTTCCCAAAGGATGAGGATCTAAGAATGCGAATGTTATCCTGTAGTGGGAGTAGATCTGGAATGTCTAGGTCAGGATAGAAAGACCGGACGAGAGTAGTGACGAAGGGCCCTGTCTGGATCGTGCGGCGAACACTCTTCCCCTGACTCCGGAAGAAACGAGCCAAGAAGACTGCCATATTCACCGGGGTGCGGTGAACCAGACTCCAAAAGAATAGGATGTCCTTTTTGGACAACCTGTTCGTGTTGTTAGGTCGTCCAAAAAACCACAAGAGAGTACAAAGGAGAGTATATACCAGTGAGTCTGCCTCCACCGGCTCGACTGGGGGTGCATGCGGAGGAACGGTCATGTGTCTGTGGAGTGCCTGTGCCAGAACTCATCAATATCAAATGCGTCAGGTAAACGTGTTGGGAGAGCACAGAACTCGTCTGTCTGTGTATATGCAGGAGTATAGAGCCCAATCCTCCATCCGAGCTCATCCATAGTGATGGAGTGCTCGATGCCCATGATAGTGAATCTCATCTGAGTCACCGGCCCAATGACAGATCATGTGTGCACAGTGTGGCCGTAGTGAGTGAAGCGTAGAGAGTATAGGAACTCCATCGTCAATGGGAAGCTGGCTCTCTCCTGTATGGATAGAATCCCACGCCACAAGGAATCTCCTAGTAGAGCATCAATGTCAGCCCAGTATCCCCATTCCTCGAGCATCCTCTGATCCAGGATCATGGGAGCTAGAAGAGTGTGGTACTGCCCCCACGTCTGGAAGCGTGTGCGGTCAGCATCAGTAGCGAATGGGATATCTGGTACGTGCAATGGGTCATGCCTAGCCAGTAGTGGCTCCTGAAAGATGGGATCGTCGCTTCCTCCTCCAGACATCTGCAAAAAATCAAAATAACATTTTTTTTGGTTAGTTTTTTTTTTGTGTTGGGTTACCTCCCAATGAGTGCTTCTTTAACGTCACTAGCTTGACGAATTTCCTCCTTTGGTTCAAAATTTCTGGAGATAGAGAATCTCCTTGCTTTTTTCGACCGGGCCACCGTGGTAAAGTTTGAGTTGGTGGCCATTGACCTTAAAGGGACCCCCGCTTGCATCTTCGATCTCGATGGTGCCATAGGGGTAACTTTTCACGACCGTGAACGGTACGGACCATCTTGATTTCAGTTTTCCCGGAAAAAGTTTTAACCGGGAGTTGAACAGTAGCACCTTGTCCCCAACATTGTAACCACGGGCCTTGATGTGTTGATCATGATAGAGTTTGGCCCGTTCTTTGTAAAGTTTGAAATTATGAAAAGCTTGCGATCTCCACTCTTCCAGTTCATTTAGCTGGTAAAATCGTTCTTTCCCTGCAGCGTCAAGTTTGAAACACACATTTTTCATCGCTCAAAGTGCTTTATGTTCGAGTTCAACGGGTAGGTGGCAAGACTTCCCGTATACTAGGCGAAATGGGGTGGTTCCAATCGGGGTTTTGTATGCGGTCCGAAATGCCCAAATTGCGTCGTCAAGTTTAGTTGACCAGTCTTTCCTGGTCTGGGCAACAGTTTTCTCTAAAATGGACTTCAAATCCCTGTTAGCGTTCTCAACCTGCCCCTGAGTCTGGGGGTGGTACGCTACTCCGCTTTGGTGTTGGACTCCATATTTGGCCAAAAGTCGGGCCATAGGGTCATTATGAAAATGAGTCCCTCTGTCACTGATCAAAACCCTAGGCACACCAAACCTCGTAAACAACTTTTTCAGAAAATTCACGACTATTCGAGAGTCGTTGGTGACGCGGGCCTGAGCTTCAACCCACTTAGAAACATAATCAATGACCACAAGAATGTATTTGTTCCCTCTTGAGCTGGGAAAAGGTCCAACAAAGTCGATGCCCCAAACATCAAATACCTCACAAGGTAATATATAGTGTTGGGGCATCTCATTGCACCCAGAAATGTTCCCGATTCGCTGACAGTTATCACACGAGGAAACAAATACATTAGCATCTTTAAAAATCGTGGGCCAGAAGTACCCACAGTCCAGAACCCGTCTGGCAGTTCTATTCCCTGAAAAGTGGCCCCCAGTAGGACCGATGTGACAATGTTTCAGTATGTCTCTTCCCTCAGCTTCAGTAACACATCTTCTCACCACCTGGTCAGCACAAATTCGGAATAGATATGGATCATCCCAAAAATAGTGCCTTGCTTCTGACAGGAACCGCCTCTTCATGTGCCTTGTTAGGTCGGTAGGCTCGACGTTACCAACAAGGTAGTTGGCAATGTCAGCATACCATGGTGTTTGTTCCTTGGCGGATATTGCCATTAAGCTCTCCGCAGGAAAAAGTTCCTCCACCTCGCATCTTCCAAAGGTTTCTGCTAATTCGACATCTAACCTTGAAAGGTGATCAGCTGCCTGATTAGCAGACCCTTTTCGGTCCCTGATTTCAATATCAAATTCCTGCAACAAAAGAACCCAGCGTAACAGTCTAGGCTTAGCATCATGCTTTTGGAGGAGATATCTAATGGCCGAATGATCGGTATAGATGATAACCTTCGAAAGAATGATGTAAGTCCTAAACTTCTCTAAAGCACAAACACTAGCAAGGAATTCTTTTTCAGTCGTGGTGTAGTTCAGTTGTGGTCCGGATAGAGTTTTGCTAGCGTAGTAGATCGGGTGGAAGTTCTTGTCCTTCCTTTGGCCGAGAATGGCTCCCACTACTAAGTCACTAGCGTCACACATGAGTTCGAAAGGTAAACTCCAATCCGGGGCCACAAGTACTGGAGCATTGATAAGCTGTGTTTTAAGTGTTTGGAAAGCTTGGTGACATTCATCAGAGAATATAAAAACCACATCTTTTTCAAGTAACCGGGTGAGAGGTTTTGCGATTTTAGAGAAATCCTTTATAAAACGACGATAAAAGCCCGCGTGTCCCAAGAAACTGCGGATGGCTTTTACCGTGGTTGGTGGAAGGAGTTTCTCTATCGTTTCAATTTTCGCACGGTCAACCTCGACTCCGTTACTTGACACTTTGTGTCCAAGTACTATACCCTCTTTCACAAGGAAGTGACATTTCTCCCAACTTAAGGCTAAGTGGGTTTCCTTGCAGCGGATAAGTACCTTTTCCAGGTTTTCAAGACATTTTTCAAAGCATTCCCCAAAAATAGAGAAATCATCCATGAATACCTCCATGAAGTGGTCAATGTATTTTTCAAATATGGCAATCATGCACCTCATGAAAGTGGCAGGAGCATTACAGAGACCAAAAGACATCCTACGAAAAGCAAAGGTCCCAAAAGGGCATGTGAACGCAGTTTTGTCTTGGTCTTCCGGGTTGACATGAATTTAGAAGTATCCACTCATGCCATCCAGGAAACAATAATGACTATGGCCTGCCAGCCTCTCTATTAATTGATCGATGAAGGGGAGGGGAAAATGGTCCTTCCGGGTGGCTTCATTCAATTTGCGGTAATCAATTACCATTCGCCACCCGGTAACAGTTTGACTGGGCAGAAGTTCACCCTTTTCATTTTTCGTGACAGTCATTCCCCCCTTTTTGGGGACAACATGAATTGGGCTTACCCATTGGCTATCAGAGATGGGGTAAATGATACCCGCATGCAGCAGTTTGACGATTTCAGCACGCAATACTTCCATCATGTTTGGGTTCATACGTCGTTGTGGTTGGACGACAGGTTTAAACCCTTCCTCGATCTTGATGGTGTGGGTACAAAAGGTTGGACTTATTCCATTGATGTCCTCAAGTTTCCAAGCAATTGCTTGCTTGTGTGTCTTAAGGACTCCAAGTAATTTGCCCCTTTGTTCCTCACTTAAGTGTGCGGCGATGACGACATGGCATTTGTCTTCGTCATCCAAGAATGCGTATTCTAAATGGTCAGGGAGTTTCTTTAGTTCGAGGGGGTGGTCATTTCTTAAGTTTTGTTCATTTTTCTCCCCCCCGAACTCAGACATTACTTCGTGAGAAGCTTGCTCAATCATTACGTCCTCACAACTCTCACATCCATCACTCATGTCACTTTTTGCTTCGTTTAACAGACATGCCTTATCACTTACATGTCCATTCTCTCCCCCAAATAGATATCCTTCAATTGATTCGAAAGTATCAAGAAAATGACATCCTTGCAAGGAATCTATGGGGTGTTTCATAACATCGGAGAGTCGGAAGGTGCATAAATCATCTCCAACTCTTAGAGTTAATGAGCCATCAGTGACATCAATCAAGGCCCTGGCGGTAGCCAGAAAGGGCCTTCCCAGAATAAGAGGTGTTTCCCTATCCTCTTCCATGTCCATTACTACAAAGTCGACTGGGAAAATGAATTTGTCAACCTTGACCAAGACGTCTTCAATAATTCCTTTCGGATATTTGACTGAGCGATCAGCCAGTTGAAGACACATCCTGGTGGGTTTCATTTCCCCAAGTCCTAGCTTCTCGACTATAGAGGAGGGCATCAGGTTGATACTCGCCCCTAAGTCAGCAAGAGCATTATTGAAATTGAAATTGTCAATTGAACAAGGGATAGTGAAGCTACCTGGATCCTTTAGCTTTTCAGGTATTGACCTTTGAACCACCGCTGAGCATTCTGCATTTAGGTCCACGACTGAGAGCTCCTGCAGCTGTCTCTTATTTGTCAGCAAGTCTTTGAAGAACTTGGCATATTTTGGCATCTCCGCCAATGCATCCATCAGCGGCAGGTTGACGTGGAGTTGTTTGAGTAGGTCTAGGAATTTGTTGTATTTCCTACTATCGTCATCATTTCTAACCCGTGAAGGAAACGGGAGAGAAGGTTTGACAATGGTGACCTTTGTGTTAGGGCGTGTTGGTTCCATGCTCTTCTCAGTTGGAGCATCAATATGTTTCTCAGGTGTCATGCTAGGTGTCTCCTCCTCCTCATTTTTCTTCTGCTTGTCCTCGGTTGTTTGTCTCCCACTTCAGAGAGTGATAGCTTGCACATGTTCACGGGGATTAGGTTTTGTAGTGCTAGGCAAATTGCCAGGCTGACGACCGGGAACATTATTCTGAGTAATTTGCATCATCAGAGTTTTGATCTGATTGTCAGTGCTAGCTTTGTATTTTGTCATTTCCTCCCGTTGCCTTGCTAGTTCAGCTACCAACAAGCCTATCTCCGAGGTTTGGGCCGCCTCTGTTTGTCGTATATGTGGGGGCACATAAACCTGATTGTTCTGGGTTGATTGGTTTACTGCCCCTCCTTGGCTTCGCCCGTGGAAGTTGTGCCCTTGATTGTTGTTGATGGGGTAGCTCTGGTTACCTTGGTAACCTCCACGAGGAGGACCATTGTTGTAATCCCCCCGCCATTGGTTGCCCTGGTAATTTCTCCCTTGGTAATTCTGGGGAGGGTAATTTGTATTACCCCCCCTATTACCTTGATTTGCCCATGGCCCTTCTTGTTTCGTTCGGCCATATTCCAGCATGTTTACCTCCCTGTTGTTACTTACATTACAATCATCAACTAATTGACATGAATTGGTCAAATGCGGACCAAAACATATCTCACAAGAGAGTACAAGTTCAGTAGAATTAGAAACAGGTGAATAAACATTAAATTGTGATGAGTGTGGGGCAGAGTTTGAGTTCCCAAAGTAACGGGATGGTTGCTGATTCGGGGCAGCACCTATGTGGTTGACTTGGTTGGTGTGATTGTTTTCGCCCTTCAGATTTTTCACTTCCACCACCAACCCTTCAATCTTTGCGGTTAAGGCCGTGAGTTGGTCAACTTCAAGATAGCCTGGTTTTGTGGCTACTGGAGTTCTTTCATCGTACCAGTATCTTGCGTTGGAAGTGACCTTCTCCACCAGAGCTTCATTGGCGTCGGGCGCCATCAAGGAACGATCCCACCTGCGAAGAGAAATCAAGCTCTTTTTTGCTTCCAACTTGAAGCCCATTATAGAAATGGAACATCAAGCTGCTAGGGTCCATCAGTGTGAGTGGACACTTGTTTCTCATATCCTTGAAGCGCTCCCATGCTTCATTTAATGATTCCGTCGCGAATTGCCTAAAATTTTGGATTGCTGTTTTAATTTTAGCAACCGCCGACGGAGGAAAGTACTCTTGCATGAACGCCTGGTGTAGTGCTGCCCATGTCGTGAAATGTCCTGTTGGAAAGCTATCCAACCATAGAGATGCCCTATCTCGAAGTGAGAAAGGAAATAGGGTCAGCTTTACAGCGTCAGGAGTCACTCCGTTGAAGCAGAATGTTTGGCACGCTCTGGTGAACCACAACATGTGGGCCCTGGGATCGTCTTGTTTGGACCCGCCAAATTGATGATTAGACATCATGTTGATATATAATGGCGGGTTTTATCTCGAAGTTGGCCGCCTCTATTGTTGGTGCGCTTATGCTATCATCCTCGATGAAGCTTGGCGTGAGGTTTTGCAGCACCGTCTTTTGGTCCGTCATGATTGGTTTCTTGTGGATCAAAAGATTTTTCCACAAACGGAGTCTAACCTTTCGGTTTTTCCCCGAGTATCGTGTCTCTTGAGGAATGGCGGAGGAGTTTTCTTAATTTAGTCTTAGTCACGAGCTATCGCTAATTGTTGGAAGTTTTTTCAGTACAAAAGGGTGATTGTATTCTAGACTAGGCCAAATTGCACAATTACACTAGGAGCAATTTTCAACTAAAAGATTTAAGATTTAAATATTCTAAAAAATTATTGAGGCAAGTAAGGGCAATGAATTGAGTAATTGGAAATGGATATCTTCTTGGACCTAGTAATTAGGGGTATTTAAAACTAAAATTGGACTAATAATTTCTTTTCTCATAGACAAGAATAGAAATTACTTTCATTAATTTATCCTATTTCTAGGTTTCATTAATGTATTCAAAAATGGTTGGATTGAATTAAATTCTAATCTCATAGACAAGGCAGAAATAATTCTCCAAAAATTTAATTAATAAAAATAGCCAAATTCATTAACTAATTAAATTCATTATTTAAGCAATTTGAATTTAGTTCTCATAGACAAGATGTAAATCCATTTCATTAAAATTATCCTATTTCTAGGCCTTATTAATGTGCTTGAATAAAGTTGGCTCAAATTACTTTCTAATCTCATAGACAAGTTAGAAATAATTTTCCAAAATTTAATTACTGAAATTGGCTAAAAATTATTAATTACTAATTCATCAAATTGAATAACTAGCTCAATTAATTAATTTTAACCCCTAATTTTCGGCTAACAAGTCAATCCATATTCCTTTACTCAATTCATGCCCAAAACAAATTTAGCTGCTAAACATTATTTTTGCATTCAACAATATGGTAAATAAATTAAACATTAACAAGGAATTAAACATGTATAATAGCAAAAATTAAAAAAAAAATATTGTCAAATAAAACTTTCTGGAACTACAATATGACTTTTTGGAATTTTTCACGAATTTTTAAACCTAAAATCCAATTTTAACCCTAATTGATAATTTTCCCACTTTTAACTATAAAATACAAAAGGCAATTAAAAATAGGCTAAATTCGTTTTAAAATTTTTTGTTGACTACTAGGGGTGATATTACAGTGAAATAAACTGGAATTAGGGCCAAGACTATTTTTTTTCTATTTTTGTGTAATTAATTTAATTTACGCAATAATAACACCTAATTACCCAAATTAATTAAAAATTACTTGCGCTTCGTGAAATTTAACTTTTTTCAGATAAATAACAACCTTGAGGCTAGTGAACAACTATATAATTAATTGGAATGAATTCAACATCAACAACTATTTTATTTAATTTATGGAAGAAAATGCGAAATACTAAATAAATTTTCTGGAAATATTAGAAGAAAAGATCGAGAAAACAAAGCAAAGATTTAGATTCTACTCGTTGAGAAGATGAAAATACATATAAAGAACTTACAATTTGAACCTAAAATGAAGAAGATATGAAGATTTGAAGTTTCTCTCTCCCAAAAATCCTTGAAGCTGCGGAAATAGCTGAAGAACATGACCTTTTTGAACTGAATTAGGGTTGAAAGAGGTGTGTTTGAGTTCAGCAAAAATCGGGGGATTTATAGCACAAAAAATCTGGTAGGCGGCCAAACAGGCGGCCGCCTCTGGTCCTGTCCCGGTCGCCTTCCGTCACGTCACCGGCAAGACGTGACGCCGGTCAACTCGTCCGCCGCAGGCGGTCCAGCAGGCGGCTGCGAGGTTTTTTGTCCGTCTTGTTCTGAATTTTGTGCTCTTCAACTTTCCCTATTGGACCACTTTGAAATTCTGCTTCCTTCTTTCGGTAAGATATCATTTGTTACTCAAATTGACGCATTTTGTGCTAAATTGACCCGAAATTTCATCAAACATATCATGGATGTGATTTTTACCTGATTTCACGAAACTTGAACCAAAATATATAAAACATGCCTTGTTTTTCTGTTTTTCAGTCCAAAATCACTTAAATTTGATAAGAAAAATAAGTACAAAAAATGGACTTATCAGGTACACCGTGTCTCTTTTGCGTTGGATTTGAGCTTCCTTTGGAGGCGTTCCGGCCGGAATTGGAATGGCATCTTCATCTTTCGCCGTTCGTCGTTCATGCAGAGGGAAGAAGGGGGTTTTGCCGTCTGTGTTCGTCGGTTGGGAAGAGAAGTGTTTTCTGCGAATTAATGAGCAGCCACTCGAAGTGGCGGCTTTTGTGATACATGAGAAGAGCCGCCAGTCCAAGTGGCGGCTTTTGTGATACATGAGAAGAGCCGCCAGTCCAAGTGGCGGCTTTTTTGAAGTCATACAAGAGACGCCACTTCAATTGGCGGCTTTCTTTAACCGTGAGTAATTACAACAGTATTTTGGGAATTATTATTAACTGGGCAATATTTCGAGAATTATTTATTTAATTAGCATTATTCCGGGAAAAAACTCATAAAATCCAGAAAAAAATTATATAAAAATCTACACACACACACACACACACACACACACACACACACACACACATATATATATATATATATATATATATATATATATATATATATATATATATATATATATATATATATATATATATATATATATATATATATATATATAAGAGGAACTTTTTAAGAGCATACAAAACGTCACATAATCCTGCCATGCCATTATATATAACAATTATTTACTTATTTTTATACCTTTTGTTTTTATTAGATTCTATTTTTGATTGCATATTGATATGGAAACAAAAATCCTTATAAATCCACCTTAATTAATTTGGTAAGCTTCAAATAAGTAAAATAATTTTTGGTTATCAAAGTGAAATTCTAATAACGTTTATTGATATGGAAACTAATTTATATTAGTTTACTACACCGAATTAAATAGAAACAAATATGCAAATTAGTTTACTTATTAATTTGAAACCTATTAATAAATTAGTAAGCTTCAAATAAGTAAATAATTAAAAATGAAATTAAAAATTATAACCAACATAAAGTATATATATTTTCACAAGTAAATATGTTTAGCTTAGCCAAATAAGTAAATTTTTTTGGTTGTTTCTTTATTTTACACCTAAAATTCAAATATGTCTTCACTTTTGAAATAGATTCCTAATCCAAATTAGAAAATCTTTATAGGTTTACGAATTCCTACTTTTATTTTAATAGAATGTTTTTAATTAGATTGATTTCAATTCCAGATTAAATCAGATCAGATCAAACTTTAATAATTATAACAATAAGTCACATAAAAAACAGACATCTAATAGACCATATTAATTCATACCAAATCAAACCCGAAATTTTAATTCAATTAAAAACGTTCTTATTAATGAGTAAACTGTAAGATCTAACAATTAAGAAATATAGATTTTTTTATTATTGGGTTCATAACAATTATGTTTACTTGAGATGCTTATGTAAAAGACCAATTTAACTTTTTTTTCATATATTTTTTTCTTTGTTTCACAAATGGAATATATTTCACATATATTTTTCATGATTCAGAAGATTCCACCTATTTAATTATAATTCAATCAATTTCAACAAAATAAGTTAATTCTATTAACTTTAGTATAATCAAACAGAATCTATATTAGACTAAATTTATTTTTCTTTTAAATCACATTAAAAGTGATCCGATAGAAATTAAATTTCAAATTAACTAAATCACATATATGCACCACATTCAAAGCTAGTTATTTAAAATAGAGAGTGCTAAACTAAAAAATAGGGTCAGGGAACTCGTGAGTTCATACATCATCATGAAAAAATTTCCAAATTAAAAATAAATCTTGGCTGAGAAAACACGAATTGTCTCTCTCCGCCTTGCCTCTATTCAATACAATTGGTTTGCTTACGAGCTTCAACTGCAGATAAACCCTAAATCAAGGATTAGAAACCTAAAGAGCGAGAAGCACACGGTTAAATGTTCATTTGCAAGGGTAGGCCCTTTCACTTTCTACTCCGTTTCCTGCAAGTTTTCTAGTCAATTCACTGGAGCTTATACAACCCAATACCGAGTTCTAATTTTACCCTGAGATTGAATTGCTTCCCTTCATTTCCATTGTCGTTTTCATGATTATTATTTTCCTCTCAGCTTTATATCTTGTGAATAATTTGTTAATTCGATCTCCATCAATACAGCTTTGATTCATTGTGCCCTTTTTTGCTGCAGTTTGAGCATCCAAATTTACCTCCCAGTTTTTTTCCTCTGATGGAATGTTGCCACCATTCTCTCAACTTCTCAGCTTAGTACCATTTCGTGAATCCTAGTTGCTTGAACCATGTTCATGAATGGGTATTGCCTATTATGGTTTGAGCTTATACATTTCATTCTAGACTAGGGGTACCATTTTACAGTTTTACACATTTCATTGTAGGTAATACGTAGTAGCTTTTATTATTCCTTACATGTTTTCTTATCAGTTTGGTTCAAACCTGAAGGTTCCATTTACAAAAAAATGTTTCAGCAATGAAGAAGCAGTAATTTTGTATCAAGCCTATGTAGAATATCCCAAGACATGATAGAGAATTTGTAGAGTTTCACAGGCTTTAAAAAAGCAATTGAGAACTTTATATATGGTCATTTTTCATGTTTCTCCCATTGCATCGGCTACTATTTCATGTTTATTTTCATTTAAATGAATAACACAATACAATATTTATTCATCGATGTGAAGGTCTTTGTTTGATTTTATGAAGTTTTTTTTAGCATACAATATGCTGTAATTGATATCAAGCTTATGTAAATTTCTTGATAATTGATAGAGAATTTGTAAAACTATGAGAAAGTGCATGGTCATTGTTCATGTATCTCTGATTTCATCTGCTGCTGGATCATGTCTAACTTCATTATAAATGAATATCTTTGTTCATCAGTAACAGACAAGTCATAGAATGCAGGGGCTGTTATTTATTGGTAATGTATTGAGGTTAATGCAATACTAAGGAGGCATTGTGTAAACTATCTAACATTTCGGGGAGGAAGCAGAATTTGTTCCTGAAGAGAGATAAAAAACTGAAATGTATGGGAGAACAGGTCTTGATCGATTTAAGAAAGCTCAAATCTTAGAACCCTTCTCAGTTGGTACAAGTTCATCAGCTTCCAAGACAAATACACATCCAGCTACAAAACCAGCTGTTCAATCTCTAGCAGCGTATTCTCAATCCCAAATATCATATCAGCAACCTCAACACTCAAATCAACAAAAAACAGAAGAGACTAATCTGCTACTACCTGTAGTGCCAACTCAGCACGTGACCCAAGTTGGAGGAGGCCAATCGACATGGCAGCCACCTGATTGGGCCATTGAGCCCCGACCTGGGGTTTATTATCTTGAAGTCATCAAAGATGGTGAAGTGCTCGATCAGATATATCTCGATAAGCGGAGACATATATTCGGGCGCCAGCTTCATACATGTGATATAGTTCTTGATCATCAGTCTGTCTCACGGCAGCATGCTGCTGTTGTTCCACACAAAAATGGAAGGTAAGGGATACCGGGATTTCTTCTATTTTCTGCTCATAATTGTGTGTAGTTCTTTTATGTTTGATGCTTCATGCCTAGAATAATATTTAACAACACATCACATCATTGATTTGGTTCATCGTCATATTATTTCCTTCTAGACTCAAATTGCCTTTTACTTTTCCAATCAAGCCAGATTGTTAGCCCCCCTACATAAAAATGACAAAAATAGCAGATACTATTGAATGAGTAGTTGATGCCTTGATGGCATATTGGCATCAAGACTCAAAATATCTTTTAAGTTGCGTTTTAGTCCCCTCTATGTGTTTTGATATACTAGTTTCCTTCTTTCCACTATGTACCAAATTACTACTATCCATCCGATTTCTAGGAGAGACCCACAGCCGACATGTATTAAATTTCTGAAACGGAGAATGGATAAATTGATTGAAAATGTTTTTATATGAATCCACGAGTTTCACCAATTCGTGCTTTGGTGTGGGATTTGTTATATAGTACTCCCTCTGCCCCCAAAATCACAAAATTTAAGATATTTGGGTTTGCCACTAGTTTTATGAAAATAAAGGACACATGTTATTTTACCATTTTGACCTTTTAAAAAGAAGAAATAGTAGTACAAGACCACAAAAAGTAAATGGTGAAATGATAGATATAGGGATAACGTGGGAAATAAAAGCTTTTGGAGTTTAAATTAAGAAGGTGTTCATTATTTGGGACAAACGTAAATGGAAAGTGTACCTTACAGAATGGGAAGATTAGTGGAAGGAGATTGTAATTCTCTTATGGGCTACAGGAGTTTAGTGGAAGGAGATTGTGAGGATCTAGCCTCATAAGTTAAAAGCAACATACGAGATCTAAACTTCTAAGGAAAAACTATCAGGGTCAAATTATCTTATAGTTTCACATTGGTTTTTATATCGATTTATTAGTGGGAGGGGGAGTGTGATTAGATAGTGAAATGAAAGAGTAAAGAGCAGTGCAATGCACATCGGCGCCTCTGCATAGCGAGAGTCCGGGAAGGTCCCACCACAAGGGTGTATAAAGAGGGCAACCCTTCCTTTGTCATTTTGACAAGATGCTGCCCCCAAGAATTTTGACAAGTGAAAGGAAAGAGTAAACAAATTAAATATGAGTTTCGAAAGCGATTCTAAACTCTGGGTTCCTGAGACCAGCTGTACTTATGTGTGCGCGCACCATGAGAACTAATTTATCTAAAATGTAAAGAGTGATTACTGCCAATTGGCTAAAGCTTTGTAATATTAATGTGCTACATTACTTTGTGGTTATCAGTAATTTATTATCAAACACTACTGGCTCGTTTCATTCCGTACTTGTCTAATTTTGTTTATTTATGGAAAAAAGGTTCCTTCTCCTTTTATTAAGTGGCCATGTAGGTTTGATTACCCTTAAATATTTTCTTATTCAGCATATATGTGATTGATTTGGGATCTGCACATGGTACATTTGTTGCAAATGAGAGACTGACAAAGGACTCACCTGTAGAACTTGAGGCTGGACAGTCTCTGAAGTTTGCTGCTTCAACAAGGACATATATCCTGAGAAAGAACAACTCTGCGCTCTTTCCTCCTCCACAACTTGAAGGAATCAATCTCCCTCCACCCCCAGATGCCACAGATGAGGAAGCGGTTTTGGCTTATAACACTTTTCTAAACCGTTACGGGCTTACAAAATCGAGCATAGCATCTAAATCTTCAAATTCAAGTAGGGGTAGAGATGACAATTCACTCCCTGAAAGAGCTGCTAAGAGAGTTAAGAAAACTAGAGTGGCGTTCCGAGACCAAGTTGGAGGAGAACTGGTTGAGATCGTTGGGGTTTCGGATGGGATGGATGTGGAAACAGAACCTGGCCCAGTTGGGGTCAAAGAAGGAAGTCTTGTTGGAAAATATGAATCTCTTGTGCAAATTACCGTTGTGCCCAAAGGGAAGGAGCAGTTTCCTGCCCCAAAGGATGTTACTGTTTCGCAAACAGGTGTCACTGAGAAACTTCAAAAAGTGTTAAACAAGGTTAAGAATCCTCAGAAAGGGGGAATATATGATGATATTTATGGAGAATCTGTTCCGGGTAAAGTTGGTTCTTCATGGGCTTATTCAGCTGATATTGCTCCACAAGGAGAATTACATGCTTCTCTGTCTCTAAGTAGCAAGTCCAGCAGCAAACATGATGAAGATGATGATACAGATGATTTGTTCGGCTAAGCATATGCATTTTTCTTGTTACAGTTCTTACAATTGATGCACTGAAAATGAAACTTTTCTCGTACTTGTCATTTTAGTCTTTACCATTGATGATTGAAACTTCAACCGTCTCGATTTGCTGTTGAGGAAACAGGAAACGGTGCTCCGTAACTCCGATTAAGTATGACATAGGGGTGTTATTTGGTCCTTCTAGCTAGTATATATCATCTGTTTTGTTTTGGCAATTGTTCTTTGGGGCTTCAAAGAAAGGGGAACTTCTAACGTGTATCAACATGTTAATGTCAAAAATGGGTTTTCCCCGAATACCCCCTGTCCCACACATTTGCGAGGGATTACATATATGCTGTGTGCCTGTGTGGAGATAAAATAGAAGGTGCTTTGTAAAGTAAATTCTTATCCTTTTATTTGTCGATTTGATGAGTGGATTCCATAGCTTTGGAGGCTTTAATGGGGAATGAGCCCATATTTTTAGGGGAAAATGTGTAAATATACTCCCGAAGTATGTGTGGAAGTGTATGTCCCTGAACTTCTAAAAGGTATGTGTAAATATACTCCGGATTCCGGAAGTATGTGTGGAAGTGTATGTCCCTGAACTTCTAAAAGGTAGGTGTAAATATACTCCAGTAGTATGTGTGGAAGTGTATATGTCTCTGAAAATCACCCAGCCCAACCTAGCTAATAGCGGCCCAATTCCTTAAAACCTAAAAAAAATATTTTGGCCCGGACCGGCCGGGCAGGTACACCTTTTCCCTATCCCATAGCCTGCCCCCCTAACCTCGGTTCGGGCCCCATGGACCGGTACTGGTTTAGGTCGGTGGCCTGGTTCGGTACTAACAACACCTCTAACAACACCTGGCCGATCGAACTGGGCCCAGTCCATCCCTATATATGTGCAAGTATTCCTAATGTTCCTAACAAGTAGTAAATTTACTCTCATTGATTTTTTTTAAATTACCCTTATTGACTTTAAATAAATAAATTAAATTTGAAAAAACAATCAAAAATTATAAATACAAAATTTAAATTTTGAAATAAAAAATTATACCAAAATCATTTGAAATACCAAAAATTGAAGGCTAGACATATGCGAATTTCATCAAAACGGGTAGCTGAATTTGCAAAATCATTTGAAATATCATATACCAAGTAAAATATATTTTCTTCATAGAGTAAAGAAATTAAGAAATGGATTTTTTTGAAAGAAATTCTGTTTACATTAATATCATTAGGATTTAGATTGGTACATCAAATTTCAAATGATCAACAATGACAATAACTATTTGTAACCAACTATTACTATCAAACATACAACTAGACTTAGAAACGATCACCCTTGAAAGAGCAATATGAATCACTAACCATCAAACGGGTGTGACACAATCATCATTAGCCATATAGATCCATCTAACTATTGAAGACCTAAATTTAAAGACATCCACAAAAAACAAAGACACATAAACAAACATAACGTGAAAATAAGACCATAAGAAATAAAAAACAGATAAAATAAAACCAGACTCCATGTCAATTTTCTCGAAACATCATCTTCCAAGTCCTGACATCTCGATACCTCCAAGACGGCGGTTTAGGAGGGGGGCGGACTGTCGATCTGTCTTCTCCCTTGTTCAGTCCTTTATTGCCCGTGCCACCACCTAATATGCCTTCGCCCGTGAGTCCGTGACAATCTCTAGATTGTGGCATTGATCCACCAAGGCACCAACTCCTCCATCGGGCTACCGCAAAAGGCTTTGACACACGATGTCTCTTGGAAATCTTTGAGGACTCAATCCCTTCCGGCTTGTATATCACACTCTTTGTTGCGCTGATCATTGTCGAAACACAAGAGAAAACAAAGACCCGCACTAGGGTGGCGCTCCATCGCTCGCACTTTGGCGAGAAAAACTAACTCGCAAATAGGTGAGAGAAATCTTCTGAGTTGAGAGCAAAATTGCTGCTCGCGGCACTAGATTTCTTCGCTAGGTTTCTAAGAACTCCGTAGTGATACTACCTACTCTAAAAAAAAGTTAAGATACTTACCAAGTAACACTTAACTTGATAAAATATATTGAAATTGATGAAATTCCAAATGAAGTGACCGAATTATGAAAAATATAATACTGAAAAATATATTTTAATAATAAAATTAAGAAAACTTATATTTAAATAGTTATTTTGGATGTGCTCATACATCTATTGTATCCTCTTTTGGTTAAATGCTATCATTCTTGAACTCAGGTGAATTTTGACCCTGTGACATTCTCCTTGGAATGTCATAGTGATGTTATCGAACCACAAGGTGCTTTATATTATTACACAATTCAGCGCGTGAGATCAAAAATTATGTGTTTGATAAAAAATGATTGCTACGACTAATCAATTGAAAATAAAAGTTACCATACGTGCTCTAAATCAGAAGTCTATCAGGGATGTCTTCACTTGGATTTTTTAAGCGGATAAACGACTTCTAATGTGCATTGTGTAATAATTAAAATAAGTAAGGTTGAACTTAATGTTCTGACTAAAACTGTTGAATATTACTATGTACTACGTACTGTTTTAGCTTTATTTTCATATATTGTTTCTTTGTTTTACTAATAAAATATATTTTAAATATATGAAAAATAAAAATTGCCTTCTTTGTTAGTTACCATTTATTATTCTACGTCGAATACTTACAATCTAATCGAATTATTTACGCGTCTATGAAACACAACGTTTTGTGAAGAAAGTAAGAGTACTATCAACCAACGTTTTGTAATCATTAGATATTCCCGTTTATCAGTTTATCAATCATATCGATTGATTTTTTACCAAACACACAATTCCTCAATATAGATTCTTTCGGATTTTAAAGGAATTTAGAATTCCATCAGAATTTAGGTGTCCAGTCCACGATTTGAATTTGGATGGAATCTGTGGAAATTCTGGTGTCTCAAACATTCTATGGATTTCTATTGTTATTTGTTTGGATGGACTTGATAGATTTTGAATGAATTAAAAGTACAAAAACATTCTGGGAGAAATCTCACATACATCCGTCAGATTTTGATGGATTTTAATCCACAGGCCACTTCGCTAGAATTGTTTTCTGATTTCAAAATCCAAAAAAGAAAAAATCATGTGACACAACCGCCATTACAGAATCAATCTCTCTCCAGAGGCATTAGCTAAGTATTTACGAGCTCTAGTGGTCTCTAAAAATGTAAGCCTTTGAAGTGGTTCCTTTGTAAAAGAAACATGTACTGAACTGCACACTCTTATACACACTTTTGTACACACCTATGTCTGTGAAAGTTTTTTTTGTCTGTGAACATCGATTCACAGACAATGTTTTGCACAAACAAAATATTGTCTGTGAACCGGATTCACAGACAAAAAAAAGCTTCACAAACATGATGTGTATAAGGTGTGTACAAGGGTGTGTACATCAAGAACGGTCGATCTCACATTGCTTAGTGTTAAAGTATATATTTGATGAGATAGTGATGGGAAGTTGTGTAATGATGGTGGGTAGAATTTTCCTCCTCTCATGGTGGGTTTTTGTTCGATCCATACTTCTCTTCGGCCATATATATAGCTGGAAAAGTACTTCTTTTGTGCGTAGAAACAGCGTGGTTCAGCGGAATACTTTTCCAGATAGAGCTTTTCAAATGATAAAATCCAACGAATTCCATAATATTGAAATCCATGGAATTCTATTATACTCCATAAAATTCATAATCTTTTAAAATCCATCAAAATCATAGTCAGGGACACCCCCGTAGTCCACTGAGTTGTGTTATAATTAAAACAAATTGTTAGAGTGGCCGATGAAGTTGGAGTCGTTTTTGATCGAAATTACGGTAAAAAATCATTTTAGCTATTTTCATATAATTTTTCTTTATTTAATAAATCAAATATATGTTACTTTTTTCATGATTCAGCAGATTCAAATAGATTTTTATCAGATTTAGCCAACTCAATCTAATTATGTGTTATCAAACGAGTTCATACTAAAATTTACCAAAAAAAGAATTACAAATGAAATAATTGCATAGCGGGGGGGACGACCATGTCTGAAAAGGGAGGGAAAGGGCTAGCTCATTCTAATGAAGGGAAATCTGTTCTTAAAACGCGTAATTCACCCTTTGTGTTTAGCATTTCCGTTTGTTCTAGTTTGATCATTTAATAAAAAATGCATCATGTTTCATTTTTAGGTTTCCAAATAAAGAATAAAAAACTTCAGTATTTTTTTATCTTCGAACTAGCAAATGCATATTGTTGCTTTAACGGGTTTAATTAATGATGGATGCATTTTATATGCTAATTTTACTTGTTCAAACAGCATATAAATGATTTTATAGAAATTGCTCTAAATAGGAGCAAAAAAAATTTTTAAAATAGGAGTATCATGTTTTCTATTCCCTGTATAGGAGTAATTTGTCAAGTTTGGGAAAAAATGCCATGTTTTAAAGCCTAGTAATGTCAAACTTGGCAGAAATTTACTCCTATTTTGGAATTTCAAAATAGGATACTCTTATTTTGAAATTTCAAAACTTTTTACTCATGTTTAGCCAATTCTCCCATGATTTTACTGGTTTTCTTGTATGTAGCTTCTGCAAAAGGGAAGGATGACAGTGCAGGAATGACAAAGAAAGGAAGGAAAGTTCAATTTGATTCTGAAGGTTTGGTCTTTTGCTAACACGACATTTTCATCTTATGCTGCCTTTATTCTATTAATCTTAAAGATTTTTATTTCTTTAAATATGCTCACTATGCTCACTAACGTTTTAAAAAAGTAGATTCACTTGATGGGAGTTTCACAAAATCTAATGGGAAAGCGGATGCACCAGCTGCCAAAGGTTAGGCTCCCATGAACATTACATTTATATTGTTGGATTTTTTTGGGTGCAAATATGTTTTGTGATTGTGAAAAGGTGTAACACCGTTCCCAATTATATTTACCTTTATGTAAATAATTTATTGAACTTTATGAAATGGTTAATGAATTTACGGGGTTGTAAATTTTGTTGTTACTTTTGCGTGAATAGTAAATTGCACGTGGGGCCCACACCGGGAACGGGGACCACCCTATATTTCCGAAACCACATATTATATTCATCTTGGGCTAGATAATATGTATATGGTGGTGGATATCTTAGTTGGGCCATAGAAAGAGCATAGTGTTGACCGGTTGGTCAAACAAGGCCCAATTGCTGGTATCGGTAATTTATCGGATAACAGTCCGAAATGGGTTTCGGAGACCTATAAATTAAAGTTGATGAATGTATATTCATTCTAAGGACCCATATGGGTTGAGAACGTGTGATATATTTTATTTGGCCCGATAAAATAAAATATAATTACAACAGTCCGAGAAATACAACTTTCGGAGGCAATTTTACAGTTCGGGACTTATTGGGATGACCTCCCACATGAGTGGGGGTCACCCCACGAAATTGTCAAAAAAGGGGAGCTTGAATTAGTTCCAAGGAGTGGCTGAGCACATTTGAAAGGATGGGGGAGACCATCTTGACATCCAAGGGACCTCTCTCACACTCATTTGGCCTATGAGACAAAAAGGGAACCCCTCCCCCTTTTCCTCATTGATGTACCTCGACTAAACCACCCCAAAAGAGGAGGAAGAAGCTCTGTAAACTCCATCTCCATTGTTGCAAGTCGAGCACAAGCAAGGTTGGTCCAAAGAGGAGGATTAAAGAAGGAAAAAGTTAGGAAAAGTGTGAAGGATTAAGGTAATAACCTTATAATGACTTTCCCTCTACTTTTTATCTCATGATATGGCTTATATATCATATGGAGGACCCCTAGGATTGTTCTACATGAATAGAAGTGTAGAATGAGGGGTTGGAAGGTAGTTCGAGGTCCAAGAACGGACTTAGAAGCAAAGGTGACCGGTTCACCGGAAAATAACCTTTTAGAATGAAAAGCAGCTGCCGCGGGTGGAGGACCCACCACAGACCTTTACCTCTTAGAGCATGATATGATCGCATCACGTTCTACATGAGTTCGGAGTGAAATCAGAAACATTTGTGAATATATGGTTAATCTGTAACATTTAATTAATGTATTGTAAATGAAGTTGGAACAATACCTTTAGAGCTCCGATCTATCTTTCCAACGAGATATAATACGCTCTAAACGGATAAACACACAGCAAGATATGAGTGTCACAAATACATAGCCTTATCTCTATGATTTAGCGTTTTCAGCGAAAATAGAGCACTTTTAGCGTAAATACAGTGTATTTTAGTAATTAGGCAATCATCCCTTGATATTTTGAAACCAGCGCTTGAAGACACGTTTTAGAAATCGGTAAGATATTTCCAACGAGATATTAAACTCTTTCAACGGCACAAAATAGAGCAAGATATGATCGCATCAATTTCTACACGAGTTCGGAGTGAAATCAGAAGCATTTGTGAATATATGGTGAATCTGTAACTTTTAATTAATGCATTGTAATTGAAGTTGGAACAATAGATTTAGAGCTTCTATCTATCTATCTTTCCAACGAGATATAATACACTCCAAACGGATAAACACACACCAAGATATGAGTGTCACAAATACTTAGCCTACTCTATGATTTAGCGTTTTCAGTGAAAATAGAGCACTTTTAGCGTAAATACAGTGTATTTTAGTAATTAGGCAATCATCCCTTGATATTTTGAAACCAGCGCCTGAAGTCAAGTTTTAGAACTCTGTAAGAGCTTTCCAACGAGATATTAAACGCTTTCAACGGAACAAAATAGAGCAGGATATGATCGCATCAAATTCTACACGAGTTCAAAGTGAAATCAGAAACATTTGTGAATATATGGTTAATCTGTAACTTTTAATTAATGCATTGTAAAGAAGTTGGAACAATAGCTTTAGAGCTCCGATCTATCTTTCCAACGAGATATAATACGCTCCAAACGGATAAGCACACAGCAAGATATGAGTGACACAAATACTTAGCCTTATCTCTATGATTTAGCGTTTTCAGCGAAAATAGAGCACTTTTAGCGTAAATACAGTATATTTTAGTAATTAGGCAATCATCCCTTGATATTTTGAAACCAGCGCCTGAAGACACGTTTTAGAACTCGGTAATACCTTTCCAACGAGATATTAAACGCTTTCAACGGCATAAAATAGAGCAAGATATGATCGCATCAAATTCTACACGAGTTTGAAGTGAAATCAGAAACATTTGTGAATATATTGTTAATCTGTAACTTTTAAATAATGGATTGTAAATGAAGTTGGAACAATAGATTTAGAGCTACAATCTATCTTTCCAACGAGATATAATATGCTCCAAACGGATAAACACACAGCAAGATATAACTGTGTCACAAATACTTAGCCATATCTCTATGATTTAGCGTTTTCAGCGAAAATAGAGCATTTTTAGTGTAAATACAGTGTATTTTAGTAATTAGGCAATCATTCTTTGATATTTTAAAACCAGCGCCTGAAAACAAGTTTTATAAATCGGTAAGATCTTTCCAACAAGATATTAAACGCTTTCAACGGCACAAAAAAGAGCAAGATATGATCGCATCAAATTCTACACGAGTTCGGAGTGAAATCTGAAACATTTGTGAATATATGGTTAATCCGTAACTTTTAATTAATGCATTGTAAATGAAGTTGGAACAATAGCTTTTGAGCTCCGATCTATCTTTCCAACGAGATATAATACGCTCCAAACGGATAAACACACAGCAAGATATGAGTGTCACAAGTACTTAGCCTTATCTCTATGATTTAGCGTTTTCAGCGAAAATAAAGCACTTTTAGCGTAAATACAGTGTATTTTAATAATTAGGAAACCATCCCTTGATATTCTGAAACGAGAGCCTGAAGACAAGTTTTAGAACTCGGTAAGATCTTTCCAACGAGATATTAAACGCTTTCTATGACACAAAATAAAGCATGATATGATCGCATCACATTCTACACGAGTTCGGAGTGAAATCAGAAACATTTTTGAATATATAGTTAATCTGTAACTTTTAATTAATGCATTGTAAATGAAGTTGGAATAATAGCTTTAGAGCTCCGGTCTATCTTTCCAACGAGATATAATACGCTCCAAACGGATAAACACACAGCAAGATATGAGTGTCACAAATACATAGCCATATCTCTATGATTTAGCGTTTTCAGCAAAAATAGAGCACTTTTAGCATAAATACAGTGTATTTTAGTAATTAGGCAATCATCCCTTGATATTTTGAAACCAGCGCCAGAAGACAAGTTTTAGAAATCGGTAAGATATTTCCAACGAGATATTAAACTCTTTCAACGGCACAAAATAGAGCAAGATATGATCGCATCAAATTCTACACGAGCTCGGAGTGAAATAAAAAAACATTTGTGAATATATGGTTAATCAGTAACTTTTAATTAATGCATTGTAACTGAAGTTGGAACAATAGCTTTAGATCTCCGATCTATCTTTCCAACGAGATATAATACGCTCCAAACGGATAAACACACAGCAAGATATGAGTGTCACAAATATTTAGCCTTATCTCTATGATTTAGCGTTTTCAGCGAAAATAGAGCACTTTTAGCGTAAATACAGTGTATTTTAGTAATTAGGCAATCATCCCTTGATATTTTGAAACCAGCGCCTGAAGACAAGTTTTAGAACTCGGTAAGATCTTTCCAAGGAGATATTAAACGATTTCAACGGCACAAAACAGAGCAAGATATGATCGCATCAAATTCTACACGAGTTCGGAGTGAAATCAGAAACATTTGTGAATATATGGTTAAGCTGTAACTTTTAATTATTGCATTGTAAATGAAGTTGGAACAATAGCTTTAGAGCTCCGATCTATCTTTCCAACGAGATATAATACGCCCCAAACGGATAAACACACAGCAGGATATGAGTGTCACAAATACTTAGCCTTATCTCTATGATTTAGCGTTTTCAGCTAAATTAGAGCACTGTTAGCGTAAATACAGTGTATTTTAGTAATTAGGCAATAATCCCTTGATATTTTGAAACCAGGGCCTGAAGACAAGTTTTAGAACTCGGTAAGATCATTCCAACGAGATATTAAACGCTTTCTACGACACAAAATAGAGCAAGATATGACCGCATCAAACTCTACACGAGTTCGGAGTGAAATCTGAAACATTTGTGAATATATGGTTAATCCGTAACTTTTAATTAATGCATTGTAAATGAAGTTGGAACAATAGCATTAGAGCTCCGATCTATCTTTCCAACGAGATATTTAATGCTCCAAACGGATAAACACACAGCAAGATATGAGTGTCACAAATACTTATCCTTATCTCTATGATTTAGCGTTTTCGGCAAAAATAGAGCACTTTTAGCGTAAATACAGTGTACTTTAGTAATTTGGCAATCATCCCTTGATATTTTGAAACCAGCGCATGAAGAAAAGTTTTAGAATTCGGTAAGATCTTTCCAACGAGGTATTAAACGCTTTCAACGGCACAAAATAGAGCAAGATATGATCACATCAAATTCTAAACGAGTTCGGAGTGAAATCAGAAACATTTGTGAATATGTTTTTAATCTGTAACTTTTAATTAATGCATTGTAAATGAAGTTGGAACAATAGCTTTAGAGCTCCGATCTACTTTCCAACGAGATATAATACGCTCCAAACGGATAAACACACAGCAAGATATGAGTGTCACAAATACTTAGCCTTATCTCTATGATTTAGCGTTTTCAGCGAAAATAGAGCACTTTTAGCGTAAATACAGTGTATTTTAGTAGTTAGGGATGATTCAAAGTTCACTAAACCTTTCCGATTTTTCCTGAGTTGTCAAATTAGGGAAACCTAATATTTTGTTGATGTTGCTTTCTTTAAGTTTATTATTGCTCCTAGTTTTCTAGGATTAATATGCTGATTTGGGAGGACTTTTGTTTTGAATTTGTGGTATCCCACACACGGGGATATGCACTTTGGTTGTAACATTGACTTGTTATTTCTTTTGGTGTTAATATATACTTTACATTTCACCAAAAAAAAAAAAAATTGAAACCAGCGCCTGAAGACAAGTTTTAGAACTCGGTAAGATCTTTCCAACGAGATATTAAACGCTTTCAACGGCACAAAATAGAGCAAGATATGATCGCATCAAATTCTACACGAGTTCGGAGTGAAATCAGAAACATTTGTGAATATATGGTTAATCTGTAACTTTTAATTATTGCATTGTAAATGAAGTTGGAACAATAGCTTTAGAGCTTCGGTCTATCTTTCCAACGAGATATAATACGCCCCAAACGGATAAACACACAGCAGGATATGAGTGTCACAAATACTTAGCCTTATCTCTATAATTTAGCGTTTTCAGCTAAATGAGAGCACTTTTAGCGTAAATACAGTGTATTTTAGTAATTAGGCAATAATCCCTTGATATTTTGAAACCAGCGCCTGAAGACAAGTTTTAGAACTCGGTAAGATCATTCCAACGAGATATTAAACGCTTTCTACGGCACAAAATAGAGCAAGATATGATCGCATCAAATTCTACACGAATATATGGTTAATTTGTAACTTTAATATAATGCATTGTAAATGAAGTTGGAACAATAGCTTTAGATCTACGATCTATCTTTCCAACGAGATATAATATGCTCCAAATGGATAAACACACAGCAAGATATAATTGTGTCACAAATACTTAGCCATATCTCTATGATTTAGCATTTTCAGCGAAAATAGAGCACTTTTAGCGTAAATATAGTGTATTTTAGTAATTAGGCAATCGTCCCTTGATATTTTAAAACCAGCGACTGAAAACAAGTTTTAGAAATCGGTATGATCTTTCCAACGAGATATTAAACGCTTTCAACGGCACAAAATAGAGCAAGATATGATCGCATCAAATTCTACACGAGTTCGGAGTGAAATCAGAAACATTTGTGAATATATGGTTAATCTGTAACTTTTAATTAATGCATTGTAAATGAAGTTGGAACAATAGCTTTAGAGCTCCGATCTATCTTTCCAACGAGATATAATACGCTCCAAACGGATAAACACATAGCAAGATATGAGTGTCACAAATACTTAGCCTTATCTCTATGATTTAGCGTATTCCCCATCATATGGGGTTTCAACCGGCTCAAGTCCCGGTTGGTAAGTTGAATCCTACTCGGACTCATAATGCTCATCAATTGTTTCCACATGACCGTCACTCACGGTCAGCGAGTGCCTGCACGGCCCTATCTCCGAGACACCCTTGATGCCCCTCGACTGCCATGTTGGGACCTTCCCGGTGCCTGGCCAGTCGGGTTTCTTCGAGTGATTCTACCGGTACGTTCCATTTCTGAAAGAAATTGACAATGAGTCATTAGACTCGTATCAAATGTCAATTGACGGATAGGCACTTAAAGACATCTTTTGGCTCAAATCACCGCCATACCAATTGTTAAGGGTACCATCTTAACAATTAGAGACATTGCAACTCAAGTACCAAAAGTTCTATAAGTACAAAACTTCTTATGCTCGTGGTTTTCAAATTCATTTTTTAAAAAGAATTTTGAAGCTTCATTATGATGTTTACAGACTAAGGCTCTGATACCAATTAAATTCTCACACCCCGGACCTACCCGGACACGTCAACAACCCGCCGTACAGTACGAATAGTCAACCGCAGTCCAACTCATCCATACTATACAAGGCGTCTTGAATACCATTCACACTTAGTACATCCATAAACTAACATAATGTAAAACATTCATTTAAAACAGCAGAAGCATTTAATACAAGTGTCTATGCCACACTTTGGCAAACACGGGCATACAAGCCCCCAAATAATTATTCAAAAATAATATCCACGAGCATTATTTAAATTGCTTTCAAAATAGAAACGGAAGAAGCACGAACCAAGTTTTCTTCCCTTGATCTATCCAAAGCAACGGGCGGTGGTAGCAACCTTCAACTTCTACCTGAAACTGTGAGGTGGCCTCCCCCGTGAAGGGGAGGTCAGTACTTGGAAGCATTTGACAAGTACAATGACAATTATACCGAGTATAATCAACGCTTTAATTTCTAAGACCCTCAAAATAGGGTGATATCATAATATAAATAATAATTTATATTCCCCACTTATTATCTCTATAATAAGTAAATTCATTTATCTGTCGGCACACGGCCCTTCTCATATATTCTTTGCATTTATCCTTTGTACAACCCAACCCGTGGGTCTTATTATTTCTACGGGATTTGCTACCGCTGTCGGAGACCTCATGAGAATTCTCGGTTCGGATTTCAACATCCCGCCCCTGGACACATACCCATCATCCCGTAGGAAGGTAAGGCCCTTCGGGGTCCTATCTTATGTGTTACCACTACCGGAGCCTAGTTAGGTCTCCGATTCGGATTCCACCCTAACTCGTGATCACGATGCAAGTCCATGCTATCCAACCCCGCTCCCTAGAGTCGGGAAGGGTCATGGTCCTTACTTATTCCCATAATTCAACCGGCTATCCTCAAGGGCTACCGAACACGCCCGTAGGACAATCCTATACCTAGGATCAATTTATTATTCAATTTGTCTCGGGTATCCCTTAAGGCCTACCCCTAGTATAACTTAAAGTTCATACTTATCCACCTTAAAGTATCTCTCAAGACTACTTAAGGTTTAACAATTCACAATCCAACCTTATGATCAATTCTAGCATAATTATTTATCCAATTCCCCGACTAGTATCTTAATACTAGTCGGATAAATTCTATCAATCCAAGTTCTCAACTCATAGTCATATAGACAAATCCAAACTGATTTTACATTGAAAATATCATTTATATCAATATACAAAATATCACTTTTACTCACTCATATATTCTTATATGGAGTAAAAAGCATATCCCAACATAAGTTCATAGTTAATTCCATTTTCATATTCATAAAACATGATCATACACAATTTACTCTTAAATTTGTATATCATGCTCCTTTTCTTATAGACCATAGTCTTCTCATTCTTAGGCATTATTAATCATTAATAATCCATAAAAAACACATTTAATTACCTTAGGTAATCTCATGAAATTAATTCACTAATTATAAGCAATATAGTCAGCCATCCTCACCTTATGGAGTGCTTAACTAGATGCCTTTGCGAAGCCCTTCGATCAATCCCCGTTCTAGGCCGATTGAAATGAAAAAGTTGGACAGTAGCCAAAATCCGCCCGGCTTTTGTGAAAGCCGCCCGGTGTTCGTATTCTGCAGGTACGAGCAGCCTGCTATACTTGGCGGTTCCCGACGATTTCAACTCCTATCGATTCACCAACACTTCTAAGTTAAATATCACCGCTTTATATCATTATTCTACACTTTTAAATGTGTAGAACATCATGTTTAATCCATCATATGATTTCTTAAAAATCATACATGATAAAACTAGTTACTAGAACATTAGTAGAGTTCTTACCTTGAACTCAAACTATTTCTTGTGGACTTTTTTCCTGACTGATTTCCTTCCTCCAAGGTTGATGTTTGCTAGAGCTATTCCAAGGCTTATCTCTCTTGCTCTCTTGTGTGTATGGCTTAAAGTGAAAGGGGGAAGTATCTATCCCCAATCAAGACCAAATAACATGCTATGAGAGGACATGGGGTGTTTGGGTTGTCTCTACCCATCCCCTCACTCTATAGCTCGAACCTATCCCATTTTCTTGTCTCATTCCATTATTTGGAGACCATAAATTGTGTAGGAAAAATTCCCAAGTGGGTGTAGGAAGTCCCTCCCAATTATTCCCGCTATTTCTGGCAGGTTGGGTCAAAATAGCACTTGGGTGGTCCCAATATTTTCTCAACCTCGGTTGGCATTTTATTAGGCTTCTATAATTATTACGATGATCCAACTATATATTTGGTAGCCCATTCTCAATATTATGGGCCCGATAAATAATTTAATTAATCATTCATTAATTAAATACATCATTCTTTTACACGAAATCATTCGCTAGAAAAATCCAGATACATACCGAATTTAAATTCAAGTACATCCGGGTGCGGTGTCACAGGTACGGGCTGCCTTAAGATGATTGGTTGCTCTCCATACCACTTGTGCGCCCATCCTCCCACTTGATGCCTCATATCTCAGCATTAAATGCAGCCAACCACTTGACAGGAATCTCGCTCGGGATTGGATTCCGCCAAGCCACAGACTCCGGAATAAACTGATAATCCGAATACTAATTACATCCCGTTCGGAAGGTGCCGAATGGGATCTTTATCATAAACCGGCTAGCTTCTATTCGGGTTGATAACCTCTTTTGGCTTCCCTCAGCATCTGGTCCTTAGGGATATTCTGGGCTGGTATATTGGGCCGGACCTTAATATCCCATCACTTATTATTATTTTTCTATGAGAAATATTTTCCAAAGTAGCTATATACAGATATATTTTTATTAAAAGATAAACGACAGTGAAATCCGTGTCGAACCGGTTAGACCGGGCATGGTGGGTGTTACAGTTACCGAAGGCGTGGTCTTAGGTATAGTAACCGTATACATGAGTATTTCATCGTTGTCCTCATGAATATCTGTCTTGGATGATGACAAAGGTGTATTTTCATGAAATGAGACATCAATAGAAATAAGATATCGACCTGTACTTGGACAAAAACATCTATACTCCTTTTGAACTCGAGAATAACCTAAGAAAATACATTTCAATGATTTGGGAACTAACTTCGTGCGATGAGGGTTAACATCTCTAACAAAATAAGTGCAACCAAGTATTTTAGATGGAATGGGAAAAAGTTCTTTATTTGGAAAAGGGCATTGATAAGGAGCTTTACCATCCAAAACAGAAGATGACATACAATTGATCAATAAACATGAAGTAGACACAGCATAAACCCAAAATTGTTTAGGCACATTCATTTGCAATAGAAGAGCCCTTGCAGTTTCTAACAGATGCCGATTCTTTCTTTCAGCAACTCCATTTTGAGGAGGTGTGTCTACGCATGAAGTTTGATGAATAATGACATGTTGAAGCATAAAAGATTTAAATGGAGCAGATAGATATTCATAGGCATTGTCTCCCCTTAACACACGAACAAGAACATTAAATTGAGTTTAAATTTCAACACAAAATGCAGAGAAATGAGTAAATAACTCAGACCGACGCTTCATAAAATATAACCATGTCAACAAAAGTAACAAATATTTGAAACCATATTTGGACACAACCGGACATGCCCCCCAAACATCAGTATGGACAAGATCAAATGGAGCATTTTCTCATTTATTAAGTCGAGGACTTAAACTAGTGTGATGATGTTTTGCAAATTCACATGACTCACGTTGTATAGATGACACCTTATTAAACTGAGGATATATTTGTTTCATAAGTTGAGAGATGGGTGTCCTAGTCAGTAATGAGCCTCTAGCAAAGTTCCAACCCCGAGACAAGAGATACTTTTTTGTTATTGATGTATCCAAAATATAAAGGCCAGCTGACTCATGTCCTTTACCAATAGTCTGCTTTGTTCCAGGAAAAAATGTTATAGAACAATTAAGAGTACGCGTGATTTTACTGATGGAAAGCAGATTAAATGAAAATTTAGGAAGACTCAAAACAGGTGATAATGGTAATGTAGAAGTTGGCACAACAGTACTGGATCCAAGGATGGGTGAGGTAGACCCGTCAGCTAAAGTGACACTAGAAGTAGGTAAATATGAATGAAATGATTAGAATATACTAGGATTACCGGTCATATGATCTATGTCACCTGAGTCAATGACCCACTTTGAGGATGATGAAACAACATGTGTTTGAAATACCTGAATTAGCGACTACCGAAATAGGGACAGATGAATGCTTTAGAGATTCTTAGTAGCAAATAAATTTGGTGTACTCTTTTGATCTGAAGAAATAGCAATTGTTCCATCAGATGAAATGATAGCGGAAGTATGAGTAAGTTGTTTTCCTTAATTTTTGAGTAGCAATTTTCTACATTCTTTGATTAAGTGTCCGCACTTTTTACAGTAATTGCATATAACTTCCCTGTCAAATTGACTCATACAAAACATTTCTTTTTTTGTTTCTATTTTTTTTAAAAGCAAAAGAAAATAAAACAAATGAATGTAACCTCAATATTCTTTTAGTCATGTATTTAATAGAGTAATTATTATTTAGTAGTTTCCTGGTATTATGATTCCTTTTATATTATGTTTCCTAACGTACTCTAAACACTTCTCTATATAATATACACTCAGGACTACCATATTGGGTAAGTCATTCCATTATTCTCACATGGTATCAAGAGCACTAGGGTTTTAACCTACTTAAAAAAAATTGGTCCTATGTGTTCCGAGGGAACCGCCGCCGCCGCCAGCCTCCACGTCATTGCCGCTGATAACCGCTTTCGCCAAACAGGCGGCCGCTTGTCGTTCCTGTCTGGCCACCTGCCGTCAAATCCCACCGGCCAGTGGTTGGTTTGTCGCCTTGTGCCGCAGGCGGTCATTGAAGGCGGCCGCCTTTCATCCAGTGTCGACCGCCTTCCGTTTTTCTCCGGTCCCGTCAAATTTCAAAAAAAGTTGATTTTTTCAAACATCGGTAGGCAGCCTGGTAGGCGGCCAATCTGGGCGCCTATTTGGGCACCTGTGAGGTTTTTTGTCTGTCTTGTTCTGTATTTTATGCTCTTCAACTTTCCCTTCTGGACCACTTTGAAATTCTGCTTCCTTCTTTCGGTATGATATCATTTGTCACTCAAATTGACGCATTTTGTGCTAAATTGACCCGAAATTTCATCAAACATATCATGGATGTGATTTTTACCTGATTTCACAAAACTTGAACCAAAATATATAAAACATGCCTTGTTTTTCTGTTTTTCAATCCAAAATCACTTAAATTTGATAAGAAAAATAAGTACAAAAATGGACTTATCAATCTCCTCACACTTAAGCGTTGCTTGTTCTCAAGCGACAAATTAGTTGCAAACACACTCAAAAAGGTAAAACCTGACTGAATCACAATCGAATTGTTATTAAAGAAATAGAAACAAAAATCTCCCTTTTTTATTGTCAATTTTTAAACATTTTAGAAAAATCACCCAAAATGCAAGAATTTAAAATTATTATTACTAAAGAAACTATTGATTATGTTAAACCACCAATCAATTCCTTATCCCAAGGTTTTCATTATTCTAATTTGGACATTTATCTTATTCACAATTTTTTTTTTGGTCTCTTTTCCACTCTTGTTGACGGTGTTATCCCATGGTAGATGCATATTTCATTCTCACAGACTATGATTAATGAATGAAACAGAGTCCCTTTTCGGAGATGGAATTGTCCTATAACAATGAGTTTTGAAGAGACTTATTAATAATAGTATTTTTTTTAAGAATAAACTGAATGTCTAATTAAAACAATCTGGTAGGCGGCCAAACAGGCGGCCGCCTCTGGTCCTGTCTCGGCCGCCTTCCGTCACGTCACCGGCAGGACGTGACGCCGGTCAACTCGTCCGCCGCAGGCGATCCAGCAGGCGGCCGCCTGCCGTTCCTGTCTGGCCGCCTGCCGTCAAATCCCACCGGCCGGTGGTTGGTTCGTCGCCTTGTGCCGCAGGCGGCCATCAAAGGCGGCCGCCTTCCGTCCAGTGTCGACCGCCTTTCGTTTTTCTCCGGTCCGGTCAAATTTGATCAAAATTGACTTTTTTCAAAAGTTGGTAGGTGGCCTGGTAGGCGGCCAATCTGGGCGCCTATTTGGGCGCCTGTGAGGTTTTTTGTCCGTCTTGTTCTGAATTTTGTGCTCTTCAACTTTCCCTTCTGGACCACTTTGAAATTCTGCTTCCTTTTTTCGGTATGATATTTCATTTGTTACTCAAATTGACGCATTTTGTGCTAAATTGACCCGAAATTTCATCAAACATATCATGGATGTGATTTTTACCTGATTTCACGAAACTTGAACCAAAATATATAAAACATGCCTTGTTTTTCTGTTTTTCAGTCCAAAATCACTTAAATTTGATAAGAAAAATAAGTACAAAAATGAACTTATCAATCTCCTCACACTTAAGCGTTGCTTGTCCTCAAGCGACAAATTAGTTGCACACACACTCAAAAAGGTTAAACCGACTGAATCACAATCGAATTGCTATTAAAGAAATAGAAACAAAAATCTCCCTTTTTTATTGTCAATTTTTAAACATTTTAGAAAAATCACCCAAAATGCAAGAATTTAAAATTATTATTACTAAAGAAACTATTGATTATGTTAAACCACCAATCATTTCCTATCCCAAGGTTTTCATGATTCTAAATTGGACATTCATCTAGTTTTTTTTTTACTAAAATGAATGTCCAATTAAAACAAATTCAGCCCTTTACTTTCACAACCAAGAAACCATAACAATTTCAAGTTTTCTAAAAATAAAAATAAAAGTAAATTCTTATAATAAGGATGATTCTCTAACCTATTATGTGATTGATAACAATTGAGAAATTAATGTTTCATATCAAAAATAGTAAAAAGATGGTTCTAAAACAAGGTTTTGACTTTTGAGTGTAAAATGCAACCTCCTCACACTTGAGTTGGACCTCGCCCTCGAGGTCTTATTTTAATGCACAAAGTTTAAAAATAAAGGCATATTTTTTTTGGTTCTTTCCTCACACTTGAGTTTTGAAAAGATTTTGTGAAGAGGAATGATGAAAACAGGAATAAAATTGTTTTAAAAATTCTTACAGCATCCATAGGTAGTTTGTGAGAGCATTCAAGTCAAAAGAGCAGTGCAATGTCCAATCCTGAATAAACAAACAAACACAAATAAATGTCAAGGAAGAAGCAAATCTAGGCATCGCCTGTATCATCCTGTGATCCATGATTAGGCCGCAGCCACTCTCGTATCTCCTCAATATCCAGTCGCTGGGTCTCTAGCTGCTCCAGAATATCCATGTTGGCTCCCTCCTGTGCCAGTCTATAATCTCTGAATTCTCCCAGGGCCAACGCATGTGCCTCTCGCATCTCCCGAAATGCTCTCTCCTGTGCACCCTGAAAATCTACGAATGAGGTCTGAAGACCCCTCATCGCATCCATCATCGCACTCCGATCTGAGGCACTAGGCATGTCCGAGGCTGCCTCACCAGGTCTCCTGTGTGGTGGGGCTCGAGAAGAGCTACTCTGCTGGGTCGACTGCTCAATGTCCGGCAGCTCCTGAGTATTTCGCTTCTTCTTGATCCTCATGTTCCCAAAGGATGAGGATCTAAGAATGTGAATGATATCCTGTAGTGGGAGTAGACCTGGAATGTCTAGGTCAGGATAAAAAGATCGAATGAGAGTAGTGACGAAGGGCCCTGCCTGGATCGTGCGGCGAACACTCTTCCCCTGGCTCCGGAAGAAACGGGCCAAAAGGACTGCCATATTCACCGGGGTGCGGTGAACCAAACTCCAAAAGAATAGTATGTCCTTTTTGGACAACCTGTTCGTGTTGTTAGGTCGTCCAAAAAAACCACAAGAGAGTACAAATGAGAGTATATACTAGTGAGTCTGCCTCCACCGGCTCGACTGGGGGTGCATGCGGAGGAACGGCCTAGTGTCTGTGGAGTGCATGTGCCAGAACTCATCAATGTCAAATGTCTCAGGTAAACGCGTCGGGAGAGCACAGAACTCATCTGTCTGTGTATATGCAGGGGCATAGAGCCCAATCCTCCATCCGAGCTCAGCCACAGTGATGGAGTGCTCAATGCCCATGATAGTGAATCTCATCTGAGTCGTCGGCCCAATGACAGATCATGTGTGCACAGTGTGGCCGTAGTGAGTGAAGCGTAGAGAGCATAGGAACTCCATCGTCAATGGGAAGCTGGCTCTCTCCTGTATGGATAGAATCCCACGCCACAAGGAATCTCCCAGTAGAGCATCAATGTCGGCCCAATATCCCCATTCCTCGAGCATCCTCTGATCCAGGATCATGGGAGCTAGAAGAGTGCGGTACTGCCCCCACGTCTGGAAGCGTGTGCGGTCAGCATCAGTAGCAAATGGTATATCTGGCATGTGCAATGGGTCATGCCTAGCCAGTGGTGGCTCCTGAAACATGGGATCGTCGCTTCCTCCTCCAGACATCTGCAAAAATCAAAATAACATTTATTTTTAAGGTTAGTTTTTTTTTCTTTTTTTTTAATAATGGGTTGCCTCCCAATGAGCACTTCTTTAACGTCACTAGCTTGACGAATTTCCTCCTTTGGTTCAAAATTTCTGGAGATAGAAAATCTCCTTGCTTTTTTCGACCGGGCCACCGTGGTAAAGTTTGAGTTGGTGGGCATTGACTTTAAAGGGACCCCCGCTTGCATCTTCGATCTCGATGGTGCCATAGGGGTAAGTTTTCACGACCGTGAACGGTCCGGACCATCTTGATTTCAGTTTTCCCGGAAAAAGTTTTAACCGGGAGTTAAACAGTAGCACCTTGTCCCCAGCATTGAAACCACGGGCCTTGATGTGTTGTCATGATATAGTTTGGCCCGTTCTTTGTAAAGTTTGGAATTATGAAAAGCTTGTGCTCTCCACTCTTCCAGTTCATGTAGCTGGTAAAATCGTTCTTTCCCTGCAGCGTCAAGTTTGAAACACACATT
Source organism: Cuscuta europaea (assembly GCA_945859875.1). Classification (NCBI taxonomy): domain Eukaryota; kingdom Viridiplantae; phylum Streptophyta; class Magnoliopsida; order Solanales; family Convolvulaceae; genus Cuscuta; species Cuscuta europaea. The sequence continues at coordinate 16,849,810 of CAMAPE010000010.1, read as the reverse complement.
TTTCATCGCCCAAAGTGCTTTGTGTTCGAGTTCAACGGGTAAGTGGCAAGACTTCCCGTATACTAGGCGAAATGGGGTGGTTCCGATCGGGGTTTTGTATGCGGTCTGAAATGCCCAAAGTGCGTCGTCAAGTTTAGTTGACCAGTCTTTCCTGGTCTGGGCAACAGTTTTCTCTAAAATGGACTTCAAATCCCTGCTAGCGTTCTCAACCTGCCCCTGAGTTTGGGGGTGGTACGCTACTCCGCTTCGATGTTGGACTCCATCTTTGGCCAAAAGTCTGGCCATAGGGTCATTATGAAAACGAGTCCCTCTGTCACTGATCAAAACCCTAGGCACACCAAACCTCGTAAACAACTTTTTCAGAAAATTCACGACTATTCGAGAGTCGTTGGTGACGCAGACATGAGCTTCAACCCACTTAGAAACATAATCAATGGTCACAAGAATGTATTTGTCCCCTCTTGAGCTGGGAAAAGGTCCAACAAAGTCGATGCCCCAAACATCAAATACCTCACAAGGTAATATATAGTGTTGGGGCATCTCATTGCGCCCAGAAATGTTCCCGATTCGTTGACAGTTATCACAAGAGGAAACAAATACATTAGCATCTTTAAAAATCGTGGGCCAGAAGTACCCACAGTCCAGAACCCGTCTGGCAGTTCTATTCCCTGAAAAGTGGCCCCCAATAGGACCGTTGTGACAATGTTTCAGTATGTCTCTTCCCTCAGCTTCAGTAACACATCTTCTCACCACCTGGTCAGCACAAATTCAGAATAGATATGGATCATCCCAAAAATAGTGCCTTGCTTCTGACAGGAACCGCCTCTTCATGTGCCTTATTAGGTCGGTAGGTTCGACGTTACCAACAAGGTAGTTGGCAATGTCGGCATACCATGGTGTTTGTTCCTTGGCGGATATTGCCATTAACCTCTCCGCAGGAAAAAGTTCATTCACCTCGCATCTTCCAAAGGTTTCTGCTTATTCGACATCTAACCTTGAAAGGTGATCAGCTGCCTGATTAGCAGATCCTTTCTGGTCCCCGATTTCAATATCAAATTCCTGCAACAAAAGAACCCAGCGTAACAGTCTAGGCTTAGCATCATGCTTTTGGAGGAGATATCTAATGGCTCAATGATCGGTATAGATAATAACTTCGAAATAATGATGTAAGTCCTAAACTTCTCTAAAGCACAAACAATAGCAAGGAATTCTTTTTCAGTGGTGGTGTAGTTCAGTTGTGGCCCAGACAGAGTTTTGCTAGCGTAGTAGATCGGGTGGAAGTTCTCGTCCTTCCTTTGGCCGAGAATGGCTCCCACTACTAAGTCACTAGCGTCACACATGAGTTCGAAAGGTAAACTCCAATCCGGGGCCACCAGTACTGGAGCATTGATAAGTTGTGTCTTAAGTGTTTGGAAAGCTTGGTGACATTCATCAGAGAATATAAAAACCGCATCTTTTTCAAGTAACCGGGTGAGAGGTTTTGCGATTTTAGAGAAATCCTTTATAAAACGATGATAAAAGCCTGCATGTCCCAAGAAACTGCGGATGGCTTTTACCGTGGTTGGTGGAGGGAGTTTCTCTATCGTTTCAATTTTCGCACGGTCAACCTCAACCCCGCTACTTGACACTTTGTGTCCAAGTACTATACCCTCTTTCACAAGGAAGTGACATTTCTCCCAACTTAAGGCTCAGTGGGTTTTCTTGCAACGGATAAGTACTTTTCCAGGTTTTCAAGACATTTTTCAAAGGATTCCCCAAAAATAGAGAAATCATCCATGAATACCTCCATGAAGTGGCCAATGTATTTCTCAAATATGGCAATCATGCACCTCATGAAAGTGGCAGGGGCATTACAGAGACCAAAAGACATCCTACGAAAAGCAAAGGTCCCAAAAAGGCATGTGAACGTAGTTTTGTCTTGGTTTTCCGGGTTGACATGGATTTGGAAGTATCCACTCATGCCATCCAGGAAACAATAATGACTATGGCCTGCCAACCTCTCTATTAATTGATCGATGAAGGGGAGGGGAAAATGGTCCTTCTGGGTGGCTTCATTCAATTTGCGGTAATCAATTACCATTCACCACCCGGTAACAGTTCGACTGGGCAGAAGTTCACCCTTTTCATTTTTCGTGACAGTCATTCCCCCCCTTTTGGGGACAACATGAATCGGGCTTACCCATTGGCTATCAGAGATGGGGTAAATGATACCCGCATCCAGCAGTTTGACGATTTCAGCACGCACCACTTCCATCATGTTTGGGTTCAAACGTCGTTGTGGTTGGACGACAGGTTTAAACCCTTCCTCGATCTTGATGGTGTGGGTACAAAAGGTTGGACTTATTCCATTGATGTCCTCAAGTTTCCAAGCAATTGCTTGCTTGTGTGTCTTAAGGATTCCAAGTAATTTGCCCCTTTGTTCCTCACTTAAGTGTGCGGCGATGACGACAAGACATTTGCCTTTGTCATCCAAGAATGCGTATTCTAAATGGGCAGGGAGTTTCTTTAGTTCGAGGGGGCGGTCATTTCTTAAGTTTTGTTCATTTTTCTCCCCCCCCCCCGAACTCAGACAATACTTCGTGAGAAGCTTGCTCAATTATCACGTCCTCACAACTCTCACATGCATCACTCATATCACTGTTTGCTTCTTTTAACAGACATGCTTTATCACTTACATGTCCATTCTCTCCCCCAAACAGATACCCTTCAATTGATTCAAAAGTATCAAGAAAATGACATCCTTGAAAGGAATATGTGGGGTGTTTCATAACATCTGAGAGTTGGAAGGTGCATAAATCATCTCCGACTCTTAGAGTTAATGAGCCATCAGTGACATCAATCAAGGCCCTGGCGGTATCCAGAAATGGCCTTCCCATAATAAGAGGTGTTTCCCTATCCTCTTCCATGTCCATTACTACAAAGTCGACTGGGGAAATGAATTTGTCAACCTTGACCAAGACATCTTCAACAATTCCTTTCAGATATTTGACTGAGCGATCAGCCAGTTGAAGACACATCCTGGTGGGTTTCATTTCCCCAAGTCCTAGCTTCTCGACTATTGAGGAAGGCATCAGGTTGATACTCGCCCCTAAGTCAGCTAGAGCATTATTGAAATTGAAATTGTCAATTGAACAAGGGATAGTGAAGCTACCTGGATCCTTTAGCTTTTCACGTATTGACCTTAGAACCACCGCTGAGCATTCTGCATTTAGGCCCACGACTGAGAGCTCCTGCAGTTGTCTCTTGTTTTTCAGCAAATCCTTGAAGAACTTGGCATATTTTGGCATCTCCGCCAATGCATCCATCAACGGCAGGTTGACATGGAGTTGTTTGAGTAGGTCCAGGAATTTGTTGTATTTCCTACTATCGTCATCATTTCTAACCCGTGAAGGAAACGGGAGAGAAGGTTTGACAATGGTGACCTTTGTGTTAGGGCGTGTTGGTTCCATGCTCTTCTCAGTTGGAGCATCAGTATGTTTCTCAGGTGTCATACTAGGTGTCTCCTCCTCCTCATTGTTCTTCTGCTTGTCCTCGGTTGTTTGTCTCCCACTTCGGAGAGTGATAGCTTGCACATGTTCACGGGGATTAGGTTCTGTAGTGCTAGGCAAATTGCCAGGCTGACGACCGGGAACATTATTCTGAGTAATTTGCATCATCAGAGTTTTGATCTGATTGTCAGTGCTAGCCTTGTATTTTGCCATTTCCTCCCGTTGCCTTGCTAGTTCAGCTACCAACAAGCCTATCTCCGAGGTTTGGGCCGCCTCTGTTTGTCGTATATGCGGGGGGCACATAAACTTGATTGTTCTGGGTTGATTGGTTTACTGCCCCTCCTTGGTTTCACCCGTGGAAGTTGTGCCCTTGATTGTTGTTGTTGGGGTAGCTCTGGTTACCTTGGTAACCTCCACGAGGAGGACCATTGTTGTAATCCCCCCGCCATTGGTTGCCTTGGTAATTTCTCCCCTGGTAATTCTGGGGAGGGTAATTTGTGTTACCCCCTCCCCTATTACCTTGATTCGCCCATGACCCTTCTTGTTTCTTCAGCCATATTCCAGCATGTTTACCTCCCTGTTGTTACTTACATTACAATCATCAACTAATTGACATGAATTGGTCAAATGCGGACCAAAACATATCTCACAGGAGAGTACAAGTTCAGTAGAATTAGAAACAGGTGAATAAACATTAAATTGTGATGAGTGTGGGACAGAGTTCGAGTTCCCGAAGTATCGGGATGGTTGCTGATTCGGGGCAGCACCTATGTGGTTGACCTGGTTGGTGTGATTGTTTTCGCCTTTCAGATTTTTCACTTCCACCACCAACCCTTCAATCTTTGCGGTTAAGGCCGTGAGTTGGTCAACTTCAAGATAGCCTGGTTTTGTGGCCACTGGAGTTCTTTCATCGTACCAGTATCTTGCGTTGGAAGTGACCTTCTCCACCAGGGCTTCATTGGCGTCGGGCGCCATGTCAAGGAACGATCCCACCTGCGAAGAGAAATCAAGCTCTTTTTTGCTTCCAACTTGAAGCCCATTATAGAAATGGAACATCAAGCTGCTAGGGTCCATTAGTGTGAGTGGACACTTTTTTCTCATATTTTTGAAGCGCTCCCATGCTTCATTTAATGATTCCGTCGGGAATTGCCTAAAATTTTGGATTGCTGTTTTGATTTTAGCAACCGCCGACGGAGGAAAGTACTCTTGCATGAACGCCTGGTGTAGTGCTGCCCATGTCGTGAAATGTCATGTTGGAAAACTATCCAACCATAGAGATGCCCTATCTCGAAGTGAGAAAGGAAATAAGGTCAGTTTTACGGCGTCAGGAGTCACTCCGTTGAAGCGGAATGTTTGGCACGCTCTGGTGAACCACAGCCTTCCGTCCAGTGTCGGACGCCTTCCGTTTTTCTCCGGTCCGGTCAAATTTCAAAAAAAGTTGATTTTTTCAAACATCGGTAGGCGGCCTGGTAGGCGGCCAATCTGGGCGCCTATTTGGGCGCCTGTGAGGTTTTTTGTCCGTCTTGTTCTGTATTTTGTGCTCTTCAACTTTCCCTTATGGACCACTTTGAAATTCTGCTTCCTTCTTTCGGTATGATATCATTTGCCACTCAAATTGATGCATTTTGTGCTAAATTGACCCGAAGTTTCATCAAACATATCATGGATGTGATTTTTACCTGATTTCACGAAACTTGAACCAAAATATATAAAACATGCCTTGTTTTTCTGTTTTTCAATCCAAAATCACTTAAATTTGATAAGAAAAATAAGTACAAAAATGGACTTATCAGCCACCATCTCTATGCCGGTGACGGAGAATCCTCTATGCAGAGCGCGGCTTCCTCTACCACTCTGGCGCCACTTTCCATCTCAAGAGAGCAGCCACGTTCGGGTTTCATAACGACAATCTCTTCCTCTGCAACGCCGTCGTCTTGGGTCCCGCCAATCTTCACTTGGACGCCATCAGTTCCGAGCATGCAGTCGTTGCCGCCTCCACCTTTCTTCGTCGTCGGACTCGCAGCAACGCCGGCCGCAACTATGGAGGTCCAACGTTATCCGGCAGTCCAGGTTTGCTTCCTCCATCATCTTGAAAATAAAGGGGGCAGTAGATTTATGACAAGCAAACTTCTTGAAAAGGTAACCGTTGAGATTTTCCTAACCGACAAGAAATAAAATCATGGGAAAAATTAGAATTACTAAAAATAGAACCAGACCTTTTAAGTTTATCTAAAATACGGCTGCCACAGTGTCCCAAACGCTGATTCTAGACAAGTCCGAAAGCAATATGAGTAGCTAAAGCAACTGATGAGGGATTAGGCCAGGAGATAGGATAAACACCACCTTGATTAGAAGCTTTAAGAAGCACCTCCCCCGAATTGTGGCCCTTAATACAAAGCAGTTATTATCGGCACATAATTTTTGAATGGACAATAAATTGTATTTGAGATGAGGTACATGAAAAACAGATTTTAAATGAAGAGGACGCGACAGAGAAGGTAAAGTTAAATCACCAACAGTCACAATAGGTAAATTAGTTTTGTTTAATCATCATAAAAATGTGGTTGGGTCTAAATGGATTTATAAAACTAAATTTAATTCTGATGGGTCTATTGAAAGGCATAAAGCGCGTCTAGTAGCTCAAGGATTTACACAACAAAACAAGCTGGGGTTGATTTCTCTGAAACCTTTAGTCCTGTGGTCAAACCTACTATTGTCCGTGTTGTCTTGTCTCTTGTTGTCTCTTTTGGTTGGAACATGCGTCAGTTGGATGTTACAATGCTTTTCTTCATGGCAATCTGACAGAAGAGGTTTATATGCATCAACCGCCTGGTTTTATTCATCCCCAGTTTCCTAATCATGTGTGTCCCCTACGTAAGGCCATTTATGGCCTCAAACAGGCTCCTCGGGCATGGTTTTATCGGTTTAGTAGTTTCCTTCTTACTCATGGCTTTATATGTAGCAAATCTGATCATTCCTTATTTATTTATCACCACGGGTCTTCTATTCTTTACCTACTCCTCTATGTGGATGATATTATTATAGGTAATTCCCCTTCCTTCATTTCTTCCTTTATTGTTTGTCTTGGCCGATACTTTGCTATGAAGGATTTAGGGGATTTACACTTTTTCCTGGGTGTCCAAGTTGTTCGTCTTGCTAAGGGTCTATTTTTATCCCAACAAAAATATGTGTCTGATCTCTTAACTCGGTTTCATCTGCACACTCTTAAACCTGTTCGCACCCCTCTTCCATTTAGAACTAAATTAACTCTTACTGATGGTGAACTTCTTGCAGATCCTACGGAGTACAGAGGTATGGTAGGTGCTTTACAGTATTTGACCATGACTCGACCTAATATTACTTTTTCTATTCACCTGGTTTCCCAATTTATGCATGCTCCCCGTACTTCACATATATTGACTGTTAAGCGTATTTTCAAGTACCTTCAAGGCACTCCAGATCACAGAATACTGCTTCAGCCAGACTGATCATCTCCCACTATTCAGGCTTATTCTGATGCTGATTGGGCCGGGTGTCCTGACTCTAGTCGATCCAAATCTGGCTTTGCTATCTTTCTGGGTCCTAACTTAATCTCCTGGAAGTCCAAGAAGCAGCCTCTCGTTTCCCGCTCATCCACTGAAGCTGAATACAGGGCTATTGCTTACACCGTCTAGGATATACTACATATTCGATCCATTTTGTTCGAGTTAGGAGTACCCATTTGCACGCCAGTTTGGTTGCTGTGTGACAATGTCTTGGCTTCCTATTTATCCACTAATCCTATTCAGCATGCACACAACAAACACATCAGCATTGACTATCATTTTGTTCGAGAATGTGTTTCGCATGGAGATTCAATCGTTCGTTATGTTCCTACACAGTTTCAGCTTGCGGATATCTTCACCAAGTGTCTCTCTCCGCAGCGGTTTATTTTTCTTAGAGACAATCTGCGTGTTGTTTCCCCTGCACAGATTGAAAGGTTGTAATAGAGTAATTATTATTTAGTAGTTTCCTTGTATTAGGATTCCTTTTATATTATGTTTCCTAATATACTCTAAACACTTCTCTATATAATATACACTCAGGGCTACCATATTGGGCAAGCCATTCCATTATTCTCATAGTATTCTCCATGTTCGCGCAATAAGTAGAGACTGAGTGAAGATATCCTTACCAGAAGAGAGTGTGCGAGATGGCTAAAGACCAAAACCCTCGTCAATAATGGCCGGTCATGAAGGCTGCAAGAAGAAGCTTGTGGTGCCATATCTTTGTTTTTGGTACGGTCAACGAAGAAGCTCGCCTGCCTGGTACCGTCATTTTCCGATGCTCGGAACGAATCCTAACCATCTCAAAGAGAGGCGACAACAGAACATAGATGATATACAGGCAAGCCGACCGGCGTTTGTCGATCGGAAATCTGGCCGCAGAACAGATGTCAATCGGAAATCTGGCGTGTGAGATAAGGTCGTCGAGCTGTGGCGGTGCGTGTAGCTCACTCGCGTGGTGTTTGGGTGTCGGACTTTGGTTTTTGGGTCGGCAGAGGTAGGCGCACCAGACTGTATGCGAACGGATTTTCTGGGAAATTAGCATTCTGTTTTTTTTTGTCTATGGATCTGATACCATGTTGAAGTATAAACTAGAATAATACTGAAGAGAAGAGGAAAGGTTTTTTGTGTATTTCATTAGTTGTATAAGTCCCTATAAATATACATTACAAATAGAATATTCATATATAAGATTCGATACAATAATAATATCCTAAAGTATATTCTTAGAATATTCTAAAGTATATTCTAGTGTTCTAAAGTATATTCTATATCTTTCACATGATAAATTTCAAACCAAACTAAAATGACATTTTCGTGCACCTCCAAGACATGTAAACCATGATTGATTTATCTTGGACTGTATGATATATAATAAATGATATGAGCTAAATTGAAAATGACATATGTTATCATCCTCATATGGATTTGTTGTGTTCTGTCGATACTCACCTATGCTATGCTATTATTTATTCGATTACATTCTATTCAATTCAGTTACACTCATTTCGTTCTTTATACAAATAAGTCATGTTGAAATTGACTTTAACGAAAGGGTGAATGTGTAACATTAATCTTAACTCGGATGAAATCGGGTGCACCCCAAAGAAGGCGGATAGGCAAGAAACGACACATTATGTGTCTGGGGGGGCGCATGTCCCCACAAGCTCCTTAGTCTCAACAACTTTTGTGATGGACCGATACCACCAACGGAGCCCCTCTGTGTGTGCAAAGACATCACCTTGATAGTAGAGGCAACATCGTCTTCATGTAGGCAGCCACTTGTTCGGCTTGGTCGTAATTGTAGCCCTCAAGCACACCCTTCTCATACCTCTCAACAGTTCCGGTAGAGGATGCAAACGTCAAGTTCACTTAGAATGGAGTGAGACGCAGAACATAACCAAGAAGAGAAAAAGAATAGTGAAATAAGAAAGAGGCAATTTTTTGGGAATTTTGAAAAAAATTATGGTCAACTATCATTTTAAATTATTCAATTGTATGGCATAATACTACTTGATTTAATAGATTATTGATGGATAAATTGTTAATACCTATCAGTTATGTGTCTTTCAAAAAGAACATACATCCTCGTGTGAAGTTCAATCAAAATGATGTAGTTGTTGGTCCAGATTCAGGTAAGTCGTAAGCCTATTAATGATTTACTACTTTGAGAACCCTCACATAATATAGCCAGGGGCGGATGTACTTGAGGGCAGGGGTGGGCTTCAGCCCAGCCCAATTTTTTTTAGTTATTATAGGTACATGTTATTTTCTGAGCCCACCTAAAAATTAATTCTCAGCCCAACCCAAAGTTAACTCCCAGCCCAGCCCTCCAGCCCACATCCCAGCCTTACCTGGGCTTCTAGACCAACATCTCATCCTTACTTACGCAAATTAGAGCTGTCGGCTGCGAACGATTGAGGACCTGCGACCTGCGATGGAGCTACGAACGATTGAGGACCTGCGAACTGCGAAAGAGCTGCGAAGTGAACCTACGAGGAAGACCGAAGACGTGAACATCAGCCGTGCCGCCTACGTTGTCCGGCATCTGCCCACCGCTGTCCTTGTCCGGTGTCTGCCTCTGGCCCTCTGCGGCTCTGGCCGCTCTGCGCCTCCCTCCAGGTAAACTCAACTCTCCAATTCTCCAAATTCAATCTCTATTTTAGATTTTTTATTTTTTGTTGTTGTTAGATTGTGAATGTATTCTTCTCCAAATTCTATTCCTAAACTCCAATTGCCGACTTGCAGTTATAAGTTATTGTGTATTAATCTATTATTATTTTTAGCATTTTAGAGTTTTAGGGTTAGGGAATTGATTATTAATTGAATTTTCCAATACATAATTAAATAGTGTTTAACTCATTATAAATTTAGAATGATTAAAGATAGAATTAAAGAGTAGAAAATGATTTAGTTATTATACAATTGAAAATTGAGAATACTTGTTACTTTTATGTACAAGTGTACAATGTTTGTTTTTTCCTTATGAGTTCTATTTTTTATATAAGTATTTTAATTTATACCAATATTGTAAATGTTTTTTAGAAATGGGATCTTTTGACATTAGACAAGATTGATGAGGGACAAGTTAAGAAAATATTTCAAGCATTTGACATAGCTATAGCTCAAAATACCATAAACACAAGAGTGCAGGTGAGAAGGATAATATGAAACTTCAGCCTATACTCATCTTCAAATTGCATAAAACTTATTCAGAAGGACTGGGGTGTTGAACAAAGTAAGATCTGAAATTGTACTAATTTTAGGTGTTAAAAGACACTTTTAACGACAAATTTTTAAAGTCGTCGTTATATGGTGGTCGTTAAAAGCCATTTCTCTTGTAGTGATCGATGATCTACATTGAACGAGACTTTGTCAATAATATAGATGTAGATTCTATTATTGATGAATTTTATACTTTGAAGTCACGTAGGGCACAACTTAAATGATGTTTTGATGAATATTTAAAGTGTTGACGACTCGACTTATTATTAGTATGTGTATTTCAGTTTTTTCCCAGCCCACCTCATTGTGACTTTCTGGATCCGCCCCTGAATATAGCCCTCGGTCCCAGCACCCCCTAAAAAGTATAGTTCCGACAATGTATATATTGTTGAAATATAATGAATTAGTCATCTCCTAACTATTCATGATTAATAAGTCATTATTATCATTATCAAGATAATCTAGAAATCACAATTATGATTTCTAGATAATGATTATGTGGCTAATATTGATCCTTCATCTTGAGCTAATCACTTGTTTAGCCTATAAATAGAGGCTCTTTGCTTCATTGTAAATACACTTTGATTACACTATTATCACACTCTCTAATACTCTCAATAACATAAGTCTTCATACTATATTTTCTCTCCCTGATCTTCTACCTATTTCCTTCCATTTCATAACACGTTATCAGCACGAATTTGCTCCAAATCCCTGAAATCATCATCTTCTCAGCAGGTATATATTTCTACGAATTTATCAACTTATCTGGAAAAAAATCAGAGGATGAGAAATATAAACATGTTTATATATATATATATATATATATATATATATATATATATATATATATATATATATATATATATATATATATATATATATATATTCAAAACTATAAGAAGTATGCTCTATGGTTGCCCAACCATTGGGATCCTCCATATCAGAAAATTATTGTTATATTTTCTCTAAAAATTGAAGAAGATAGAAGAAAGATATATCTTTATATATAGAAACAGAATCTGTTCTTGAAAATTGGGATGAGATGAATTACTCCATATTATAGATAATACTACGTATATCTTACTTGCATATTCTTGTTTTTTCTTCCAAATAAAGTGAACTTGAGATTGAACATAGTTATCCTCATACGTATATTATAATAACAATAGAATTAAAAAAAACCTAAAATGAAGATTATTACTTACGGAATACGGATATGTGAAGCTAAAAGATATAAGCTTGAAGAAATAGTTCTAGTGAAGTTGTGAAGACAAATAAACTTAGGTATTTTATGGGCATCAAAAGACAATACATTAAAGGCCGGTTGTACATGTCAGAAACATTGCATGTGACTACTATCATAATAATAAAATAAAGTTTATTACTCTGTGTATCTCAGCCAAAATACATAGTACTGCAGCGTATAAGGAGTATCAAACTAAAACATAAAATAATGTTTTTATACTCCGTAGTAAATCCTACGTCCTGTACTACTAATGTTACTACTAATGTTTGTCCATTTTTCTTATTTTCTTGAATCTTAATTACAATACTACATACTAAATAGTACATTAGAGATTTTAATTTGTCTTTTACCTACAACTCCATACATTGGTTTTATATATAATATAAATATTGGACCAGATTTAATATTTATATGTGTGACATATAATTATTTCAATTTTCCTTTCATATGTATGTACGGATAAGTATGTATCACACATATCAAAAAGGTAGATGCATCATGCATTCATATATGAACAAAATACATTAAAATATGTATCAGTGTATGTGATGTTTGTTCTGGCATTACATTAATAAATGTTCTGCGACTTAGACTGCAACGTTTTTGTTTGATTTTTGCATTCAATAAGTCACAGACTCTTGCTACGGAGTATTATTCATACATACATCAATAAAAAAAAAAAAAAAAAAAATTGCAAGGATAAATCGGTAGCCATACAAATAGATAAAAGCATTTTTTTAATGTCTCCTTCTGACCATTGTGAAAAGACAATTTTCCACTATTTCAGTACTAATATACATACATACCTATATTAGTAGTTATTAATGAAATAGATTTAAAAGTGAGGATATACTCACACAAACTACGTAATAAAAGTGATCTATATAATTATTGTTATCGTACGTAGTTATTAATATAGTGTTTATTACATAAACATATTATGTATATCTAATCGTATTATCTATACAAACCATTAACTAATTAATTTTGATTTAATTATGGTGTAGTTCATCCATGGCTAATATTAGCAAGAGAGAGTTCGACGTCCTTGATTTATCTGGTCAAAAGTACTTGGAATGGAAAGTTGACGCTTTGGCACATTTAAAAGCAAATGCCCTCGAAAACACAATTGGTGAAAATAATTCAGCTACTCCCCAAAATAAGGCAAAAGCCATTATCTTTCTTCGTCACCATCTTCACGAAAGTTTGAAGTCTGAGTATTTATTGGTAGATGACCCTAAAGAATTATGGGATAATCTCCAAGAAAGGTATGGCCATCAACAAAAGGTCCTTTTACCAAAAGCTCAATATGACTGGATCAATTTACGATTCCAGGATTACAAATCTATAAGTGACTACAATTTAGCCTTGTTCCAAATAACATCAAAATTGAAGTTATGCGAACAAAAAGTCATTGATGCTGAAATGTTGGAAAAAACTCTATCCACTATGCATCTTTCAAATATGCTTTTACAAGAGCAATATAGACAAAAGCACTTTCAAAAGTATTCCGATTTAATATCAGTATTACTACTTGCTGAGACGAATAATGACATTTTGATGAGAAACCACAATATGAGACCCACGGGTTGTAGCTCTTTTAGTTTTGGTCCACAAAATCATGGTTCAAAACATGAATCAAATGCAACCCATAGTGGTGCTCGTGGACATTTCAAACGTGGCCGTGGTATTGGTCGTTATAATGGACCTAGTCGGGGAAACAAACAGAGTAGTAGCTCTTACAAAGGCAAGGGAAAGCAAAATCCCCATCAAACAAGAGGCCCGATGAAAACTTCAGAAAAGGCTAAAGTCACTTGTTTTGAATGTGACACGTCGGGAGATTGGGCAAATAAGTGCCGCACACCTACACATTTGGTTGACTTATATAAATCATCTCTAAAAGGAAAGAATGTGGAAACTAATTACGTCAACGAAAACGTTCCACCAATGCCCACATTTAATATGTCTTATTTCTATATGGATAATAATGAGATGAACACTGACATCGTCATGGGTGAAAAATAATAATAATAAAAATGAAATTATTCTGTTATGTAATATATTCTACAATAAAAGTTTGTTGTATTGTAATTTTTATTTGGTGTGCTTATTTCGGTTGTAAAAGTTATGTACATTTTAATGAATAAATTCTTGTTTATATTGCAATATTGAACTAATATTTGTTCATTTTTATCTTTTTAAAGATATGGAGTTAACTGAAATTTCTCCAAATGGCTTTGAACAATGTTTAATAGACAGTGCCACAACGCACACCATTTTGAGACATAGAGATTATTTTTCTCATATGACATTAGTTGATGCTAATGTCAATACAATCTCAGGTGTTGCTAAACTCATTGAAGGTTCTGGAATAGCCTGTGTAATTCTCTCAAAAGGGACAAAATTAATAATTAAAGATGCTTTATACTCCAGTAAATCACGGAGAAATCTTTTGAGTTTCAAAGATATGCGTCTAAATGGTTTTCACATTGAAACCATGTCTGAAAATCAAAAGGAATATTTATGTCTAACGACAAATAGATCTGGTAATAAATACATTTCAGAAAAAATGCCAGCATATTCCTCCGGACTATATTATACATATATCAGTCCAATTGAGATAAATGTTGTATCTAAAATTAATAACCACAATTCCTTTATCTTGTGGCATGACCGTTTAGGTCATCCAGGCAGCACTATGATGCACAAAATTATTCAAAATTCACTTGGACATTCATTAAATAATGTCACAATTCCACAATCAAGTGATTTCTCATGCACTGCCTGTTCTCTTGGCAAATTAATTATCAGGCCATCTTTATACAAAATTGGACTTGAATCTCCTGCATTTTTAGAAAGAATTCAAGGAGATATTTGTGGACCAATTGCCCCTCCATGTGGACCCTTTCGATACTTTATGGTGCTCATTGATGCATCAACACGTTGGTCACACGTCAGTCTTTTATCGACTACAAATTTTGCATTTGCAAATCTCCTTGCTCAAATTATTCGTTTGAGATCACAATTTCCGGATTTTTCAATAAAGAAAATCCGACTTGATAATGCAGGGGAATTTACATCCCAATCTTTTAATGACTATTGCATGTCAATTGGGATTGATGTGGAACATCCAGTTCCACATGTGCATACACAAAATGGTCTTGCAGAATCCTTAATTAAGCGATTACAATTAATTGCTAGACCATTATTGATGAAATCCAGATTACCATCATCTTCATGGGGATATGCTATAATGCATGCTGCAAATTTAATTCGGCTCAGGCCAACTGCATATCATAAATTTTCCTCATTGCAATTAATATCTGGTAAAAAACCAAATATATCACACATAAAAATATTTGGTTGTTCTGTGTATGTACCAATTGCTCCATCTTATCGTACTAAAATGGGTCCTCAAAGAAGACTGGGAATTTATGTTGGTTTTAAATCTCCCTCAATTTATTAATTATCTAGAACCTATGACTGGTGACTTATTCACCGCACGGTTCGATGACTGTCATTTTGATGATACAGTATTCCCAGCCTTTGGGGGAGATAATAAAGAAATGGACCCACGTACGAAAGATATTACTTGGAATGCAACAGATTTATCTTTTCTTGATTCTCGCACAAATGCTTGTGAACAAGAAATTCAAAAGATCATTCATTTACAAAGTGTTGCAAACCAATTGCCTGATGCTTTCACAGACTCAAAGAAAGTGACAAAGTCACATATTCCAGCTATGAATACTCCTTCTCGAATAAAAATTCCTGCGGAGATTAGCGAAAGAACTCTTGCTAATGAATCTATGATACGTAAAAAACGTGGTAGACCACTTGGTTCAAGAGATTTGAAACCAAGAAAATTTAAAAAGCAAGATGTAGTTTGTGATGCCAAAGAAGTTCATCCTTCTCAAGAAGAAAATGAACATTATGATAATATCGGCATTGAAGATAACATCAATAATAAGGATACATCAAAAGAGGATTCAATCACCTTTGAAGAGGTAAATATTCCAGATAAAGATAGAAACATTGATAATTTTGAAATTTCAATCAATTACGTTTCTAATGGAATGCAATGGAATAGAAAATATATTGATGTTAACGATATATTTTCATATGCCATCGCCACAGATATAATGAATAAACACGATGACAATGAGCCTAAATCTATTGACGAATGTCATCGTAGAAACAATTGGCCAAAATGGAATGAAGCGATTCAGGTAGAACTAAAATCGCTAGAAAAGCGTAATGTTTTTGGACCAATTGTTCACATGCCAAAAGGCGTAAAACCTGTAGGTTTTAAATGGGTGTTTGTGCGTAAATGCAATGAGAAGAATGAAATCGTTAGATATAAAGTCCGACTTGTTGCCCAAGGTTTTTCTCAAATGCCAGGAATCGATTATGATGAGACGTATTCTCCAGTAATTGATGCTACTACTTTACGATTTTTAATTGGCATGTCTATTTTTGAAAGGCTGGAAATGCGGCTAATGGATGTAGTGACCGCATATTTATATGGTTCACTCGATACAGACATATATATGAGAATTCCTGGAGGCTTTAAAATACCTGATGCTTATAGCTCGAAATCTAGAGATTTATTTTCCATAAAATTGCAAAAGTCATTATATGGATTAAAACAATCTGGACGCATGTGGTATAACCGTCTAAGTGAATATTTGATTAAAGAAGGATACAAAAATGATCCTATTAGTCCATGTGTTTTCATTCAGCAATCTGAATCAGGATTCGCTATAATTGCAGTATATGTTGATGATTTGAATATAATCGGAACTCCCAATGAAATTGAAAATACTGCTAAATATCTCATGAAAGAATTTGAAATGAAAGACCTTGGGAGAACAAAATTTTGTCTCGGCATTCAAATTGAACATTTGAGAAATGGTATTTTTATCCACCAATCAAATTATACCGAGAAACTTTTGAAGCGGTTTTACATGGAAAAAGCTCACCCACTCAATTCCCGATGGTGGTTCGATCTCTCAATGTGCATGATGATCCTTTTCGACCTTGTGAAGATGATGAAGAAATCTTTGGTCCCGAAATACCATATTTGAGTGCTATTGGAGCGTTAATGTATTTGGCTAATAATACACGACCAGATATTGCTTTTCTGTAAATTTATTAGCCAGGTACAGTTCTTCTCCGACAAGAAGACATTGGAATGGCGTCAAACATATATTCCGCTATCTCAATGGTACAATCGATCTTGGATTGTATTTCAAGAATGGTGCAAATGCCACTTTAATTGACTATGCCGATGCAGGATACTTGTCTGATCTGCAAAAGGCAAAATCACAAACAAGATATGTATTCACCTATGGTGATACCGCTATCTCATGGAGATCGATGAAGCAAACATTAACTGCCATATCATCAAATCATGCAGAATTAATTGCTCTTTATGAAGCAGGTCGAGAATGTGTCTGGTTGAGATCAATGATCCAGCACATACAAAATGAATGCGGTATAAAATCTTTTACTTGTAATCATACTGTGATTTATGAAGATAACACAGCATGTAGAGCTCAGATCAAAGGAGGTTACATCAAAGGGGATAGAACAAAGCATATAGCACCAAAACTTTTCTCCACACATGATCTTGAGAAAGAAGGAACAGTTGATGTCAAACAAATCAAGTCCTGAGACAACCCTGCTGATTTATTCACAAAGTCATTGGCACCGAAGAAATTTGAAGAACTGGTCCACAAAATTGGAATGTGTCGTCTTCGAGATATATGTTAAATTGAGGGGGGAGTAATATAATGCACTGCACTCTTTTTCCCTTCGTCGAGTTTTTATCCCATTGGGTTTTTCCTGACAAAGGTTTTTAACGAGACAGTACATTATAATACTATGAAACTAATACCCATGAATAATTGGAAGATGACCATTCAAGGGGGAGTGTTGAAATATAATGAATTAGTCATCTCCTAACTATTCATGATTAATAAGTCATTATTATCATTATCAAGATAATCTAGAAATCACAATTGAGATTTCTAGATAATGATTATGTGGCTAATATTAATCCCTCATCTTGAGCTAATCGCTTGTTTAGCCTATAAATAGAGGCTCTTTGCTTCATTGTAAATACACTTTGATTACACTATTATCACACTCTCTAATACTCTCAATAACATAAGTCTTCATACTATATTTTCTCTCCCTGATCTTCTACTTATTTCCTTCCATTTCATAACATATATGTATTTGTAATATGATTTTAAAAATATATATGCATATTCATATATTGAACAAGCACGTCAGAACATCATGAGTCAACACTAAAATTGGGATACGCCTAATCATGTGCACAAGGCGGGTGACTTGCCCATTTGAAAGACGGGTTGATGAACCCACTCAAAACTCATATATGACTTGTTTCTTTACATGTCTTGCTAGTCACAATTATTCGTTCTCATATCTTAACTCTTCTTGCGCATTACAACCTCACTGGAAGCGCGTGGGCAAAACAATGAAAAAACTTGGGACTAGATTTTTGTTCTTTGTAATAGGTGCGATGACTATATGAGTATTGTGATTTTCAACCCTACATTTATAATGAATCAATTTCACTTTTCCTGCTATGAGTTTTATGAATTAATAATGTTTATTGATCATTTCTGGTCTTTTCGTCCAATTTTCCGACTCTCTCCAATGATTTTAACCAATAGAAGAAGAGAAAACGATCAAATAAGAGCTTCTACTATTATGAAATAGTCACATTAGGCTATGTACTCAATAAAGTGTCATATAAGTACCTTTACTTGTAAAAAGCAATCAAATGAGTCATAATGACTTATTTAACACCTCTTAATCCCGATTTCAACGTACTTCTGACCATCTTTTTAGAATATATTATTATACGGCATATGTCAAATATTTAACTAAGTTTGGTTGAAATACAAGTCAAAAAATCAACATATGGGCTAAAATCGGGATTAGAATGCGTGAAATAAAACGTTATGACTCATTTGATTGCTTTATACAAGTAGAAGTACTTGTAAACACTTGAATACCTGACCTTACCTGACTATTTCTTAGAGAGACTTATTTAACTGCGGTCTTCAGATTTCACTCCGGAATTCATCCTGCCCCTTCTCGGCTTCTCAGTCCAGGCGTCCAGCAGGCAGCAATCTCACTCGTCACTTCCTCAGCTTTCTGTTGAAGTGGTGCGCCGCCCTTCTCACCTCCAGGCTTGACTGCCTCACCGCTTCAGCCTTCAGGTACTCCTCCGGCCTCCTTCCTTATTCCTCAATGGCTCAAATGTTTTAGAGTTTTAGAGTTTTCTTTTATTGATTAATACGATTTTATTTGATTTAATTCATAGTTGTTTAATGTTTATAAATGAATAGTTGATGAACAATTATTTGATTTAAATGCTGTTGAATGTTAATAAATGTTTAATTCATATTCTTAATTGTTGATTGCTATCTTGGTGATGAACAATTATTTGATTCATATTCAATAATTAAATTTATAAATTTAATTAATTTCAAGGTGTAATAAAAATGGTTGTTTCTGGATGGAAGAATGGAAAAGTGGAAAATTGTATACAATTAACAATGTCTCAAAGAAGGCTTAAAGGATTAGTAATATTAAGCATTGAGCATTATGTCTTATAAAAGATTGATTATGAAGGCGTCGCTTATGACTTCGCTTCACAATGCTTTGCGAGAATTGTATTTAGGTAATTTTTAATATTTTTTTACTTTCAAACCATGATTCTACTATGTTTAGTTTAGTTAATTTAAGTCTTCTCTTTATTCTTTATTATAAAGGTCTTGAAATGTTATTTTTACATATTTCGGATTGAAATTTCTCCTACTCCTAAGCTGTGGGCGGAAATGTCATGCCAGCAAAATTTTGAACTAAACGCCATACCTTTATCACTAAGCTATGCATCACACGAATCCTCATATTTCACTCGTTTTTAAGGATTTGATTTGTATGAAAAACTCACTTGCTTGTTGTCTTCTTCCACTCCAATTTAAATGTTATAGATAAGATTAGCTATGAATGGTAGAGAGTTCAGTGGCTTTGGAAGTCATTCTTGTAGAGAAATCAATTTCATATAAAAATCAATGAGGTCTTAATCGACGCTTTCTACTTCTCTTCCCTTTTTGAAAAATAAAAGGGAAACATCAAAGAGAAACCTCGTCCAAACAGATATAGAGATTGCCTGTGGAAACCCGCAGGCAATCTCTATATCTTCATAAAATTTCTTATACATTTATACTTATTAATAATTACGGAGTATATATTATTAATGATTATATATGCATTTGTTTTGTTAGTTTAAAACTTTAAATTAAATACATTTATCTATTCTTTGAAATATAAAGTAATGCATTACAGCATTAGTTGTATTTTACATGACCCAATATATACACTTTAATGCTATCTTTTTTAGGAAATTTATTTGTTGATAGGCAGCCAGCTCAGCAGCCTTTATCATTTTTTCTGTGATGAATATCATTTTTTGTTTTTGTGGTGAAGTAATTCTCTGGATTAGCATTCCAATTCTTTATAACCCCCGATTTACTGGATTGCAGCTCCTTACGTGAGCCAAAAATACTCTGCTATGCTCTGGGTCTGTTTCTTCAATTCAGCTGACTTCCAAGGTGCAATCTTTCTCCACAGTCTTTTGTACTTCTGCTATCTCTAATAGTTGTTTGACTAAATGCATCACGTTGTTGGCAAACAAGTTAGGTTTTCAGTTATTCTGTAACTTTTAGAAGATGCACGATATGTTTTAGGTGATTAGGTCAGAAGACTATTTGGGTTCTGGTCTGTTAATGCACAGACCTAACAGGAATGTGACTGCTAATTGGCACTGCCTTTTTTATATAGTCCTGTTCCTGCCACAGCACAAGCTTAAAAGGTAATTATGGAAGAAATGTGGGAAACTTAAAAAAGTTAGGAGAAAAGTTATCTGGGAGAGAATTGAATTAGACTCCGATTAGTCTGATAAAGTAGTTTGTTACTTTGTTACAAGGGTCTTTAGTTAAACACTGCAACTTAGATTAGATGAAATTGAATATTTGAATATAAGGATTTTTTATCCCCCAGGCCCTCTGAGGACCTGGAAATCTGCGAGGCCCATGGCGGAATACACCTAGGCGACACAGTGGAATTATAAGATCATATTCACTAGTCCCCGGCCCCGGGATATAATATACCATTTACATTCAAATCAGCCTTGTGCTCAAAGTTGTACTCCTTCTAGATCCTAAGGAAACGTGATATTGTTTTGAATGGAAACGCCAGTGAATGCAAAGACGTAAATCTTGGTAGGCAAGAGAACATTCTCTCATGAAACCCATGACTGGATGCAATTCTGAAGTGCAAAGTTTTAGTCAAGACTTGGTTATGATTATGTAGTAGAACATCCGTTCATTCGTTTGTCTGAATCAAGAATTCAAATAACTATAGTCTGCTCTACTGGCACAATATTATATACGAAGTATTACATAGTTAATTAACCCCAAGGTCAAGAGCAACTGTTGAATGACAGTAAAGAAAAATAATCAATCTTATCAAAATAATCTCTGAAGTTGAACAAACCTTTGATTAAATGCTTCCTCGATCTCCTACTGGTTATTCACTTATTCTAACAGGCATTTTCTTTTTTCTTTTTATTTTGAATGGTCAATTGGTAGAGGGTTTTTAAGAAGTTAGACCCAAATGTTGATTTAGAAAAGTAGCAGCAGAGAGAAGTGAGTGAACATGAAAAGTAAGGGCACATCCATCCTTTTACAAATCACAAGTCGTCCCTTACTTACATGGCCAAGTGGAGTAACTATTTACTTATTTAACTTATTTCATTCAATGACCCCTCTCAGTACATCAAGTCTCAATCCTAAGCTAATAAGCACCTCGTTGCATCTCTGCAATCACTATTGATCTTCTTCATCCATTTTTCACCTGACACCTTTATCTTCCTAAATTAGATTTTTTTCTTCAACCAGCTCTCTTGACCTTTCAGATTGAGGAAAAAGACAAATCTTATTCTCATAAGTTCTTTGAAAACATGGGACGGAGTTTGCACTTCTAGGTCGAATGGTTAATTGCTGAATGTACCCAAGTCCCATTTTGGTAATTATCATCTTCTCATTAATGGTTTCCATTTCACTGTCAATGTTGACTTCGTAGCTCCCTTAAATCTTGATTCTTGACAGTAGTCATGTGGTCATTTTTTAGCTTGACTCAAACTCTTACCCTTTTTACTTAGGTCTCCGAGGAAACACAAGTCCATTTTGAATTTCCTCCGCACCTACCTCTAACGTCCATGGATTTTGATTCAACTTACGATACTGTTCGTGTGGCAAACATCATTTATGGCAAAGGCTTCACAAGAATAGCTCTCCAGGTTCTATTGACCGCTACTTATCCCGGTTGCAAGTTTTTAGCATGTTTCTTGTTTTAATGTGTACATATAAGTTATAAAATTTGAACTTCAGTTCCCTGATGAACTATTGAAGCATTCAACAAAAATAGCAGCGGCTCTGCACAAAAAGATACAATCACTTGGAGAGTCAAGTGGAGACACAAAGCACGTCAAATTGTATGTAATGGCCGATACTACTTATGGAAATTGTTGTGTTGATGAGGTTGGAGCAGCTCATGTGAACGCCGAGTGTGTTATTCATTATGGTCATACATGCCTTAGTCCGTGAGTAGACCATTTCTTCTCATTTTTCATTTTGCACAATCTAACAATAGTTGCAACTTGAATTTTCTGAAAACTGTTACTTTTATATTTCAGGACATCAAAGATTCCTGCATTTTATGTATTTGAGAAAGCCTCTATTGACGTGCCAAGTTGTGTAGAAAAACTATGTGGTTACATATCACAATGTGAAAAGCCAATTCTGGTAAAGCTTTTGCACTTTATTATTTTTGTTGGTTTTGTTTTGCTCATTGTCTTTTTAATAAATTGTCCTAATTCGATGTTATGAAACATGTAAAAGCTCTTATGTTATATAATTATATTTTTGATGAGTTGATGTATATTGATGTAGAAGCTCTTATGTTATACCCATGTTCATCCAATCAGTCATAACATTGAAATATGCAGATTACAAATGGTCCTAAATTTTTTGCATTTTTTTAAAATTCGGCTGAAGTGCTTTATGAAGGTGGTCGGAATTGCTTGTGAAGTTTGTGTGGCTCTAAACCATTCTTACTTTATTCTTACTTTATCAATTCAATATCAACCAAACAAACTCACTTTTCTTAATAATCGTGCCACCTTCTCTTGTCCCAATCTTAGTGGGGGGACGGAGGTAGTAATAGATTAGTTGGTTAAGCAAATGAGAATATTTTGGGTTTGTGATTTTTTTATGTAGGTTCTTTATGGGCTTGAGTATGCACATGCCATACCGAAGATCAAAGAACTTGCCATGGCAGAATCATCAAAATTGTGTAGCTCATCTAATTTGAAAATTTCATATGCTGAGGTTATAAGCTTTGTTACTAGTCCATCAAAAGGCTTTAGATCTGCTAATAAGAATCCTGAAGACGGTGACCGTGGAACTAGTAATGGAAGGCATTCTGGGGAAACAGATACAGCATGTGCTATAGGAGGATTGTCTTGGAGCATAACCAATGAACATAAAATAAAAGATTACTTGCTTTTTTATATCGGTTCATACAATTCAGCTTTTGCAAATGTATTATTGACATTCAACAGCTGTGAATTAGGTAATACTGGATATCTATTATATACAAAGTGCTTGCTTTGACTTCTTTTCACAAATAATTGATTTTGCCTGGCTACATCCGCTTTTCTGGAAATTGCATTGACAAATTCATTTGGGATAATCAGTAGGACTTTGGTATATTCTACTATGCTAGCAACCTCTATCATTAGATTCTTGATTCACAGAATTATTTTTGAAGATATGTATACTTGTATAGTTGTGTATGGAATTATTGCAAAATGGTAGAGCTTTGGGATAAACCTATGAACTTTACACATTAATTTACATAGGTTTTGATATCCTTGGATCTGAGATAATTGTATAGGTCTGTGTATGCATCCATTATACTGCTAGTTTTTTATGTAACATGTGATGCTTCATAGGCATAAATGAAGATAGTCTGTGTTTCTTTGACTGTATGTCTATTTGCTGCAAGAAGATTTTGTTTAGCTAATGTTCTTCCATTATTGTGCTCATATAATTGGTTTTACTCCCAGTCAGATATGATGCAGCTAAAGATTGGTTGGTCAATGACTTCTCTCTGCAGAACAAGATTCTGAGGCGTAGGTATGTCATGTGCTATTATGTTAAGCTCTTAGATACTATATGTAGTGCAAACCTTATGTTGGTATTTTGTTCTTTGCCTTGTCTTTTTTGACAGTAATTGATGTGTCTGACAGGTATTTTCTAGTTGAGAAAGCAAAGGATGCCAGCATTGTTGGGATCTTGGTGGGAACACTTGGAGTAGGTCGGTCGATCTATGCTTCACACAACTTCTTGCACTTTTTAATGTTCAGAATCATGCAAAATATCACTTCCCGGATACATCAAAGATGATTATAGACACTTAGAATCATTTTGTAATATTTGTACATGTACATTGAAGAAGATATTTATGCTACATGAGTAGTGCTAACTTCCTCTTGCTGACCACTGTTGGTCCAGCTGGTTATCTCCACATGATTCAGCAAATGAAAGATTTGATCACGAAGGCCGGGAAGAAAGCCTATATTTTTGTTATGGGCCGACCAAATCCTGCCAAGCTTGCCAACTTTCCAGAGGCATGTGACTTTACATTCCGTGTATATATACGTTTTCACCTCTGGTTCTGCAACGAGAAAGCTAACCCACTATTACGGTTTCTGCAGTGTGATGTTTTTGTTTTCGTTTCTTGTGCACAAACTGCTCTATTGGATAGTAGAGAGTTCTTGGCTCCCATTATCACTCCCTTTGAAGCAATGCTTGCTTTCAATAGGTATGGTCTGAAGAATATGCATACTTGTTGCGACTTTGCTGTTTGATAAAACGTATTACTTCAGGCTGTGTATAAGTCTTGTTATCTACTTTGTTCATTTCTAGAGGAAGTCAGTGGACAGGAGAATATGTGACTGAGTTCCGAGATTTGCTTGCTTCTTCTGTGGTGGAAGTAAATGACCAATCAGAGGAAGCACGGTTTTCGTTCATCCGTGGTGGATATGTGGAAGATTTAAACAAAAAAGGTTATTTTAACTCTTCCTCTCGAGCTCTCCTTCATCAGTCCTTTATTACGTATTCACATGATGGAAACTTATCATTAATACTTAAATCTATTTTTAAGTAAATAGGGAATCATGCCATGTTGAGTTGTGAAACTTTTATTGAATGGATTCGCATGATTGTTCTTTCTGCTAATGCTTAATTCAGACTTTTTTCCACATTTAATTCTCTGATTACTGAGGCAACAACACTTTTGGTACCTCTCTCAATTTTCACTCATAGTCATATCAATGATAGCTTTGGTACTCTTCTATGCACTTTACCTTAATGAATAGAAGTTTAAAAGCGTTGTCTCTAATTTAGCCCACTTCATCTGCCAATTGTGTGAGTGCCATTTGTAGTAATCATCTTCCATCTTTGCCGAAATAGTTGGAGGCCAGAAGTATTACTCTCATAATAGTCAGACCACTTAAATTTGAAATTTCAAAATTGATACAAAAAACGTAATGTATGGAAAGTTGGAGGATTTAGAATTGAAAATTGTCAAGATAAAGGTATCCCTTTTGGTCTTCTACAAAGCATCGATGTAAAACTAATTTTATTGAAAGTCATTTCCCCTGGAAACAAATGCAAACTCACATAACTCTCTATGCATTTGTCTTTCCCGTGCATTCGTGATTACTTTCAGATCATGTGCATATTCATTTTGTTGTCATATTTTTAACGGTTGAAATGGTTAACAATGGCATGAGCAGATCCTGTTGATTTGGAGGATGAAGTTTCTGCGTTAGTGAGCATTACCGAGAAAGCTCTACAAATTCGGGATAATTTAAAGGTGGCGGGAACAACAAAATCTGGAGCTGATTATTTTGCAGCGCGATCCTTCCATGGTCTTGACATGTATTATGAGAATGACATTTCAGAAACTCTTTTGATAGGTCGGAGTGGGAGGGCATCAGGGTATAAAGATGAGCCATCAAGATAGTAGGGTTAACCTTTCCAACATCAATTCCTTTCTAAGTTATCAGAGAGAAATAAAGCTAGATTGTTGATCAGGCAGGGATGTAGGTGAATTCTAATGAGAAATGAACCGAGAAGACAAACATGTATTAGAGTGGGACGTACTTTCTTTTGTGGTTCAATAACTATGAAGGAAAACTAATTCTTTGTTAGTTGTCCAACTCTTCTTACCAACATAACGATCGACTTAAACGTTTACTTTTTTATTGACTGCTTGGTGGACAAGTTTCGTCACCAATTTATGCATTACATTTGGGAAGTACACCGTTGTTTTATGTTGCTTCAACATAATACGCATCTCATCAGGAATGCAATAAATAGAATTTATAAAGTTTGTATAATAATAGTATTAGAGTTTAAAATCAATTCAATTATGTTTCTTTCTGTCTTTCGATTGGAGTAACATGTACAAGAGTGGACTTATGTCAGTTATGTGATAGAAGCTGAAATATACATGACACTTTTGAATGCTCCGACTCGACAGGATTGTGAGAAGGTTAATCACGGTGACTCAGTCAACAAAGCGACGGTAGGTCTTATACACGTGCGCACCAGAGGTCCAGCCATATTTCAGGTTCTTATTTCAGGTTCTGTAACCTCCACACGGTCGCTGCGGGTTTCGAACCTTGGTCACTTGGTCCAATTTTCTCACCACTCGATCAACTGAGCTACCCATGCGAGTACCTTTTTGGACCAAGTAATCTATTATTTTTTTAGTAATCTATTATTTTAAATAATTAATTATTTTAAATAATTAATTCAGGTTTTAGGTGAATGGAATTGTATGGTTAGGGACTTATGAGTAACTCATAAGAAGACAGATGATTGTAATGCACATTGTGGGCCTGTGCGTTCGTGTAGTGCAAAACATGTTAAATTCGTCATTTGAAGACACTATCTACTACATATGTATGATTATGAAAGTACAAATCCTAAGATTCGAGAGAAAATCTGTGTTAGGGTTATGGTGGCTTAACTCATTGTGACTTGTATTTTTCAATCTCTTTAATGCATTTTTTTCTTTTTTCATATTACATGTGTCAGTGTGTCACGTCCCGGACCGCATTCGAGCCATGTGGACAACCGCCGTACAACCCGATAAGAACAACAACAGTTCATCTCTATTGAATTGTACAAGGCGTCCGATTGATTCTATTGCCAAACCGATTAGTAAACACATATAATCAACATCAATATCATAATCAAACAAATGCAGAAATAATAATATGTTTGATACTTAGCCACACGTGGCAAACATGGGCACGCAGGGCCCCCAACCGTTTTAAGGAAAACATTGTTCAAATATCCATGAGCAGTTTATAATTTTCAAAATACAAATGGAAGCACGAACCACGTCTTCCTCCTTGAATGATCACCCTAGGCAAAGGTGCAGGTAGTAGGACTCTAGCCTTAACCTGAAAAATGTGAGGGCCCCCGGAGGGGTCAGTACTCCATAGAAGTACTAGTGACAAGCAGGCTATATGAAGAATAACTAATGTTTCAGACACGAGATCCAAAAATAGGGTGATACATACATATATATATACATATATATATATATATATATATATATATATATATATATATATATATATACATACATATATATATATATATATATACACACACATATATATATATATATATGTGTGTGTGTGTGTGTGTGTATATATATATGTCTCTCATCCACCCGATGATACATACTGTATATATACTCGTAAAATACTCAACCCGAATGTCATTTACCTTAAAGAGTCTTTTAGAGATAAAGTTCTTACATGACTTTTCTCACTCCTTTCCCGGTTGGCTAGCTCACAAGCTATAGTCTACCTTCGATTCATACTACCGAGTGTTTTAGGATCATTTACCGTCCAAGGCACTCAACCCAACCTGGAGTATTTAAGATCATTTACCGTCCAAGGGTACTCGGCCCCACCTGGAGTATTCTGGATCATTTACCGTCCAAGGGTACCCAATCCCACATGGAGTATTCTGGATCATTTACCGTCCAAGGGTACTCGACCCCACTTGGAGTATTCTGGATCATTTACCGTCCAAGAGTACTCAATCCCCAGTCTATCCTCTACCAAATCCTAACCTGGATATGACTAACTTTTCATTCCTTTAACTATGGACAATGCCTAGCCCTATAGTCATATAACAATTCTTAGGAACCATCGTGGGCGGGTCCCACCTGAACGGCCCACGTTAACCTACTCAAAAATGCCCGTTTTGAGCATAAACCCATACTCGATCGAGTATCTACCCATATTTGATCGAGTACAGGAGACAGTAGCCCACAAAGCTAATTTTCAAAGTATACCCGATCGAGTATCTACCCATACTCGATCGGGTATAGGAGGCAGTAGCCCCCTGGGGCAATTCTTCAGCAAATGCCCGGTCGGGTACGGGTCAATACCCGGTCGGGTATGCCAGTTGACTTGGCGGTCAACGCCCGTTTGACCACCCAAACGGAGTCCAATTAACGTGAAATTTTACACACATGTACTTCTTGACGTCCTCAATCCAAAAATACTATTTTGGATCCCTGGAACATCGCACATAATAATTTATCACATTTTTAATCATCAAACGTAAATAACATGCTTTTCAACTATGTTTTATATATAATCATGACATAAGCAAATACTTGATTATCCTCAATCATTCCATAAAACATATTTTTGATTACTTTAGGTAACATCATGCCTCACGCAAAAGTTATAAAGCATAAAGCCGTCTTCTCACCTTAATGAAGCTTATGAAGTTCTAGCCTTCCCGATTTAGCTCCGGCGAAACTCCAACGAACTTCAATGAACTCCGGCGACAACTCCGGCGACCCTTTCAACTCCGTGAAAGTTCCTTGAATACCCTAGACAAGTTAATGACAAGGTTTTATCATCATAAAACCCATAGTAATACAAATAAACTCAAAAAGGTTATTTTTCGGTGAACCGGTCACTTTGGCTTCTAAGTCTGTTCTTGGACTTAGAACTACCTTCCAATCCCTCATTCTACACTTCCAAACATGTAGAACAATAATAGGATGTGAAATATGATTGAATAATCATATAAGAGGATTGAAGAACAAGATGTGGGATTAATGGAGTCATTACCTTGTTAAACACAAGTTTTCCTCTCCAAAGTCAACTTTTCTCTTCTCTTTTCCCCTCCTTCTTCCTCCTTAGCTCAAGTGCGTGAATGGTGGATGTTGTGAAGTATTTTCAGAGCTCATATCTCAAAAATGAATGGGTTGGCCGAGCTGGAGGGTTAGGTTGATGATTGAGAATGCCTTTTTGGCATTTCTCCAAAATAATGTCAAGAGTGAGGTCCACCTTCCTATTGATTGGTCTTCCGATCAATTCCTCCTTGCTTCTCCAGGTCATTGTGCGGCTCTCCTTGATATTTTCAGTACCAAATTCGTGGGGTGGCCCCCACTCATGTGGGAGGTCATCCCTTTATGTCCCCAAGTGTACAATCGATCCCGAAAGTTGTATTTTCCGGACTATTTTAATTATATTTTATTTTATCGGGTCAAATAAAATATCGCACATGCTCTCCATCATTATTGGACTTTATAATGAATATACATTCCTCAACTTTAATTTAGAAATCTCCGAAATCCTTTTTCGGGCTATTATCTGATAAATTGTCGATACTGATAATTGGGCTCCGTTCCACCAGCCGGTCCACTCTATGCCATTGTCACGGCCCAATTAGAATACCCACCACCATATACATATTACCTAGGCCAAGATTAATATCATATGCGGTCCCGATAATATCGGACGGCCCCCGCTTCCGATGTGGGCCCCACGTGAATTTTACTATTCACGCAAAAGAAATGATAAAAATTTACGATCTCGTAAAATGCGTTTATTCGTTTCTCAAGGTCTAATACATAATTTGATAAAGTACAATTACTTGGGGACAATGTTACAACATGCACTACTGACTACTCTGTATTTGATACTCTCTCCGTCCCCCTGTTATCGTCTCATTTCCTATTCACTTGGTCAACACAAATCACTCTTAATCTCTTACTTTATTTATCAAATTTTTATCAAATTTGATTCTGGTTTTTGCGACTTTATAAAACTTTTAATGTAGTTTCTGAATATGCAAAAAAAAAATCCTAAAAATAATTCTAGTGCGGACAGGGGTCTGTTTGCTTTATCGTCAGTCAAGCATCGTAAATCGCAATGGGACAATAACAGGGGGACGGAGGTAGTATTTGATATTTGAATATTTTCATACGATGACTGATATATGGCCTAGTGCATAGCAGGGCCGGTCCCGAGCAAACGGAGGCCCTGTGCAACAATAAAATTTGGGCCTTTTTTCAAGATTAAACGCAAGCAAATTGTCTTACAATACAAGTTACTAATAAATGTAATAATTAAAATGAAAAAAGTCATTAATAACTTACATTTTATTTAAAAAGAGACATTCTTCGAGCATATTTAGATGCGAAGTCATCTACCAAACTTGCAATGTCAATCTCTTCGAGTGTTTCAGATTCTATGGATATCAACGCCAATCCATTGAGTCTCTCTTGTGACATAGTTGACCGCAAGTAGGACTTCAACAACTTCAACTTGGAAAAACTTCGTTCTGCTGAGGCCACTGTAATCGGAATGGTTAGCAAAACTCTGTACGCAATAAAGGCATTTGGAAAACAATTCATTTCTTTTAAAGAATTCAAAATTCTTGTTGCCCCTATCTTTTCCTTTGGCAAAATCTCTCTAAGCAACTTCAGCTCATTATACAAATCGTGGCCATCAACATCGCTGCATTGCCCATCCCTCTGCAGTACTGTTTGTAAATGAGTGCAAGATGACTCCAAATCTAAATCCGTAAGAGATTGTAACTTCTCAGAATTGAACAAAAACCCAAACATATTTTCATATACTTTGTATTGCTCAAACCTCCGTGTCAATGAGCCAATTGATTGATCAACTATGTAGACAAAGTATTCCACTCTGAACAGCTCTTTTGGTGTTGATGTGGATGATACAGAAGATTCACCAACACTCTCATCAAATTGTTTTTTTCTGCGAATTACACGCTTCTGAGGAAACACTGGTTCAACTTCCAATTCACTGGCTATTTCTTTAGCCACATGCATAGCACTAGAAAAAACGAGTTTCTCTATACTTCTCAAAAAAAGAAATTAGCCCTTTGACTTCAACAATAGCAACATCAAGAAGCATATCTTTTGCTTGTAGATTTTTGCTCACCAAATTAACAGCATATAAAAATTCAAAATTACAAAGATCATTTGTAGCTAAGGATCTAGCTTCACTTTGTATTTTAGAATCATTGTCTGTCTCGCCCAATTCTAGGAATGCTTCTCGAATGTCACTTATTTGAAATCTTATTGCTTTGACACTTTCCACACGACTTTCCCACTGAGTGGTTGATAAGGATTTTAGAGTCAATCCTTGGACATTGTTTTTTAAAATTTGCCATCTTTTTGTAGAATTAGCAAAGAGTGTGTAGATTCGTTGCACTACTCCAAAAAAATCTCTTGCTTTTCGAGAACAATTAGCAATGTCACACAAGGTCAAATTAAGGCTATGACTACCGCAAGGAGTATAGAATGCCCTAGGATTTACATCCAAGAGTCTTTTGTGCACACCTTGATGTGTACCTCTCATGTTTGATCCATTATCATATCCTTGTCCTCTAACATTATCAATATCAAAATCAAGAGACTTTAACACACTTTGCAACACTTCAAAAAGGCCAAGTCCTGTCGTGTCATTCACAACCAAGAATTCCAAGAAAAATTCTTCTATTTTAATCGGATAAGAGGAGATATCAACACATCTTAATATCAAAGTCATTTGTTCTTGGTGACTCGAATCAGGAGTACAATCAAGTATGACAGAAAAATATTTAGATTCTTTGATTGTTTTAATGATCTTAGATTTTACTCCTGAAACAAGCATCTCTATCAATTCATTTTGAATCTTATGACTAAGATAATGATGATGAGTATCCTTATTGTCGACGCGACGAATAAGCTCTTGAATAACAGGATCAAATTCACCCAGCATCTCAATTAATCCTAAAAAATTCCCATTATGATTCTGATGGAGCCGCTCATTCGTTTCACGAAAGGCCAAATTATGCTTAGCAAGATATTTCACAGTTGCAATCACCCTGAACAACAATTGCCTCCAAAACTCTTTTTCTTTCAAAAGTTGATCATGAGCTACTTTATCAATTGTCTCATTTTTTTGTAATCGAAGCCTCAACTCTACCCAACTCCTCGTGTTACCCATATGCTCCACACCTGTTTCATGTTCTCTCAGTCCAGCACTAAGATGTCCCCAATCATCAAAACCCGTGTTAGCTAAAGAACCTTTGCCTACACCTTTTCTAAAAATCTTACAACAGAAGCAAAATACCCTATCAAGCTCCTTTGAATAAACAAGCCAGTCTCTATCACATTTCTCTCCATTAGGCAAACTTCTAGTGTAAAAAGCTGATGAGAATCTTCTAGAGAATTTATCTTTAGGCCCTTCCACAAAATTTAAATCTCTTTTAGGACCATTCTCTACCAAAGTGTCTGTCAACTTTGAATCTAGAGCATCCCAGTTTCTTGGATCATATATGTCAAATAAAGCAGAATTATTTGGCCTATCATCTAAAACATCAATTCTGTGGTCCTCTTTATCAGAATTCTCAGTCATTTAGTTAACACATTGATCAGGTATTTCAACATTATTTTCAACATTCACTTCTTGTTGGTCATCATCTTGAACATCTCTATCTTCTTTAATAATAAGCTTATCAAGAGCTCCTTTTTGAGATTGGGTTAACTCCTCAAGTCTTCTTTTCCTTTGACGCTTTTCATGACCGGATTGGTATTTATATGGAAACATAATTATTACCAATTATTGAAATTCTCCTATAATCCTGTACATGTTTATAAATTTTAAATTAATATTAAGTTTAAAATTAGGGTGAAAGCATGATTTACTTTAAATGCAAAAAAACAACAAACAACAACAACAATTCAACAAACATTAAATCTGAAAATAAACAAATTACAAGATTTCAACAAACAATTCATCAATTCAAATATTCAATAAATTGAAATTTCACAAGAATTAGCAAATTAGCAACTAAATGAATAAAAATTATAAAAGAATTAGCAAATTAGTAACTGACCGGAAGGACGGCGTCTGAGGGAGGCCGGAGGGCGGCGGAGCCGTGTCGGACTGCGCGCAGTTGAAGTCGAGTCGTGGTCCTCGTTCCTCGACTCCTCGTGGAGACGGGAGAGCAGCCGACTGCCGAGCGGTGTCCCTTTGCCGGTGTGCACGGCGGTCTGGCGAACTGGGCCGAGTGGCGCGGCGGCGTGGCGGACCGGCGGGCGGCGGTGTCCCTTGACGAGTTGACGGCTTGACTCCCTTTGGTCTTTGTCGGGAAGACGCGAAGACAGGACCAGGGGAAAAGACCGAAGACGGATTTGAGGATTTTGAGGGCTGGGGAATTGATTTGGGCTAAAAACAAAATTTTGGGGTTGGGTAATACTAATTTTTTTGGGCCCTCCAAAATACCGGGCCCTGTGCGATTGGGCTGGGCAGACAGGCCCAGGGCCGGCCCTGGTGCATAGAGTAAATGACGAAACAGAGTAAAATTGGGGCAGATGTTTCCAAATTTGAGTGAGGTGTGCGTTCACTTGGCTCGTGTCAGTGGGGTTAAACATTTCGGAGTTGACAGGCTCGAAACCAGAACAACAGCTTAAATTTGGATATGAATTTTTGTATAAATAATAGCTCCCCCTCCGCCCATAGTTTCAATGCACACAACCGAACAAACAAGGTCAATAGCTCCACCTACCCTTCATTATTTGTTAATAAAAATACTTTATCAGATAAAAATATTCCCGACCAGATAAAATATCTTTGAATAGATATTCACTCACTCCGCAACTAACACCACTATTTCCAACCACCTTAATAATGTCTCTGATCAGATAAAAAAAGTATTTTATCAGATAAAAATAATCTCGGTCAGATAAAATATCTCTAAATAGATACTCACCTACTCCACAACTAACACCATTATTTCCAACCACCTCAATAATGTCTCTGGAGTCTGGTCAGATAAAAAAAGTATTTTATTAGATAAAAATATTCCCGGTCAGATAAAATATCTTTCAATAAATATTCAGCCACTTCGCAACTAACACCATTATTTCCAACGACCTCAATAATTCACATCTAACACTCACTATATAAGCAACACTTCACACACTAATTCTTATCACTCACTTCACTCACACCTTTAACCTCACTTTTAAAACGCGTATTTTGATCGAAATTCGGGACTGATGCGCATATATAGAGTACAATATTTGTCATTTAAGTTGTACTCCCTCCGTCTCATTGGACTTTGACATCTTTCCTTTTTTGGTTGTCCCAAAAAACTTTGTCACTTTCCCGTTAAAGTAACTATTTTGTGGTTCTACTCATTTCTCTCTCCTCTGCACAAACTTCAACCACACAATTTTTACTATTCTTATTTCTCACCTAATTTAAGGAGTGCAAAGTCCATTGGGACGGATGTAGCATTATTTTTAATTATGTTGAATAAGATATAATTTATAACAAAAAAAAACAATCACAAAAAAACAACAATCATAAAACCAACAATAAAAAAATACAAGCAACCATATAAACTAAAACAAATAACAACGATGAAATTGTTCATTTCCCATGGTGGGGTGTACCGGTTCTTCTATAAGAAAGGCAAAAAAATTAAAAAAGTACTCCCTCCGTCCTAAAATGATAGTCCTATATTTTCTTTTTGGGATGTCCCAAAATGCTGGTCATGTTTCCCTTTTTGGAAAGAAAAATATGGTCCATATCATTTCACTTTATTATACTCAAATCTCAACCATAACTTTTACTTTTTCAATCACTTTATTAAAACTTGTGCCCAAAAGAAATGAGACTATCAAATTGGGACAGAGGGAGTAGTATATACAGATTCGGTGGAGTGAAATCTGAATGGTCTGAGCGTGCAGAACAAAAATTCAGACGTGCCACCTCCGTTTTACGCTACAATAATTCTTGGTGTACACTATCTTATACACATCAGTACATCCTCGTGTCTGTGAGAGTTCTTTTTTGTCTGTGAATCCCAGTTCACAGACAAAAACATGTTTGTTTTGTCTGTGAAAATTTTTACAGACAAAACAAGCCTATTTTTGTCTATGGACTAGGATTCAAATAACTCTCGCAAACACGAGGTGCACAAAAAAGAAAAAGTTGCGTTATTTGGAATCGTTACGATACTACACTTATCCGTCAAACACCCCAGTGCACAAGCCCAACCCACCGAAACCCTAACTTTCTCCTCTGCCGGTTATAAGTATGACGACATAGTCACCATCTCCTATCAGCTTTCGTCCTCAGCCTGTGCGTTCATATTGATGTGCGGAGCTGGGAATGAGTTCATGGGGTTGATTTTAATTTTAATTTATTTTGTTATTTCATTCCTTTGAAGCTTCGCTATCTGGTTGGCGAAATATTGCAGTTTTCGCCCAACTCGTTCCCTAGAAGCTATATTGACCTGTGTTGCTCTGGTTCTTAATCATATGAATGTCCATCATTGTCTCTCTGCGGTTGGACCACGCTAGGGCATCAATATTCGGATCTGTTTA
The DNA here is from genome assembly GCA_945859875.1 of Cuscuta europaea. Lineage (NCBI taxonomy): Eukaryota > Viridiplantae > Streptophyta > Magnoliopsida > Solanales > Convolvulaceae > Cuscuta > Cuscuta europaea. Next base: position 16,814,387 of record CAMAPE010000010.1, on the reverse strand, counting down.
TACTAATTAATTATCCGTGATGGTTTTGCTATGGGAAGAAGAATCGATGATGATCTCTACAGACCTGTAATGATGTGCGAGGATGATCGCAACTCTTTATGAACATCTAAGGGACTGAGCTGTTTTTCTTCTTATTCAATCCCAATCGTTAATTATGCATGCTTATCTGAATTTTGAAACTCAGCTTTGAATTGTTTTTGTTGGTTCATTCCGATTTTGATGAAGAACCGAATCTGTCGAAGCTAAGATTGACAAGGTTTCCCTCGCTATCCAGTGTTTGCATTGAGCATTTGGACGTTGGGAAACTACATTTTCTTTTTAAATTTTGGATCTATTTTTCCTCTCATAAGAACGATTTTCATATTCAATATCAATTTCTTTTCAAAATTACATCTGCCGTAGCAATGAATCCATTTGTTTCTGAGTTTGAGAATCCAGTTCTTCAGAATTGGGAGATGGAATTGCGAATTCATAAGCGAAAGAGGCCTTCATAATCCCAAATAAGCCTTTAATGTCTATTTGATTCATGGGAGGCCCAAATTAAGTAATTGGGGGTTTCGCTGATGACGCCCTTCTATTCTTTCCTAATAACGGCGTTTACTAGTTGCCTTTACCATACATATTTCTTCCCTTTGCTTGCCTTTGTTGTGCCAATTTTGCTTGGGTTTGGCTTTTCTGAATGAAATTCTATACTAAATTTATGAACCAGCTCCCGCTATTGAATAATTCTGTCCAAGGCAATAAATTAGAGTCTCTAGAACTCCTTGCAATGGTGTTTATAGCGCTGTACGTTGCCAATAATAAAATAGGTGCAAACAGCTCTTGCGCTTCTTATATTGAAGTGTATGCTTGTATATGTTCCCACATGTTCTTTATGGGTTTTGTCAATGATCAAAATTAAGAAATTCCTACTTTCATGTGTAAGCTGGAATCCCTTCTCATTAACAGAAATAGATTCTAATTGCCGTAAACAATTACCCAAATACTAGCAATAATTTATTATGAGGTTTGTAACACAAATGTAAATTTATATTCCCCTCAGTTCCAAAATTATCTTCATAGTTACTATTTACATGGTCAATTCAAATTACTCTTCAAACTTTTACTTTATATATCAAATTTTTATCAAATTTAAAATTTCTTGATCAGTCATCGTAGCGGATTTAATGTAGTTTCTGAATATGTAAATTTAATTTACTCAAAATAATTTGAGTGCGAACACGGATCAAGTTGTTTATCGTCAGTCAAACATCGTAAGCCGAACTATGAAGATAAATATGAGATCGAACTACGAAGATAAATATGAGATGGAGGGAGTAATATAGGAAGACATGGGATGTTTACTTGGATTGTTGCTGCTTGCTTTTGGGTCAAGGTATCTGTCACGCTAGGATACGTACGTCCCATGAATAATCGGAAGAGTATCCATGAGGATTTAAGGGTTTATGGGCCAAATCTCATTGGGTTATTAAATTAACCTAACAATAGTAAATACTGTCATGTTACTATCTTACTACAAAAAGAAAAAACATAACAGTCATATATTGGAATTGCAAAATATGTTTACTCATTATGAGAAGTTTCCCTCATTTTAATTACATCGTTACTTTTATTATTAATTTATTATGCATCCATTTTTGCCAATATCTTTTTCATGAATAGTTATAATTCAAAAATTCAAACATTCTAATATATAAATAAAATTGGATTTTTTTTGAAGGGGTTTCAATTATACTATCGAAATGAAACTTACAAAAATATGACTAAAACAGTTACCATCGTATTATCTCATAGTCATTTAAATGTGAAAATTAACATAAGTTATTGCTACGGTATCAACACTTAGCATGTCCCATTTTAGTAGACTATTTATTTTAATCTTATATACTTGGTATGCAATTTTTTCTTATTTTTTGTTTTTCTTTCAAACTTATTCTAAAAAAAGATGAAATATGTAAAAAGAAAAATAATCATGAGATCTTAATTTTACCATTTAAATCTACTTAAAAAGAATTTTAAATCTACAAAGCTCAATATCGAAATCTTCAAATTTTTCTAGTGTATTTGGTTATATGAGTTAGCTAAAATGTATTCATACTTTTATGAATTCAGGAGTATATTTTAGTACCCAATTTATTTTGGTAATATGCACATCACTTGTCCCAAAGACGCAAATTATACCATGCAACCGGCGCACCATGAGAATGGTGCTTCCGGTTGCAAAATGACGCAGCTTGCTCCCTCCTCCCCCTTTTTTTTTGCTTTTGTTGTTAAAAAATGATAATAACTTTTTTATTTTTGATCCGATTTTTATAAAATTTATATCAACATTTTTTATTTTTCATGATCTTTCAAATGAGACCAATATTTCTTATGTAATTTTAAGAAATTATCGAACTATTATATTAATGAGTATTGGATTATAAGGAAAATCGAATCTGTTTGGGAGATGATAGGTTTGTGAAATAGAAGATCGAATCTGTTTGGGAGTGGATCAATGGCCTCAGTTACATTTGATAATACATTGAGTTACATCTTTTTATTAGCGAGTTACATCTTTTTATAAGCAAGTTACATCTTTTTATAAACAAGTTACATCTTTTTATAAGCAAGTTACATCTTTTTAAAAGCGAGTTACATATATATTGATGGATAGTCTACCCGGGGGTGTATATCCGAAGGGTTATTACGGGGAATAACTTAGAGAGAAGTCAGAGCAAGTAAGTAAGAGTAGAGAGAGAGTGTATTCAGTATGAATGCCGTTTTCAGCGTGGTTTACAATGGGGGAAAGGAGTGCTATTTATAGTAGTAATAAATGCCAGATAAGGACACGTGTCAGTTTTCTGGTGGTCGAGGGGTCACCTCAACCGGGGTGGCACTGACACTCGCATGTGGCCGCATTAAATGCGGTGGTTGGAGGTGACGTTTGTACTTGGTACGGTGATCCAGGCGCATGTGAACAGGATATTCTGTCGGGGTGGATGCCTTCGGCTGAAGGGTGCTGGGCCGAAGGCTCTTCCAACCGAGGGCTCCTACCTGCCGAGGGCTGGAGTTGCCGAAGGCTTGGTTTTCAAGCCTTGTTCTCCTATGATGTTTCTGAGCTCGATTCTGTCACTAGTAGCCTTCGGCCATGGGGCCGAAGGCACTCCTTTGCGTATCGTGGGCTGCTTAGAGCTCCATTTTTCTGGGCTTGGCCCGTTTGGGCCTGTTGGGCCTGATTGTAGTAGAGGAAGTATGTGGGTCGGGGGTCCCTGGGCCATATACTCCATCAGGAGTCCCCCACTCCTTTTGCCGAAAGGTACTTGAGGGAAAAGGAGTAGCTGTGGTGATTTCCCCGAAGGCTTCCCTGTTCTGTTGGGTGCCTCATTTTCTCAATTCCCCCATATGTCGAGGGCTGAGAGCTTCCTGAAGGGAGTGTAAGTGTGTTGCTCGTATGTGTTTCTTTGTTGTAGTTTGTAAAGTAATGAGAGATCTGCATTTGTGTGCTTTGCTGAGGGCATTTGTTGACTGAAGGCTTTGTGTGGCCGAAGGCATCATGTGGCCGAAGGCATCATGTGGCCGAAGGCATCATGTGGCCGAAGGCATCATGTGACCGAAGGCATCATGTGGCCGAAGGCATCATGTGGCCGGAGGCATCATGTGGCCGAAGGCATCATGTGGCCGAAGGCATTGTGTGGCCGAAGACATCATGTGGCCGGAGGCATTGTGTGGCCGGAGGCATTCTGTAAGCCGAAAGCATCATGTCGAGGGGAGTAGATTGCCGTTGTGATCTTGCCTCAGCTTGTTGTAGCTGAGAAATAGAAAATTTTTAACATTTGCGTGTTTTGCCGAGGGGAGTACCCCAGTCCCCCACTCCTTTTCCCGAGAGTTTCTCGAGGGAAACAGGAGTAGAGTGATGCATGCCTTCAGCAGGAGCCGCCGAGGGGTGACGCCTTTTGTTCCACAATGAGGAGATGCCTCGTTAAAAACCTCATTAGGAAAAAACCCTGTGGGGAAAAAAATCCTACTGAGGGAAAAAGAGTACACCGGATGCCCCCAGAATGAAGCAAAAGGAATGCACCCTTCGGCCTAGATTTTTGAGCGATGGTTGTGTCCGTCTGTTGAGGGGATATCGAAGACCAGCCTTAGATCCTGCATGAAAAAGCTGAGGAGCTTGTAAGGACCCCCCGTTATCAAATAAAGGTGACGGAGGGGTGCAAGGCCAGGTGAGCCTGTGTGAGAGCCCCTGGCATCAAATACAGATGCCGGAGGGATGGAGACCGAGGGGCCTGTGTGATTGCCCCCGACATCAAATAAATATGCCGGAGGGGTGAAGGCCGAGGGCCTGTATGATAGCCCCTGGCATCAAATAAAGACGTCGAAGGGATGAAAGCTAGGCTGAGGGGCCTGTATGACAGCCCCTGGCATCAAATAAAGATGCCAGAGGGATGAAGGCCGAGGGACCTGTGTGATTGCCCCTGACATCAAATAAAGATGTCGGAGGGATGAAGGCCGACAGGCCTATATGATAGCCTCTGGCATCAAATAAAGATGCCGGAGGGATGAAGGCTGAGGTACCTGTGTGATTGCCCCTGACATCAAATAAAGATGTCGGAGGGATGAAGGCCGATGGGCCTGTATGATAGCCCCCAGCATCAAATAAAGATGCCGGAGGGATGAAGGCCGAGGGACCTGTGTGATTGCCCCCGACATCAAATAAAGATGCCGGAGGGATGAAGGCCGATGGGCCTGTATGATAGCCCCCGACATCAAATAAAGATGTCGGAGGGATGAAGGCCGAGGGCCGTTGTGATGTGGAATCATGCTGAGGCCGAGGGCCGTTGGTGATGTTGAATCACGTTGAGGCCGAGGGCCTTTGGTGATGTGAAATCATGTAAGGCAACAACTGTTATGACATAGAGTCATGTTGAGGCCGAGGGCCGTATGATGTTGAGGCCGAGGGCCATTGTGATGTGGAATCACGCTGAGGCCGAGGGCCGTTGTTGATGTTGAATCACGTTGAGGCCGAGGGCCTTTGGTGATGTGAAATCATGTAAGGCAAAAACCATTATGACATAGAGTCATGTTGAGGCCGAGGGCCGTCTGATGTTGAGGCCGAGGGCCATTGTGATGTCCTCACGCTGAGGCCGAGGGCCGTTGTTGATGTTGAGGCAGAGGGCCGTTGTGATGTTGAGGCCGAGGGCCGTTGTGATGTTGAGGCCGAGGGTCGTTGTGATGTCCTCGCGCTGAGGCCGAGGGCCGTTGTTGATGTTGAGGCCGAGGGTCGTCCTCATGTTGAGGCCGAGGGCCGTTGTGATGTTGAGGCCGAGGGCCGTTGTGATGTCCTCGCGTTGAGGCCGAGGGCCGTTGTTGATGTTGAATCACGTTGAGGCCGAGGGCTTTTGGTGATTTTGCGACCGAGGGCCGTTCTGATGTTGAGGCCGAGGGCCGTTGTTGATGTTGAGGCCGAGGGCCGTCTGATGTTGAGGCCGAGGGCCATTGTGATGTGGAATCATGCTGAGGTCGAGGGCCGTCCTTGATAGTTCCAGAAGTCCTCTGGGTGTATGTTCCTTCTTTCAGGCATCGACCGAGGGGTTGATTCCCCGCCTCGGCCGAAAGGAGGTCCAAGTGATCCGTCCGGGGGTTCGTCTGTTAGTCCCTCGGCGCTGGGCCGTCCCTTGATTGTGCCAGGAGGTCGTATGTTAGTCCTCCTGATGTGTGTTCCTTCTTCTAGGCTTCGGCCGAGGGGTTGATTCCCCACCTCGGCCGAAAGGAGGTCCAAATGATCCGTCCGGGGGTTCGTCTGTTAGTCCCCCGGCGCCGGGCCGTCCCTTGATTGTGCCAGGAGGTCGTATGTTAGTCCTCCTGATGTGTGTTCCTTCTTCTAGGCTTGGGCGAGGGGGTTGCTTCCCCGCCTTGGCCGGAAGGGGGTCCAAGTGATCCGTCCGGGGGTTCGTCTGTTAGTCCCCAAGCGCTGAACCGTCCCCTGACCTTGGGGGGTCCCGTCATCTATTTACGGCGCGGGCTACGCTTGGTCGGTTTCCGACGACTGCCGTTTCACCCCCAAGTTTGGGGATTTCGTCACCTCAGCCATTCTTTCAGGCCTGTCGTCTTGCGTTGCGCGCCGGCGACGCGGCGAGCGTCCCGCTCCAAAAACGCGGGCCTTTTGCAGGCCCCTCGTCTTTAGAAACCATCGGCCATACCTGGGCATTTGGCCTCGAAGGGGCTGATAAGATGTCTGGATTGTGTTGTAGTTTACTTAAATTCATAGAAATAAGCGGAATACAAGGGGTGCGTTATTTGACAACGGCTTTGTTAAGATTCACCGCTCAAGGCCGAGGGCTCTAGGCCGAGGGGATGGTAATGTGCCTCGAGGTCGAGGGCCCAAGGCTGAGACTAACGCCGAAGGTGAGGAACATGATTAGCGGAGGTGGCGCTTCTTCGGCTGGGGCTCCTCGAACTCCTCTCCGTCACTGAGCCTCCCGATTTCATGTTTCTTTGTTGCGATGTCCCCTTCTTCTTTATCGGTGTTCTCCCCGGTGTTTTTCCTTGGGGAATTTTTGATGAATTGGTGGAGCTCACCCCGTTGAATTAAGAGTTCAATAGCCTTCTTTAACGAGACACAATCGTCTGTATTGTGGGAGGTGCTTTTGTGGTAACGGCAATAAGTGCCGCCTTGGTGGATGGCGTAGATCTCCCTCGCCGACCAAGGGTCCTTGGGGAAAAGGTCCTGCTCTTCCGCATAGTTGAGGATAGTGCTCACCGGGTGCGTGAGGGGAGTCCTCGGCATGTCCAGCCGAGGGCGCCATTGGCGTTCATTACGGCCCTGCTGGGTGTGGCTTCCATGGTCTCGGCCTCCGGCCGAGGGCACATTTGGGGCCGGCGTGTTGTTTATCTTCTTCGAGGGCTGGCCCTCGTTCTTCTTGAAGGAGTGGAGGTCGTCGGCGTCGGCGTATAGGCTCCCCCGCTGGAGTGCTCTGAGGTATGATCTTGGGGGGTCGGTGATGAGGCTCTGTGCGTAGGGGCTGCTGCGGAGAACCCCCTGGAAGAGAACGAGGACGGTACGCTCGTCGGCGCCCTCGACCTTGTCTGTCTCCTTCATCCACCGATCAATGAAGGACCGAAGTGTTTCGTCAGGCTGTTGCTTGACGGAGAGGAGCTGGGAGAAGTGCTTTCTCGCGCGCTTCCTTCCGGCAAAATGTGTGAGGAAGCGTTGGGCAAGATCTTGCCAAGAGTCAATGCTGCCCTCGGGCAATCGATTGAACCATTCGTATGCTGGTCCCTCCAAGGTGGAAAGGAACCAACGACATAAGTATTCATCTGATGCCCCCATCATCATCATGCTGTTTTGATACCTGTTGTAGTGCTCCTGGGGGTCAGTTTTTCCTTCATAGGGCTTGATGAGTTGCCCTCGGTACTTTTCCGGGATTTGGGCCGCCAATACCCTTGGGGTGAATGGCGTCCGGGTCCGGAGCTGGATGATGGGTTCCCCGGAGCCCTCGGCTACCTTCTTCTGTAATTCCTCCATTTTGGCCATCATGGCCTCGTATTTGAGGTCTGAATGAGGGGTGGAGGTGGTGGCATGAGCTTTGTCGGCCTCCATTTCATCAAGTCGGCGTTGGAGGGCCGCAATAATTTCGTCCCGGGGGTCCTTCGGGAGGGTCTCCGCCCCCTGCGAACGAACTCGGGCCGAGTGGGCCTGGTTGATCTGGTGGCGAGCATCGTCGGCATGAAGGGGTGTCTTGCCTTTGTCCCGAGGGGGACGCTCCTCGTCTGCCCTCGAGACAGACTCTCCGCTTTCTTGGGGCCCTCGGCGGTCTTGCCCCCCTCCGAGCCGGTTGAGGGCGGAAGTGCGGGGCCTTTCTCCGTTGTCATTGTGGCGGTCCCGGGACTGAACTTCCTGGGAGGCCGTGTCTTGGGCCACTACCCCTTCGTCATTCCTAACCCGAGGGATGGGGTTTCCGAAGGGGTGTGGCAGAGGGGGAAGTACGATGTTCTCCCCAACCTGGGGTTGAGCCGGAGCCAGGGTGCCGAAGGCATCCGGGTTCTGAGTTAGCGTCTGGATGAAGGCGGAGAGTGCCGAATGAACGTCGATGGTGAGGACCGGAGGGCTGACTTGGTCATCGCTCCGGTTTTTCTTCTTGGCCTCGATGTCGAGGCGGGCATCGGGGGCATTCTGCTGGATCTGAAGGCGTAGGTCGACAGCCGCCTGTTCCAGCCCAGCAATGACACCGCCCTCGGGAGCCTTGTGAGAGGCTTCGGGGGCGTTGACGTCGCCGAGGGCCAGGTTCTTGTCTTCTACGTTTTTGGAGTTGGCACGTGTTGATCTCACCATTTTGGTAGAGGGCTAGTGTTTGGCGAAGGGGAGGGTTTCTTACTTGATCGTTCGACCTCTCAACGATAGCACCAAATGATGGATAGTCTACCCGGGGGTGTATATCCGAAGGGTTATTACGGGGAAAGGGGTGCTATTTATAGTAGTAATAAATGCCAGATAAGGACACGTGTCAGTTTTCTGGTGGTCGAGGGGTCACCTCAACCGGGGTGGCACTGGCACTCGCATGTGGCCGCATTAAATGCGGTGGTTGGAGGTGACGTTTGTACTTGGTACGGTGATCCAGGCGCATGTGAAGAGGATATTCTGTCGGGGTGGATGCCTTCGGCTGAAGGGTGCTGGGCTGAAGGCTCTTCTAACCGAGGGCTCCTACCTGCCGAGGGCTGCAGTTGCCGAAGGCTTGGTTTTCAAGCCTTGTTCTCCTATGATGTTTCTGAGCTCGATTCTGTCACTGGTAGCCTTCGGCCATGGGGCCGAAGGCACTCCTTTGCGTATTGTGGGCTGCTTAGAGCTCCATTTTTCTGGGCTTGGCCCGTTTGGGCCTGTTGGGCCTGATTGTAGTAGAGGAAGTATGTGGGTCGGGGGTCCCTGCGCCATATACTCCATCATATATAAACACGAGTTGCATTTGACATGCATGAACGCGACTTACATATATTTACACGTAAAGTTACATATTTTTACACGTTAAGTTACATATTTATACACACGAGTTACATATTTATACACACGAGTTGCATTTGACCTATCTGAACGCAAGTTACATATTTTTTTACGTAAAGTTACATATTGTTACATGTAGAGATACATATTTATACACACGAGTTGCATTTGACTTGACTGAACGTGAGTTTCATATTTTAACACTTAAAGTTACATATTTTACACACAAATGTTAATATGTTAAAATTACATATGCAATATTGGTCTCATTTGAAAGATCATGAAAAATAAAAAATGTTGATATAAATTTTATAAAAATCGGATCAAAAATAAAAAAGTTATAACCATTTTTTAAAAACAAAAGGAAAAAAAAAATATAAAACCGTCCCGGTATACGGTGCTCACCGTATACCGGTTGCACGGTATACGCACTCTCCCAAAGATAATGACTGTGGCCAATAAATTCATTTTCCATTTTATTTCTCTTTTTTCTTTGGTGAAATACATGCTTAGTAAAATAAAAGTAAACAGTCGGAATATAATTTGAGGGACTCCATTGCTTTCGCATGAAATTTGTGAAAGCGAGTTTTGGCATGAAACTCAAGAAAATGAAATTACAGAAATAAATTAAACGGAGTATAAAATAAGAATAATAATTGATTGATAATTTTAAAAGGGTACCTACCTCACAGTGATGGTCAGCGGTTGTCCTCTTCAAGTCATCAATGCGCCATACCAAGACAAGCCAGCAGTTAACCTCTTGCCCATCATGTGAAGTGCTTCAATTATACTCCCTCCGTCCCTGTTTTATCTCCCATTTCGGCTGGGCACACTTATTAAGATAGTGGGTTTTGTGTGGTGGAGAGTTGTGCAGAGGAGAAAGAAATGTGTAAGAATGTGTAAGAATGATTGTGAACCACAAATTCTTTGCCAAAAAGGGAAGGAGGAGATAATTTTGGAACGGACGAAAAAGGAAAGTTTGAAGATAATTCAGGGACGGAGGGAGTACTACGTACTTGTAATCTATATCGTCCTTTCCGACATGTATAACAAATATCGTCCTATTTTTTTTTACCCTGTTTAAGTTTTTTTTTGTGATTTAGTGTGTGAGTTTTTTTAAATACTGTTTGCGACTTTGTAGACTTGAAAGTTGAAACCAAGGTTACGTTCTACATATGGAATTTGGGGCAAAGTTTTATTTTAGAGATGCATTTATTTTATCACCAGTCAAATATGGTAATGACAAAGTATAAAAAGGTACCCCGTATTTGATAGAGTATATGAGTTCGAATCCCATGACTCACATACTCAGAAAACTTAGAGAAAACACAGTTGCCACACAGATGGTCTTTCGTCGGTCAGATGGTTCTCCATCGGCCAAACTCATATCAATTCAGAAAATGGTCTGGAAGCCCAGGAGCGCAACATGGTCCTCCGTCGGTCTGGCGCTCCGTCGGCCAAAGAGACCTCACAGAACTAGACTTCTATACTTAGTCAATATTTCGGATTGTATTCAGCCCATTAGAGGCCTTATGTTGTAAATGAGCCTCCCAAGTCCAAGGCATGGGAGCTCAGCCCATATTTTTCCTTTAAATACCTCCTTTGGGGGTAGTTGCAAGGGGTTGAATATATTTATTGCATTTCTCTCTCTAGCTTTCACTTCTCTCTAAATTTAATACTCTATCTGTATTGAAAACAAGAAAATAATTTTTGCCAAAAAAACAAGAAAAATATTAAAAAATATATGCAAGAGAAGGAGAACAATAGAAAAATTAGGAAAAAGTAAAAAAAAAAACAAGCGGAGCGGACGTTTCTAGGGTTCCCTAACTTACGAGAGGTTGGGTCTGGCGGCTTTCACCGTCTCACAATTGCAGCTCGGTGATCGGAATGGGTCACGTTTGTTCGGCGAGGCGAGTACGGGCGGCGCAAGCAGCCCCTTTGGCGGGAGGAAGGTGTGAAGACGAATACCTGGGCCAGCAGGGTGTTCGGCGAGAAGGAGGAAGCGAGGGACGGAAGATGCACGGACGGAAGGCTCAATAGGGTCATCCACAAAGATTAAGTAAGTATTCCTATACTACGAGCAGCGGTGCTACGAACTGGGACGATGGAGGACAATCACGAGCAGTGCGAAATCGAGAGGTTGGCTAACACGTATGGAGGAATGGAGATGGATGAAGAGAATAAAGTTTTACTAGTAGGGACAATCACATCCGAAAAGTCACTATGTCTCTCTATTTTTTCAAAATATGATGGCGAATGTTTGGAAACATGTACAAGGTGTCAATATTACTGAATTATGGGCTAGGAGATATATGTTTCAGTTCTACAATGAAAATGATATGCTCCGAGTATTGGAGTAAGGACCACGGCCTTTTGATCAAAACCTTACTGTATTGTGTAAACTAAGGCAAGGGGACCTACCTTTCTATTTACAGGTTCATGATTTACTGGTAGGATATTTCTTTTTGAAGAATGCAGTTAAGAATGGTAATTTTGTGGGGAAGTTTATTAAAGTGGATGAATACAACTTTTCTGCTAAATGGAAATCGTTTATGAGAATAAGAGCGAGTATTGATTCGAGCAGACCCTTGAAAAGGAAATTATTTTGCAAACGGATGAAGGGGTTGATTTTTGTGTCAATTTTCGGTATGAAAAACTGACTAGTTTTTTTCGCGTGTGGGATTATTGGACATGCAGAAAGGTATTGTCCTCACAATTCGAGGGTGGTGGGAAGAGTGGGGGACTTCCTTTTGGGCCATGGCTTAGATCTACAAAATGAAGAGCACATGACGATGGGAATAAGTGGTTAGTTCGAGTTGGCAAAGGAAGGAGCAAGGATGACGATACAGAGTCACCACGTCAGATTTGGAGGATCATGGCAGTGTGATGAAAGGGCAAGAACAAAGCGCTGCAGCAAATAAGACCGAGTAGAAACATAGGAGAATTGATCAAGGGGAGGAAGAACAAGTGCAAAATGATATGGAGGTGGAGTTGAGGGCGCTAAAAATGGGAAGGAGGCGAGTTGTGGTGTTGTAGCTCGCCTATCACATAGGTGAAGATTGGGCAGGATGACGAGGAGGTCATGGAAGTGAGAGAGCTTCATGAGCTGAACTTTATTTATTTTTGCTATTTTCAATCTAGACTGCTTTACATTTTCTATTTTGTTTTTATTATGTCAACCAATAAGAGGTGTACGTTCATGGTTTGGTTTATTTAGTTGATAGATTTCTGTTGAGAGACAATCAGGCTGATTCAGCGGCTAATAGTCTCGAAGCTCAGCTGCTAATAGTCTCAAAGTTCTCGCATGTTCAGCAATTAGTCTCACTCTTTTTGGGGTGGACTATTCTATGTTTGATCATTGACTGAGTGGGCAGTGAGCTTTTAGTTATCGTGGGTTAGAGGGAGATTAAGGTTTTTGGATATTGTTGGTAATTTGGTTTATTTCATATTAATATAAGCTTTTTTCTGTCAAAAAAAAATTAAAAAGTAAGAAAAAAATATAGAGTAATGATAGAATTGTCAATAATGAAAATAAGTGAAATGATAACAACTTGTCACGAAAGAATACCGACATGAGCGAATATGACTAAAAATTTAATATTACAAAATACATACACAATGTTGAGGTTAATTCCTTCGACTCCAAGGGCCTAACTAGATATGGTAGTGAGTGATGTGAGTGAAATGACACAAGTATAAGCAATAAGAGGAGAATAGTAAGTGGACCGAATTCTTTAAGCAATCAAGAACAATTGCAGCACACCATTCTGAAGGTCGATGACGAGCGTCTATTCTGAGCCATGAGTACAGAGAATAAAAGTTATTGTTAGTGAATACGAGTTACCAACTCCTAACTATGAAATAAATGCTATTATTTATATTACCACATTGTAGGTGGTAGTGGTGATGTGGAGGATCATGAGTGACTAACTTTTCAACCACCAAATCTATGCATTTAATGCGTTTCCCGCCAATATCTTGTTTTCTCGCCAAATACCCAGGATGCCGCTCGGCGATACCCAAGCGTCTTCGTTGAGGCCCCCCAATTGACTGTCTGGCTTAACTAGGCTAATGTAGAGGCGACGAGTATCGCATATAGCAGACGAGCATTGGATGTGTACCTTATGGGTCGTTACTCTTGATCCCTTTTTCCTTATGGGGTATTGGACCGACCTCCTATTGTTATGTAAAATAATAGTCGATACTAAGAAAATCAAACTAACAATTTCATTTTAGAAAGGTGGATTTCCTAAATTTGTTGAAAATTTTGTTCGTACACGCCCTTTGACTTGGGGTTGTTAATGAACCGAGCTTTTATCAAATTATTCGAGTTCGAGCTCGGTTTCGAACCTAACGAACCGAGCTTAACGAGCTTTCGAACACGAACCCGAGATGAATTTTAAGTTTGAAAAATTAATCGAAGCGAGCTCGAACATAGTAGTATTCGGCTCGGTTCGAACTCGAGCCTATCGAACACTCTAAAATTATAAATATAATTAAAAATTTAAATATAATTACTATTATTTTATGAATTTAAATATGATCATTAAAGAATCGAATACTTGTCGAACCATTCAAGCACGAGCCTATTAACGAGTATCACCTAAAAAAATTAAATTCGAGCATATATATCGAGCGCTCAGATCGAACATCGAACGCCCATCGAGCCGAACACGAGCCTCATTTGTGAAGCTCGCTGAGCTTCGAGCTCGAACCGGAACACCACTAATTCCTTATCCAGTCAAACTCGAGCTTTGGCTGTTCGGGCTCGGCTCGGCTCGGCTCGTTAAAGCTCTACTTTGACTTACACATTACATATATGCTTGTTTTTCATTTGTGAATAAGCTACTCCTATTTTTTTTTATGAACAGATAAAAAAAATATGATCACATATAAAATCCGGCGTGTTAGTTTTCCGATGCATCAACAAAGAATCAAGCGGTAAGCCGGAGAACGTGTAAAAGGAGAGTTGACTTTTGTTTGGGCTGAAAGCACAAACGGAGTTACTGCTGGGCCTCTTGTGCGCACGGGAAAAAGGTCTACCATCATTGGGCCGGCTGAATCACCGTGATTAACATCCTCCCAAAAATCCTGTCGAGTCGGGGTATGAGGCTCCTCAGGTGGGAGATTCCACCTTTTGCACCAAGGAGTTCATATATTTCCTTTTGTTATTGTCGTTGTAATTTTCCAGTATAGATTCGCAAAAAGCCATAAAACATGCAACTACTTAAAGTGTGCTTAGTTGAAAAGTCCATTTGCCCATCATAGCAGGCAATTAAACCCGTCAAAGCGGATTGAATCCTTTTCTCCCCATATGGACAGATAAGCTGGGGAACTCTGCATTCATCAGCTCTCCTTTTTAATATTCCTTGTAATCCAATCCACAGCAAAATAACCAACCACTAGTTGTTTCAGACTTCTAGTGGGCACCCGCACGGGTAGCTCAGTTGGTTCAGTGGTGGGAAATTTGGACCAAGTGACCAAGTTTCGAAATCCGCACCGGCCGTGTGGAGGTCACAGAACCTGAAATAAGGCTGTGCCTCTGATGCGCACGGGAAAAAGGCCTACCATCATTGGACCGACTGAGTCACCGTGATTAACATCCTCCCAAAAATCCTGTCAGGTCGGGGTGTGGGGGCTCCTGAGTTGGGAGATTCCACCTTTTGGACCAAGACTTCTAGTGGGCATTTAAATCTTTTGACAGATAAACTGGGCCCAGGGGAGAGAAGATCTCAAACCTTTGGCGTAAAGATGATAATTTCTTGGACAATTGCAAAGTACCCTTTACAATATACTTGGTATGTGTTCATCTTTTCTTGTCATGATTTTGCTTCTCTAACTTTTATTTATTTATTTCTTTTTTCTTGTCGTAAAGATTTGACCTTTTATGTTCTTGCTTTCAATTTCCATAGTTCAAGGCTTTTGAGCCAGTTTCTGTGTGGAAAAACTGAAGTTGTCTCACTTCTCTGGTCAAGTTTCCACTACCTCAATCCACCGCCAACTAGTCAAATTGATAAACGAAAGTTTTGAGCCAAATTTTACTTCTACTGTGGCCATGGATTCAAGGGTGTTCTTGATTTTACTGTTCACATGCCTGTTGTTCATACTCCTGCCTGAGTGTTGTAGGGCTAGCATTCAAAACCGAGGCAGGTTGGAATTAGGATTCAAGGGCTCTCAGATGACATGGATAGACAGAGATGGAATGATTCTGGTATCCAATAATTCGAAATTCGCATTCGGGTTCCACAAAACAGCAGATGTCACTTTGTTTCTGCTAGTTGTGATGCACCTGAGCAGCCAAACTCTAGTATGGTCTGCCAATAGAGCTTTTCCAGTAAGAAATTCTGATTGGTTTTCCTTTGATGACACTGGAAATGCCTTTCTGCAAAGTGGGGGATCTACTATCTGGAGGACGGACACAGGTGGCAAAGGGGTTTCTGCAATGGAATTGAGAGACTCTGGGAATCTAGTTCTGGTTGGAAATGACAGTATAAGCATTGTTTGGCAGAGTTTCAGCCATCCTGTGGATGCTCTTTTGTCAAACCAGGATTTTGTTGAAGGTATGCAGCTTTCGACCAGTCCAAACTCAAATAACCTAAGCTATTCCCTTGAAATCAAGTCTGGCGATATGTTACTTTCTGCTGGCTTCAAATCACCACAGAGATATTGGGCTATGTCGAGTGAAAACAGAAAAACAATAAATAAGGTTAAGGGAGATATTGTTTCTGCTACCCTTGATGCTAATTCTTGGAAAATGTATGACAAAAGCAAAGAGCTAATCTGGGAATTCATTTTCTCAGACAGCACCGATCCAAATGCTACGTCAGTTGCAGTTTTAGGAGACGATGGCATTTTGACTTTTGCTGTTCTTGAAAGTGGGAGTTCATCTGTCACTTTCCCAACAAGAATACCCCAAGATGAATGTAGTAGCCCAGCAGCTTGCGATCCGTTTTTCGTTTGTTATAAAGGGAAAAGGTGTCAATGCCCTTTGTCTCTTCCCTCTTGCAAACCCGGGACTGATTCCTTGTGCGACAAGTCAAAGCCCGTGGAGCTTGTAGAGGCTGGCAATAGTCTCAGTTACTTTGCACTTAAATTTGCTTCTTCCTCTTCCACGGGTGATTTGAACAGCTGCAAAGCCTCCTGCATCCAGAATTGCTCTTGTGTCGCCATTTTCTTTGACAAAAGCATGCAACATTGTTTCTCTTTTGACCAGATCGGAAGCATGCAAGGGTCCGTCAATAGCGCTGGTTTTACTGCCTATGTCAAAGTCTTGAGTGGTAGTGGAACTTATGGAACTGGTGGAAACAGAAAAAAACATTTAGCAGTTGTCATTATCATTGTCATATTTACGACACTTGTATTATTCGCCCTACTTTATGGAGGTTTGCGCTATCACAGAAAGAAAATCGAGAAATCTCCTGAATCTCCCCAAGAAGGTTCGGAAGAAGATAACTTCTTGGAGGGCGGACTATCAGGGATGCCGATTCGTTTCACCTTCAAAGACCTCCAGAATGCCACAAATGACTTCAAAGTTAAACTCGGACAGGGTGGGTTCGGTTCAGTGTACAAAGGAGCTCTCCCCGACGGGACCCAAGTGGCGGTGAAACAATTGGAAGGCCTCGGACAAGGGAAGAAGGAATTCCGGGCTGAAGTCAGTACAATAGGAAGCATCCACCATATACATCTCGTGAAGCTTAGAGGCTATTGCGTCGAAGGAGCCCACAGGCTTCTTGCGTACGAGTACATGGCAAACGGATCCTTGGAGAAATGGCTTTTCCGTAATAACAAAGAATTCCTGCTGGATTGGGATACAAGGTTTAGCATTGCACTCGGTACAGCTAAAGGCCTGGCCTACCTTCATGAGGACTGTGACGCTAAGATCGTGCATTGTGATATTAAACCTGAAAACGTGCTATTGGATGACAATTTCCACCCGAAAGTCTCGGATTTTGGTCTGGCTAAGCTCATGACTAGGGAGCAAAGCCATGTGTTCACCACCCTAAGAGGAACTAGGGGATATCTTGCACCGGAGTGGATCACAAATTACGCCATATCAGAGAAGAGCGATGTGTACAGCTATGGGATGGTGCTGCTTGAGATAATAGGGGGGAGGAAAAACTACGACCCCACCCAAAGTTCCGAGAAATCCCATTTCCCGTCCTATGCTTATAAGATGATGGTGGAGGGGAAGTTGAAGGATGTTATTGACATTAAACTGAAAATTGATGAGAATGATGAAAGGGCTTTGACGGCTATAACCGTCGCTTTGTGGTGCATACAGGATGACATGCACCTAAGACCTTCCATGACAAAGGTGGTCCAAATGCTTGAACGTGTCTGCCCCGTCACGGCCCCACCTACATTTTGTACTCTTGGAAATCGGCTTTTTTCAAATGCCTTTAAGTCTTTTAGCGATGAGGGCACTTCGTCGGAATACAATAGCAGTGATGCTCATCTTTCCGATGTTCGGCTTTCGGGGCCAAGATAACAGATGCTGCTATACGTTCTCTGGTGAGTCTTCATGTGTTTTTATGTGCTGGAAGAAACTCCACATATTGATAGTGTTCATTACCTTAATGCACTGTAAATAAAATAATGCTTAATTATTAGATTAGCAGAACTAGAGCTTGTGATTCCTCCAAGAACTGTTTGTTTTGTGTGTACATGTATTTTTAACATCAGTCATATTATACAAAAATTGCCTCTGAGTTTCTTACAATTGAATTCCTAGAAGTCCTTTGGGTGACGCAATCCAAAAACTCAATATGAAGGTCATACTTTCTCATGTTGTTCTATAGTACTTGAGGTTGTTTTTTTATGAGGACGTACATATAGGGGTGGGCAGAAATACCGGAAAACCGGTATACCGCACTTATCGTACCGAAAAATACCGGAAAATACCGGAATGTTGGTATACCGTCATTTTCAGTAAGGTATCATACCGTACCGCTTTATTTCGGTACGGTAACGGTATATGTTTCTAAATACCGCGGTATACCGGTATAATACCGTACCGATTCCATATTCAACATTTATTTTATATTTTTTAAAATATTGTAGAAGTCCACTCAAATATTCAATCCCAAAATAAAATTCAAGTTGGTAATAAATACCAAAATACAAAAATTAAGGCCCACTTTTCCAAACCCAAGCCCACTAACCTTCTACTACCAGTACTATGTGTGTACGTAACATCCAATGAATAAGCTTAATACCGATACTTATTATTATGATCTTTTTAGATGGATGTGACCTTACTGTTGTGTTAAAATTCATTATGAAGTATCTCATTCAATGAAAATATTTCTGCTTCTCTTGGGTTTCTAGGACAAACAGGGGATTGAGATATATCGGTAGCAGCAATTGTTGTTGTTGTGATTGAGGGGATCACAATGCTAATGTACAGAAAACCTCTGTCTTCTCTTCATGTAGATGCTTTCAAGTTAGGCAGCTGATTCCTTCCCCTGTGACATTTTCTTTTTGTAAATGAGTGCTTTAATCATTATTTGTAATTTGTAAAAAATTCCCATTCGGTACGGTACGGTAATACCGAAATTTTTCGGTATACCGAATCTTTGGTATGGTAAGGTATGAGTTTTTTGCCAAACCGATATTTCGGTATACCGAAACACGGTATACCGAAAGTCCCGGTACGGTATCGGTATAAGAATTTGTCATACCGCATTTTCGGTACGGTATACGGTATGGGTTGAAATTTTCGGTATACCTTACCGATCCAGCCCTACGTACATAGACACATCATCATCATCATTTCCCCAGTGCCGCAAAGTCTTCCACCTAAGGTGGGGTAAGGGGGTGGATGTACATATACACGTGAGGGAAAAATCTAATAAAACAGGATTAATCATGTTTTATCATTAGGGCATCTCCAAACATGAGATTATTAAGAGAATTATGAGTGATGTGGCTAATTGCTATTTCGAGCAATATGGTTATGTGAGAAGGATGTTAATAAAATAGTCTGATATCAAAAGATAAATTCAGATTATTTGTGAAATTTGGGTTAGTTAGTTAATGCATAACTATGGTGTGAGATTATTCCTAAATTATAAACACCTACTAAGTATTTGTGTGGGAAATATGAATGAGGATGATCATGCTCGATAGTAACATCTTTTATAATTTCAACCTGTCATCAAACACATTGACATCTCCACTTTACCTATGATGCCACTGAAGGTAACCATTATGAGTATTCTCACTTCATCGCTTGACTTTACTAAATGGGCTTGCCTCGCGCAGTCGCGCGTGACACGCACGAGTCACTAGATATTGGCCCATGACACACTCGTCGAAATCTAATTAGCTAGTGTGCATTATCTATTTGCGTGAAATTGTTATAACTCAAATATACATAATGTTTATTTCTAAATAATTTAAAAAAGATGTATAATACCACGTCCGACCCACTAACATTGGGAAATGATGAGGTGGTCCGATTATTAGGAAAAGTGGGTTTGTGTGATTATATTAAATTGATAAAGGATAAAGTAATAATGATTTAGAACCACACAATTTTACCAAATTTGGTAGGAGACAATCTTAATAAGACAAACTGAAAAAAGAAAAGATGAGACAATCATAGAGGGACGGAGAGAGTAACTTGGAGTCACAATACAATGAATAGTGTCAAAATTTAAGAAAAGTGACCTAGACTTAAATAGTTAGGAGAGTATATTGAATATGAATTGTGGTGAACTTTTTTAATCCATGGACTATTAAAAAGTCAATGGGCTTTTTAACCATTTGAAGAATCTTTAATTAGAAGAATCTTTAAAAAGTCAATACACTGGTCCAACCTTTTCATCATCAAGGATTTCAAAAAACAACCTTTTCATTATCAAAATTTCCTTGATGATCGAACTAGAAGAGAACGGAAAGCAACGGATGGAAGATGTTTGATGTCTTCTTTTATTTTGTTGGCTTGCGGCTCTGCATAAAACTATAGGAGAGTATTCTCTCGAAGATGGAGTGGAATACTCCCTCCGGTTCTTATTAAAGTTCCCACTTTTCCTTTTTGGGATGTCCCTTATTTAAGTTCACACTTCCATTTTAGGAAACAAAACAGTGCCAAACAGTGCCAAACAGTGTCAAACAGTGTCCAAACAGTGCCAAACAGTGCACTCCACAGTAAAGTCAAATTCATTTTCTTAATATGTGTGAAGTCAAACTAAGAACTTAAATAAGAACCGGAGGAAGTATATTTTTATAAGGGTAAAATAGTTATTTGATATAATCTTATTTATTTAAATTTAATTAGGTGGCTGTGATTAGTAAATTCATAATTGTAAATAGAATTACCCTTTTTAAATCCATGGATAAGTTTATAAACTTTCAAAAAGTTCATAGACTTTTAAATCCGGACCGTCACTGCCGGTCGTCGGAATTTCCACCTAGATCGCCGCTACCGATCTGCCTGTCCGACTCCATCACCGGAGTTCGCCGCCGTCTTCATCCCAACAAAATGACTTTGGTTATGCAAGAGAACTAGGAGCAATTATATATATATATATATATATATATATATATATATATATATATTAAAGTAGGTGTAAAAATGTAATATTTAGTCCTATTTAAGGAAAATCAAACATATGATCATAGTTTCGGAAAATGTTATGTTTTAGTCCTATGTAATTTTATTTCATGTGTATAAAATGATAAGAAACAATTAAATAATTAAATTAAACAAATGTAATTTATTCAACAACACAAAATTCTACAAGAATAAATGAAGCACAAGAATCCAAATTTATTTATATTAAAAAGAAAACTCAATGTTTCGAGAATGTTCAACAATCTCGGTGTCTTTATGATCAATTCTTATATTACACAATTCAATGAGTAAGAACATTAATCGTTACACAAGCGTTACGCTCATTGCCACGTGTGGTACAAGCATATGTGCAATCGAGCTTTTCATCTTAATAATTGTTTTCTTTTACTTTTTGTTTGTCTAGTTTTGTATGCTTATTTGCGGATATATATTTATTAATTTGGAATTGTATTTTTATGTGGTAGCGGTTTAACGGTGAAACACAGTAATAGTTAAAATATTTATTTTCTTAAGGGTTAATCGACAACATACCAGAATTACACCTATGTAATACTATCGATTCTTATGTCGGTAGTATTACAGATTCTTCTAATTAAAGATTCTTCAAATGGTTCCTAATTTTCTTTCAAGAACTAAACCGCTTTCACCCCTAGATTTTTATTCGTAAGACAACATATGAAATATAACTTCTTACTTTTTTAAGTTTATCTTGTGTATCGGTATTAATGTAGAATCTTCTTGTTCAACTTTATTTATCGTAAAATGTAATGTTCAAATCTTGCATATTGAGACCATCCTGGTACCCACCCCCATTCCGGCCGGTACTAGTTCAGGACTTGTTGGCCGGTTTGTGATCCTGAGTAATGATTAGACTCGGTCGCAGGCCGGCCTCGGTCAGCTTCTTCTGCCCCTCGTCGGCAAACCTCTTCTTCTTCGAGGGGACGAGAGGCTTCTTAGCCTAATCAGAGCTTCGCTGGGCCCCGCCGGCCGATTCCTGCTTAGCGGCCTGTTTGTCCGCCAGCTCCTCGGCCGCCTTCAGGGAGGCCCTCTTCATAAACGATCTGCGATCCATGGCAAAGTCTGCACGAAAAAAATAAACAACGTTATTGAGCAAGAAAATAAAGCGAGGCCAAGGATGCTAGGAGGGTATTACCATCGGCTTCAGGAGGCACATCCAAGTATGGCCCATCGGCCTCCTCAAATGTCGTAGTCATCCTCGGCCACAAGTCGCCGTCCTCCACAACTCCATAAACAAAGTACTTGACAAAGCCGAGGGCGGCCATCTTGTACTCTATATTGTATTCTTTCACGCTCATTGGCTCGTTCTCCAAGAAGTCTTCCACCTAGGCATCGATGAGCGCACTCTTCGGAGGCTCATGTAAGTTGAAGGACCCATAGTGGCGCACAGAAGGAAAATCACCTCCCTCGCCCAAAGTCACAAAGACGAACTTGGACTTTCACCCATGGATGGACGAGGGGAGATCAGTGAAGGACCTCCTATTTTTTACCTGATGAAGATTGGCGTAGCTGGCATAGTTCTGGTGGTTGCCTCGGCCTATCTGGTACAGGTTTGTAAATAGAGTCGTTGTCGGCGCAATACCAAGCTCAGAGCACCGAAGCAGGAACCCGACAATCAGGGAGTAGCTAGCTATTCAGGGTTAGCAAGGCCGGTGGAAGATCCACCATATCTAGGTACTTAGTGATGAATGGATGAAGGGGGAACCTGAGCCCCTTAGCAAAGCTAATGGGGTACACCCAAAGTACCCCACCGGAGGATTGAATACGTGATCTGTCGGTCCGGGTGCCCTGACCCTACCGTATGGTCCAACATACATCCGGGCGACGTAGTACTCACCCGCGTTGCTCTGCGGCTTAATGATGTACAGGTTGGTCAGATCCAAGTAGGAGATGCCCCGACCATTTTTCGGCCGACGCCTCCTCTTTGGCGGAGCGCCTACTGCAGGAGCTTTCCCTTTGACAGCAGAAAGGGGATCAGGGCACGGAATGGTGGCCGATGTAGAGGCTCCGTCCATCACACGAGAGAACCCAACCTCCTCACCCTCTGACGACGAGGCGGCATCCTCGTCCATACTTTCCTCGTCCTCCCGCTCCCCTGATTTGAAGGAGCTCATCTCATCGATCTCCTCACAACAGTCCTCCACTACTCCGTAATCGAGTGATTTGGCGGAGGCTTCGTCGTCGTATGGGTAGTAGTCTTCGTCCAACGACTTCACCATAACAATTACTCGAATCCTAAGGAGAGCTACTTGGGATCCAAGAGAGGTTTCTGGCTAACCCTAGATCACACCCTATGGAAGAAAAGTATGAGAGAAAAGGCAAGAATAGGCGAGGAACTAACCTTGAAGATTTGAAGGAGGAGAAGAACACTGATGAACACTCTCTAGAATCCGGCAGCACTTCGTTCTCACAGATTGCTTGCAAGTAAGGAACTCACTACGGATAGGAGGGATATTTATAGACCCCTCCTCAACGGTCATTACACATGGCGCCCTCCCATTGGTAGTACCAGCGGCCACGACACGTGGCACCAATACAATGGATGCACCAGCGGTTGCCCCCCATTGGTCCCAAACGACGCAACCTTTCGGATCTCTTCAAGGGCCCAGGACCCTCCATCTTCTCCGGCCCATCAGGTCAAGGGATTCACTCCCTCGGCCACCACATTATACGGCACCGCTTCGGCATAAGAGCAACAAGGTGCATCCATCGTTCTCAGACCACGAACGTCGCCTCAGCGTGACCCTCTTTCTCAAGACCAGTTTTAGTCATTCCTTTACCGGATGGCGACCGTTGCAAGGATTTTTGAACCGGCCCTTCAGTTCCATCATCCTCATGTCATGACCGACCCCTCGGCCTTGGCGTGATTAGTTATCCCAAGCAGCTCATCAGCAGACGAGCGTCCCCTCAGCAGACGGACACCGCCGCAGTTCCACATCCAGACCGAAGGGTTCACCCCTTGGAGTTCATTTTGGGGGCATCTGGTGTGCTCTTTTTCCCTCATTAAGATTTTTTCCCACAGGGTTTTTCCTAATGAGGTTTTTAACGAGGCATCTCCCCATTGTGGATCAAAAGGTGTCGATCCTCGGCCCCTGTCGGAGACGTGCATTGCTCTACCCCTTTTCACCTCATTACATGTGCCTCAAGGAGAGGGGGACCGGGGACTATATCGGCCTCCACGTGCTCCAAAAAGATCAAAAGAAAAACTTCAAAAATGACAAGGACACCACGAACGTCCACTTTCGGCCAAAGTC
Source organism: Cuscuta europaea (assembly GCA_945859875.1). Classification (NCBI taxonomy): domain Eukaryota; kingdom Viridiplantae; phylum Streptophyta; class Magnoliopsida; order Solanales; family Convolvulaceae; genus Cuscuta; species Cuscuta europaea. The sequence continues at coordinate 16,790,560 of CAMAPE010000010.1, read as the reverse complement.
AAAAGCACGAAGGACATTCATCGTCCTCAAAGACCACAGTCGCACAACGTCCATTGTAAGAACCTCCATCATCCTCAAAATGAAGAACACTCATCGTCCTCGAAATGAAGGTCATTCATCGTCCTCAAAATGAAGGATGTTCATCGTCCTCGACATAAAGGACGTTCATCGTCCTCAAAATAAAGGACGTTCATCGTCCTCGACATAAAGGACATCCATCGTCCTGAAGATGAAGGACATTCATCGTCCTCGAAATGAAGGACGTTCATCGTCCTCGACACAAAGGACATTCATCATCCTTGAAATGAAGGATGTTTCTCATCCTCGAAACTAAGGACCTGTCTCGGCCTTGAAGCGAATGACGTTCCTGATGGCTCAGTTATGGCACCACCTCGGCCAGAGACGTCAGTGTTGGGAATATTTTATGGTGTCCAATCTGATTAAATATCCTTGTATTTGTGTAGTTACTAGTTAAATGTGTAATATGGGCCACAAATGTATTTCAGCCCATTAGCCCACTTGTAAGCCTTAAGTTAGACACCCTTATGTATAAAAATATGCTAACTTAAGCAAACCCTAAGTCTCTCACAAGCCTCACGCACATTAACGCTCATATCTTTCTGAGAGCTTATACGGTATAAGGAAGAGGGAGTTCATCGTTCAAATATTTTTCTATCATTCTGTGATTCTCTCCTTATATTATATTGTATGATTGTTGATTGATTTTGGGACTAACATTTGGTATCAGAGCCTAGCGTGAAATCGATTGAAGAAGTTCTGCGTTTTTTTTCTGCCATTGACGGTGAAGAAGTATTTCTGGAAAATTTGATTTTCTGGTATGTTGTGGTTTGATCGAGCTGGTTTGGACGTTAATCTACGTTTGGTGGATGTTTTGTATCAAGTTTTGAGTTAAAGATGATTGAAATTGCATTTTTGGAATTTTTGAGATATTTCGCAGGTTGTACGAAGGAGATAGAAGGTCCAGGTGCGAGTTTGTGTAAACTCGAGGTCCAGGTGCGAGTTTGTGTAATCTCGAGGTCCAGGTGCGAGTTTGTGTAAACTCGAGGTCCAGGTGCGAGTTTTTGTAAACTCGAGGTCCAGGTGCGAGTTTGTGTAAACTCGAGGTCCAGGTGCGAGTTTGTGTAAATTCGAGGTCCAGTTGTGAGTTTGTGTAAACTCGAGGTCCAGGTGCGAGTTTGTGTAAACTCGAGGTCCAGGTGCGAGTTTGTGTAAACTCGAGGTCCAGGTGCGAGTTTGTTTAAACTCGAGGTCCAGGTGCGAGTTTGTGTAATATCGAGTTTTCTTAAAAAAAAATGATAGTCCCAAAATCAATCAACAATCATACAATATAATAGAAGGAGAGAATCACAGAATGATAGAAAAATATTTGAACGATGAACTCCCTCTTCCTTATACCGTATAAGCTCTCAGAAAGATATGAGCGTTAATGTGCGTGAGGCTTGTGAGAGACTTAGGGTTTGCTTAAGTTAGCATCCTTTTATACATAAGGATGTCTAACTTAAGGCTTACAAGTGGGCTAATGGCTGAAATACATTTGTGGTCCATATTACACATTTAACTAATAACTACACAAATACAAGAATATTTAATTAGATTGGACACCATAAAATATTCCCAACAATCTCCCATGCTCTGATACCAAGTGGTCCGCATGCTGTTTACTCTAAAAAATCATTCTTGGACACTTCTCCTCCAACACAAAAAACGACGACTCTCTATTCTCTCAAAGCATCAACTACAAAGTCAGCTTCACATCAAATGGTCAGCTACGCTCACAAGGTAATTATCATTTTCCGCTGTGAAACGACTGGCTCTCCTCAAAAGCATTCATTTCAAATAGTCAAAAAGACTACTTTGTGGAGGAGACAAATGTCAGATACTCGCGTACTGAAGATGAATCCCGTGCGCGCCTGGAAACCATCAGAACCGTCATTCTAGAGGCGCCACCGGAGTTCATTCAAGCTGATAAGAGAGCTACTTCTGGAAGGCAACGACTACATGCAAGACACGGAAGATTCCTCAACCCCGGCATCTAAGATCAAATTGCCAAGAAGACATCAAAGGGGAGATTGCTAGGATTTTCTTCAGAAAGCCCTCTAAAGAAGTCGAGTTCAACACGAAGACAAAGGAAGCTGAGTTCCACTGAAGATCAAGACAAAAGAGGAGCAACTCAACAGATTTTATCTATGCTCTCCTCTACATTGCTGAATAAACACAAAGACAAAGATATCTGCGCTGCAATGCTGATTGAACACGATTGAACAGCATGGGAGATTGTTGGGAATATTTTATGGTGTCCAATCTAATTAAATATCATTGTATTTGTGTAGTTAGTAGTTAAATGTGTAATATGGGCCACGAATGTATTTCAGCCCATTAGCCCACTTGTAAGCCTTAGGTTAGACATCCTTATGTATAAAAGGATGCTAACTTAAGCAAACCCTAAGTCTCTCACAAGCCTCACACACATTAACGCTCATATCTTTCTGAGAGCTTATACGGTATAAGGAAGAGGGAGTTCATCGTTCAAATATTTTTCTATCATTCTGTGATTCTCTCCTTCTATTATATTGTATGATTGTTGATTGATTTTGGGACTAACAGTCAGTACTCCTAGGCAACCCTCCGAAAGCAAAAAACATCAAGGCAACAAGGATCTACTCCCTTTCACTTTGTCTACATCTTAGCTCAGAGAGTGGGGGACTCGTGATGGAGTATATGGGTCGAGTCCCCATGACCCACATACTTCCACTACTACGAACAGTCCCAACAAGCCCAAGTGGCCCAAAGACCCCAGGGACGTACGGCCTCCAGTACATAGGAAGACCCCGGGAACGTACGACCTCCAGCACGTAGCAGTCCCTGGGAACGAACAGCCTCCAGCACATAGGAAGGCCCCGGGGACGTACGACCTCCAGCACGTAGCAGTCACCCGGGGACGAACGACCTCCAACACATAGGAAGGCCACGGGGACGTACGGCCTCCAACACGTAACAGACACCCCGGGGACGTATGGCCTCCAGCACGTAATAATCTCCCTGGGGACCTACGTCTGCCACACCGTCAGCCAGACGTTCGTCGGTCACAGGGAGCTCGTAAAGCCAGACTTCCTACTTAGCTCACATATACGAATGTAATTAGCCCAATAGAGGCATTGTATTGTAATGGGCCTCCCAAACCCAAGACTTGGGAGCCCGGTCCATATTTTCCCTATAAATGCTCCGTTTGGGAGTAGTTGTAAGGGTTCGAAAATCATTTAATACAACTCACTTCTCTTTAGACATATAGTCTATCAAATACTCCCTCCGGTCCTTAATGAAGTTTACACTTTGACTTCACACATATTAAGGAAATAAATTTGACTTTACTATAGAGTACACTGTTTGACACTGTTTTGCACTGTTTGGTGTAGATTTGTTTGTCAAATAAGGCAAACAAGGAAGCGTAAAGTTTAATATGGGACAACCCAAAAAGGAAAGTGTAAAGTTAATTAAGGACCGGAAGGAGTATATTACAAGACCAATAATAAATTTATTATTTTTATTTTAACTCTTGAGGTATGTGGGTCGGTTTTAAGGGCATGATTGTTTTTGCTCAGTAAAAAAAAATTACTACTTCTTACAAAGTTTATATTTCAAAAAAAAAAAATCTTACAAAGTTTATCCTCCATAACACCCGGGTAGGAAGCTGCGGAGTGGTTTAGAATTTAGAGGCTTTGAAGGGGTTGGGACATGTGTGTCATGGACTCATGAGAGCTGCTGAAAACTTGAAACTACATTTCATTTCCCAATACCGGTTCAGATCGCAGTTCCAAATATCTCAGTAAAACCGTAAAAACAAAAACCAACAAAATCAATCTACCTCTAAATTCTTCATTGGGACTTCAAAAAATCTCCCCTGGACCCCTTTCTTGGCTTTCTCCATCTCTCGAAGCCCTTTTAGATCCTCGACGATTCAATGGTTCTTTGATCATTATAAGATTCTCAGGTAAACCCATCGCCTGCGGACTAAAAGAGAAATTGCTTCATTTCGATTTATCTCTCATATGTATATGTACATGTATGATGCATCTGTCTGTAATTAATCTGTGCTTGTAACTTTTGTGCGAATATGTGTGCATATCTAAGTTTAATAAATGGGAATTTTACCTGCCTTCCTCAGATAATGAATATGTGGCACGTAAAAGATTGGATCTTTTGTTATTGGGTTGAGAGATCTATAGGAATATATTCGATTTTCATTAGTCTTGTCCTTTTGTGCTGAGCATTTTATTTGAGATGTCGGTAAAATTGTATCCGCTTATCATTGCTTTGGGCAGGTACTATTCTTCCTTCTCTTTTGAATGTAATGTTGTCTTAAAGATTTAATTTAAAAAAACATTTTCTTCGAAGGGGAAGCAGAAAATGAGCACATTCCCTGCATCTCTCTCTAACTCCGTCATTGAAATGAAGTTAAATACTTGTATAAGACTATAAGCATTTCGTTCATATGCATAAACATTCTAGCAATACTTACTATGAATAGTAGTTTGAATGAAGCTGTTGTTGCATCTTCATGCATATTTTGATATTTATTATTGTATTGAAATAAATCAGCACTTGGTAGAATATACATTAGTGTCATCTTTCTACATTTCCTTGGCACTGCTATTTGGGAAGTGAAAGTGGTGCAGTTTACAGATGTTTTCCTTTACGTTTGAAACCTTATTTTTATTTGACATACGAGTATTACTTTTTACATCTTTGGAGAATGCACTATAACATAAAAAATATTTGGAAGACTCAGTGTTTCATCCTTATTCTAGTAGTTGATAGGCGGCTATCTTGCAACGTGCAAAGCCTGATGGATGTAGATGATAACAAATCAATTGCTGAGAATGGAGTGGACCATGAACGGGAATTCCACCAACAACTTCCTAGTGATGAAGATGTTTTTGCTGATAAGTCTGATGTGATTCCCAATGGACGTTCTACTAATGAAGACCTAGAGTGTGATTTGAAGCGCACTGTTAATTTGAATGAAGATGAAGCTCTTGACTCTTCTGTCCAAGATGCTAAACAAAGCCATCTATCTGGCTCCAAGGTGCGTTTTTACTAATTAAGAAATTAATTATATCCTTTTAGACTGACATAATGTCAAATCCAAGCTTCTGTATAATCAGCAGGGTTCTGAATTTTCACGTTCTGGAGAGCTCAAGAGTGACAAAGTAGAAAAGTCTCTTGGAAAGCCTAAAACTGGTAAACTTTCCAGCCTCATGGGATCAAAGAAGGGACAGTTTGGAAAAGATGGTTCTTGTGGTTCTGTCTCAAATGGTACAAGTACCCCAGGATCACGGGATAAACAATCATCTGTGCATAGGGCTAAACCATTTGATGAGAAAAAAACTGGTGAGGTTGATTCAAAGACAGCATCTGCTCTTGTCAAGACTAATAATGCTAAGGTAATAAGTGAGTGTTCATGAAGTCATGATGGACTCTGGTCAATCACTTCTCCTTTTATACGCTTTCGTTGATTATCGTGTATAATCATGTGTCAAGTTCATTCTTGTTGGTAAGCAGCAGTCTGGACACCCTGGCAAAACATCTCCAACGAGGGTTGAGCAGCTTGAAGGGTTTAAGTATGTCATGTCTGATTATAACACGCTTTAAGTGACTTTATGTTACCTTGTGGTCATCCTTATATATTAATTCAGCCATATTAGTAATTTACTATGAATTAACTAATTTTGTTAACCTCTAGTTGCAATAAACTTTTCTTCTATCAACCATCTGATATGTAATTTTTTTATGCCAGAGAAAATCCTTCGCTGAAGCCATTGAAGAAAGGATCTCTAACTAAAGCTGAAGTGGCTCAATCTGCTTTGTATATTCATCCAGAACAATATTTTTTTCTCTACTTTAAGGGTCTGTTTGGAACCCTGAAATACTTCGGAAAGAAAATAAGAAGGAAAACATTGAGGAACGTTCAAAGGAAACAAAATGTGGGGAACAATGAAAGATTAGCTAAAAGTCATTAGATTTGTACTCCCCCCGTCCCTAAAAGAACTTCCAACTTTCTCTTTTCGTCCGTCCCAAAAAGAACTTCACTTTCCATTTTTGGCAAAGAATTTGTGGTTCACAGCAATTCTTAACCATTCTTACACATTTCTCTTTCCTCTGCACGACTCTCCACCACACAATTCTCACTTTCTTAATCCGTGTGCCATTTGTACTACGGAAGAACATTTAGGGACGGAGGGAGTATAAGATATTTATTCGTACTCATTCATCAATTTCCTTAAAGATTAAAAAATTGACTATTGGTAAAATCTTATATAAATAAATAACCATATTTGATTTGCTTTGCATTTTTCATTGTACAAATACACATAAGAAAATAACCTTTTTAGTAACATTTTCTTTTCCCTACCATTTTCTGGGATCCAAACATACCCGAAGATTTTCTTAACTTGGGTTGTATTTTGTTGTTAAGTTTCATTTTTGTTATCTTTACCTACTTTACAGAAGTCCTACCAGCGGGGATGCCAAGTCTTGCAGATCTGGTGCTCTTCCAAATTATGGTTTCAGTTTCAAATGTAATGAAAGAGCAGAGAAAAGGAGAGAGGTTAGCTTTAGATTTCATTGCAAGTGAATTGGTGATTAATTTCACCTGGTGGTTATATGTTATATATCTCAGATTGAGTAAATTCATGTGTTTTTATTTTATTTTTAGTTCTATTCTAAACTTGAGGAAAAGATCCATGCAAAAGAAATGGAGAAGAGTAATATGCAAGAGAAGACTAAGGTGTCCATCTGAATCATATTTGTTGCACACAGATTTAGTCTTTTAGGTTCTTGATAGTGTTATGCATTTGGTTTTTGTCACCAACATCATTTTTATTTCTGAATAGGAATCCCAGCAAGCAGAGATTAAAATGCTTAGAAAGGCCTTAGCTTTCAAAGCAACTCCCATGCCAAGCTTCTATCAAGAACCTCCACCTCCTAAGGTGGAGCTGAAGAAGGTCAGATCTGCTCATTTTGCATTGATATATCATGCAAGTGTGTTTCTGTGTAGTTGAAAACAGAACGAAATTGTATTCACTTTTACTCAAGAAAGTGAGACCTTATTTGGGACATCTTGTGCTAGCTAAGTCATTAAATAAGAAGGATACCAAGGTTTCTTTGGCTGCTCTATGCAACACAACAACATCCAAGCCTTAATCCCAAAAGAATTAGGGGTCGGCTAACATGAATCGATCAATGATATCGATGCCAAACAGAGAAGATGGACAAGAAAGGGAAGACAAAAAAGTAAGATAAAATGAATAAAATATAGGTAAATAAATATAAAATAACAATAACACAAGAATATAAGAAAGATAAAAGATAAAAAAAGAGCATAAAAAGCTAGAATATAAAAATAACATAAGAATATACAAAGATAAAGAAGATAAACGATTAAAGAAAAAAGAGAGGAAAGGTAGAAAAGATATCAATCGTCCACACAGATGTGCGCCCTCCACTTTGCTCTCTCCAAAGTCATACTCTCATCCAACCCAAGAAGACTCATATCAGTTCTGATTCCTCTAATCCAAGTCTGTTTGGGTCTTCTCCTCCCTCTCTTCTCTGCCTCTTCTCCCCACCCCTCAAGTCGTCTAACAGTTGCATCACTCGGTCTTCTACGCACATGCCCAAACCACCACAAACGAGACTCCTGCATCTTATCTTCTATAGGTGCTACTCCCACCTTTTGTCTGATCATCTCATTCCTCAAACGGTCTTTTCTGGTATGTCCACACATCCAACGCAACATACGCATCTCTGTCACACTCATCTTTTGAATGTGGCATTGCTTCACCGCCCAACACTCTGCCATAAATTAAAGCGGGCCTAATTCCTCAAACAGATACCAAGGTTTCTTTGGCTGCTCTATGGAGGGTACAAAAAAAGGTGTTTTAGTCACTAATGTGAGAGTAAAAGCATAGGTGCACTTCAACATTCCCTTCAAATAGAAGCATCATATTTGAAAGATTTTCAATCCCTTGAACTTTAACTTGCAATTTGAAAGATTCAACTTGGTTGCAAACATTTTCAACCCATAACTATAAGCTTGGAGAATGGAGATTGAACTTTGAACTCCTACGAATTTATTTCTTGGTTATGAACAATGATGTCAACAGTTCCAGTCAAACTTTATTTCTTGTTAATGAGTAGTTGCTTTAATTAGGTTTCTAGGTTGCATTGAATGGTCAGTGCTTTTTAAGATAAACAAAAAATGTATCTTCTCAAGGAATTTAGGATTTAAAATCCTCTCTATTAATAAACGAAGCACTTTCTATGACAAAAGCACATCATATTCATTTATTATGTTATTTAGGAAATATGGTCCTGCTTTATGAAGAGTTTAACCTAGGCATATCTTGTCAACTTAGCTTTGGATGGTGCCTTAGTAAAAGATAAGATCTTAAACTTTGGGTATTACAGTGCTTGTTTAAGGTGTCTTCTTATACCATTGACCATGATACTGTTAAAACAGACTCCACCAACAAGAGCCAAATCTCCCAAGCTTGGTAGGAAAAAGAGCTCACCTACCAGGGAAAAGAGAAATGTTCATAGCGGCACACAGCATATCAGATTGAGCTTGGATGAAAGAGCATCTCAGAATGAACCTGGCAAAAGATTCTCTCATGTCAGTGCGAAAACCCCCCTGAGGAAGTCCCTTCCGAAACTGCCATCTGAAAAGACCAATGTGTCTGGAGAAATAAGGAAAGCTCCAGCTTGCAGAGCTACTACCTTGAATATGGAGATAACTGATATTGCTTCTCATCCAAACAATGCAGCCAGTGTAGATACTGAAGCTATTACACCTAAGGGGGAGACCCAAGAAACAATAATAATGGATGCTGGGCAACCAGAGGCAGTAGCATTTATGGAGACAATTCAAACTGAAGCAAATGATAAGTTTGTTGTTGAAGCTCCATCACAGTCAACCGTTCCCCAGGAATCCATCACAGCGGATCATTAAGAGCAAGAAATGGAGTAAAAGATATCTTTCTTAAGCAGCAAACCATAAACCCATCTTTGCCAAAAATGATGGAAAGGTATCGACAGAAGATTAAATGTGTTTTGGTTGTAAATGTGCGCTGTCTTTCAAGATTGTTGAGTTTCTCATTCAGAATTGCTAGCAGATTGTAAAACTAAAAGGATACTGCTATTTGCACTATTTTTCAGTTGCAGGTTGTGTAGATCTGGGTTCTTGAGACCTCTCTTCCAGACTTCCATGATATTCATGACATTTTTTTTCTTGAAGTGCACAATTTTAGAACTTGGTTTGTGCTGGCTGTTCAAACAGGGATGACGAATGGATGCTGTTTGTTAATGATTGTGTATCTATATATTATTAAATGGCTCGTTTGTTTGTTGTTTAAGGTTACCTCATCATCTTATTTATTGACATTGGAAGAAACATTGATGTCTAAGAATACATTTATATTTCATTTATACGGACCGTATACACATTTTATTGGGCTTCCTTGTGATATTGGGAACATGATGGCTTACTTTCTAGCATCATTATCACAATTCATTTTCATAGTAGGCTATGCGTACTAGTTTATAAATAGCCAATATACATATTTTTCTTTGAATCTCAAATTGAACACATTTGGCCACCCATTCACATTTAAATTTAATGGTGCTCCAAGAATTTAACGGTGCTTCAAGATTAACGCCTCTTTAATACATCTATAACGTGTCTACTCTCACATTCCCTTTTCTCTCCATCTAAAGTTTAAACCCTATCTTCTTCCTCTTGTTTTCTGTCGTTCAATACTTATGTTAAATTCTCCACTAGTCAAGCTTCTTTTCAACTCCCTTCATCCCAAACGTGAGACTAGATCATTAATACACCAAATTGTTGTGAATGATTAAGTATGAAGCTCAATTCACAACATTAATGGAGGAAGAAGAATAGAGTAGCAGAAAGAAGAAAAAAAGAGATTGATCACTTTTCATTATTCCAGTAGACTGTACATCCTTTTCTATTTATAGGCACCATCCGTTCAGTTAGTTAGCTACAAACACATAACAATCTAACTAACATTTATTCATCCAACGAATTATAACAACTAACAGTCCTGCCAGCTGGTTATTTCCTCCCTTTAGTTAGCCACGTAGCTATCTTCTTGCCAGTTAGGAATAATGAAGCTTTAGTCTTGACACTTAACCACTCTCCCGGCTAGAATGCTTACTGGGACTATTGCAACATTCCCTTCTTCATTCATAATTGGTATAGAACTTGAAACCTTTTCCTTTAATCCCACATGTTTCTTTAGTACAGACACATGGAATACTGGATGTATTCTACTTCCCACGGGTAATTCCAGTTTGTAAGCAACTGCTCCCATTCTTTCTATAATCGGAAAAGGTCCACAATACTTAGGACTTAATTTCCACATTGCTGGCTTCTTCATGCTCATCTGCATGTAAGGTTTAAGCTTCAGATATACCCAGTCTCCTATATTCAACTCACGTTCACTTCTTCCTTTTTCAGTCATTTCTTTCATCCTTTGCTTGGACAGATTGAGTTGATATTTGAGCCGTTCAGAAATTTCTTGTCTTCTTTCCAATTCATTCTCTACTCCTACTACTGATATTTCTGAATAAGGCCCTATATTTAGTAAAGGAGGTTTATAGCCAAACAAAGCTTCAAAGGGACTCATCTCAGTTGCAGTATGATAGCAACTATTATACCACCATTGGGCTAGGGGCAACCATTTACTCCATTCTTTAGGAATATGTCCGCTCATACACCTCAAATAGCTTTCTAAGCATTGGTTCACCCTTTCTGTTTGCCCATCCGTTTGAGGGTGATAAGTAGTGCTTAGATGATGTTGAACTCCCAAAGACTTAAACAGTTCTTTCCAAAACATACTGGTAAATACCTTATCCTTATCAAAGATAATAGATTCAGGTAGACCATGAAACTTGCAAACCTAGTTTAGGAAGATTGTAGCTATAACTGGAGCAGTGAAGGGATGACTTAATGGAACAAAATGAGCATATTTTGTAAATCTGTCAACCACTACTAATATTGCATCATGCCCTCCAGATTTTGGCAACTTTTCAATAAAATCCATTATTATGTGTTGCCAAGCTTGTTGTGGTATTGGTAAATGTTGTAATAAACCAGGGGTTTTAACATTCTCATGTTTACAGAGCTGACAAATAGAGCAACATTTCACCACTTCTTGTACTGATTTCTTGAGTTGTGGCCACCAAAAGGTGGGTTTTAACCTCTGTAGAGTAACCAACACTCCTGAATGACCTCCCTGAGGGATAGCATGCATCATAGTTACCACTTTACTCCTTAAATCACCATATGAGCCTACATACAGTCTCCCTTTGTACCTCAATATTCCATTACAGTGAGAGTAGTAGCTCATGTTATAAGGAGTGGCTATAAGCTGTAAAATAGCTTCCTCAGCTTCTTTATCTTCTTTGTAACTCTCAGTCAATTCTTCTAGCCACTTAGGTTGAATTACTGAGATGGAGAAAGATTCTTCCATCATCTGAGAATCCTGCTGGTCTCTTCTGGATAGGGCATCTGCCACCTTATTCTCCTGCCCTTTTTTGTATTCTATCTTGTAGTCAAATCCCAGTAGCTTGGTCAAATATTTATGTTGAATAGGAGTAGAGATCCTTTTATCAACCAAATATTTGAGACTGATTTGGTCTATCCTTATTATGAAAAGGGCATGCAGCAAGTAGGCCCTCCATTTCTCAGTAGCCAATAGTATAGCTAAAAATTCTTTTTCATAAATGGACAATCCCAAGTTCTTAGGGCTCAATGCTTTGCTTATATAAGCTAAAGGATGTCCTTCTTGTAGCAATACAGCCCCCAATCCCTCATAGCATGCATCAATTTCTACCATGAAGGTTTTACTGAAATTTGGTAACTGTAGAATAGATACAGTACACATGGCTGCTTTTAATTCCTCAAATGCTTGATGAGCTTTTTCATTCCATTTAAACATCCCTTTCTTAGTCAAGTCAGTCAGAGGCTTAGCTTTAATTCCATATTGGTAGCAGAATTTCCTGAAATACCTGGTCATGCCAAGAAATCCTCTTAAAGCTCTGAGAGTGGATGGTATTGGTCAGTCAACAATACTTTTGATCTTTTCAGGATTTACAACAACTCCAGATGAACTGATGATGTGTCCCAAATATTCTACTTGTGAAACTCCAAATGTACACTTGGATCTTTTAGCAAATAGAGTATGTTGTTGTAATAACATGAAACCCTCTCTCAAATGTTGTTTATGTGTCTCCTTATCAGGACTCTAGATCAATATATCATCAAAAAAGACTAGAACAAATTGTTTCACGCAATTTCTGAACACATTATTCATTAGAGCCTGAAATGTAGTTGGAGCATTTGTTAATCCAAAGGGCATAACTGTAAATTCATACAGTCCACTAGCAGTGTCGAAAGCAGTTTTCTCAATGTCTTCTTGCTTCATCCTGACTTGATGGTATCCAGCCCTTTAGTCAATCTTGGAATAGATTGATGCTCCATGTAGCTCATCCAACAAATCATCTATAAAAGGAATGGGATAGTTGTTTTTTATGGTCACATAGTTGAGCTTTCTATAATCAACACAAAAGCGCCAAGTCCCGTCTTTCTTTTTCACTAGTAATACAGGACTGGAATAGGGGCTATGGTTGTGTTGAATAATTCCAGATTTGAGCATCTCTTTTATCAGTCTCTCTATTTCTTGTCTTTGCAGGTAGGGGTATCTGTATGGAGCTTGCTTGAAAGGTTTTCCCCCTGATTTGATATCAATCTGATGTTCACAGTTTCTCAGGGGAGGTAGTTCCTTAGGTTCTTGAAAAACTATGTGAAATTCCTCAAGCAGTTCTTCTAGTTCTGCAACTTTATCTTCCTTTGCATCTTCTTGTACTGAGGTAACCATGCATAAGTATCTAGACACCACACTATTCTTCTTGTGCCATAATCCTTTCATCTTCTTTATTAATATCATTTTCACTGAAATTTCTGTTTGTATCCCTGGAACTACCACTTTCTTTCCTTGATGATCAAAAGTAATGGAATGATTGTCATAGTCAAGCATGATTGGCCCCAGCTTCTTCATTAAGTCTACCCCCATAACCATATCATATCCCCCTAGTGGCATTATCCTCAAAGTAGCTGAAAAATGTATCCCGCCATTTCCCATTCAAAATTAGGACATTTAGAGTTACACTCTATTTTACCTCCTGCCACAATCACTTGTAATGGATTGGTCACTTCAATATTACAATTGAGTTTCCTTGATGCTCCTGGATCAATGAAACTGTGGGTGCTTCCTGAGTCCACCAGTATAGTTAAGTGATTGTTCTTCACTTTCCCCTTCAATTTAATGGTGTCAGTGGGCACTTGTCCTTTTAATGCATGTAAAGATACCCCATAGTCTGTTTCTTCTTCTACGAATTGATTCAGTAGCTGGTTCTTTTTCTTCCTCAGATAATTGTATAACAAAAAGCTTTTTACATTTGTGCCCAATGGTATATGCTTCATCACAATTAAAGTAGTCCCTTTTTTCTTCTTGCATCCATTTCCTCCTTACTCAATCTTCTCACCAGCAGAGACTTTTCAACAATATTCACCCCTTTGATCTCATTTACTCCTTTTCCCCACATAGTCTTCTGATTTCCCCTTCCTGTTTTTCCCATGGCTTCCAACAAAGATTCTTGTTTTTTAGCAATCAAAAAGGCTTGATCTAATGTCTCAGGGGATATGATTTCAATCATGTGTCTAATCTCTTCTTTCAATCCACTTAAGAAACTTTTAAGAAAATAATATTCATCCAGATGTTTGTTTCTTTGCAGCATAAAGGATTTGAGTTCTGCAAACTTATCTATATACTCATCCACCTGACCTTTTTGTCTCAATTTGTTAAATTCTCCAATCACCTCCTTCTCCTTTGAGAAATTTTCTAAAAATAGTATATCAAAGGCCTCCCATCCCATAGATTCTCTTCCAACAATCCTATCCATATACCAATTTTCTACAGCCCCTTCTACATACATCCCAGCCAATACAATCTTATCAAAATCAGACATGTGATTGATTAGAAAGTATCGCTGACACCTCCTAACCCAGGCTCTGGCATTAACTCCATCAAAACGAGGGAAGTCAAGCTTAATACCTTTATAGCTGCCCGGATTTGTAGAAATCAGTCCAGAATCATGACTTCTGTGAGAGTGAACGCTCTTCATAGGTGTTCTGTTGTGGACTTGTGGATGCCCTTAACAGCGTTCATTATTTCTTCGAACTGCTTATCTTGTTTTTCCATCATCTGCGCAGCATCGGCCTTCTGCGATTCATGGATTTTTTCGAGTTCCATCTTCAAATTTGCTGGGCCTGCTTCTAATTGAGTAATGTGATCAATATTACTTTGTTTCGCCATGTCTGGATCAGTCTGTGATACCAATTGTTGTGAATAATTAAGTATGAAGCTCAATTCACAACATTAATGGAGGAAGAAGAATACGAGTAGCAGAAAGAAGAGAAAAAGAGATTGATCAATTTTCATTATTCCAGTAGACTGTACATCCTTTTCTATTTATAGGCACCATCCGTTCAGTTAGTTAGCTACAAACACATAACAATCTAACTAACATTTATTCATCCAACGAATTATAACAACTAACAGTCCTGCCAGCTGGTTATTTCCTCCCTTTAGTTAGCCACGTAGCTATCTTCTTGCCAGTTAGGAATAATGAAGCTTTAGTCTCGACACAAATAAGAAAAAACATAGAAGATGAAGAAGACTACAAGAGGAGAAATTTCACGAAGGAACATTGACCAGTTTCTTGATTTCCTTGGTTGTGCTTATTCTTATGGTTGCGATTTTTACTCAATCTTTACTTCAGTCGTGGTCGTAAAACAGTTTACCGAGTCTATTGAAATTCAGGGTAAGTTTGATAAGAAAAATTTGGGTCCATCAAACAAGGCTCGCCCGGTTCATAATGACGGGATCCTCCCCTACGACCTAGGATTTCAGAGAAGTTCTTCTCCTCCGATGGCTTTGACGGGCAACGGTTGCACACAATCCACCTGCAACAGATAAGTTCTTCACCTTGATCATTGAAATTATGCCACATCGCTAACGTAATTGACCAGAGATTCAAAACCCACTGCTCCATTTCCACCAGCGACGAAAGGGTGTTTTCAATCTCTGCGTGCGTGGTATGTGAGTCTGCCTTGAGATTCACCTCCCACTCCTACACGGACATCGGAGATGGCCAGAAGCAGAGATTCAATTCATATTCCTAAAATGACAAAGTCGGTGACTTGATTTTGAATTATGTTTTGGGGTACAAGAGTTTTGAATTATGAAATGAACGACAATGGAGATAACAGATATGATTGGATTCAATAGCTATTGCAACAACTTCTACCCTGGATTTCTATGTGTTTGGTTTGTAGCTTTAAATTGGAAGAGACAAAGGATTGTTAATGTTGGGATGGTCTGTTAAAGCAAATGTTAGTGAGTGGCTAAATGTAGCTTCAATAAGTTATTTATGTGTTAATTTGGTCCACTAGAAAATTTAGTATCCAATCTGAACATTCTAAATAACCTTAGTGTCTTTTTTAGCCTTCTCCCCTTTGATAAAATTCACATGGTGTTGAGGGATATTATGTATTATGTACTACGTATCATGTAGACAGAACACATATTAGGAACCATATATGTAGTATGTACTCTGAAAATGATACTACCTCCGTCCCATAAAATTTTTCCCACTTTGACTTGGCACGAAGATTAAGAAAGTGGAATAAAGTAGAAATGTATGATTGTGGTTGTGTAAGAAAATAGTGAAATGAATGTGAACCACACAAATTGTCCAAAAATGGTAAGTGAAGATAATTTTTTGGGACGGCCCAAAAAGGAAAGTGAGAAGAATTTTATGGAACGGAGGAAGTACATTTCCTGCCCATATTGAGCTACCTTGTAAACCCTAAGCGCTCTCTATTTAAAAGGTGCTTGGTAATGAAGTTATGACACTTCTCTCTCAACACATCGCTTATTATTAACGGCTAATGTATTGGTAAATCATGGTTATATATCATCTCAACGTATTAGCAATAATAAAACAGTTTATATATGTGCATGAGTGCATCATTATCATGAGTTGGCTATATATGAAATCAAACTATCAGGTAGTGAGGATTGGTTGCAGAAACCGAGCTTTGGTTCCAAGAACTCGCGCTTTGGTGTCTGGGAAATATTCCACACCAGGACGAGCTTGAATATTTCCATTTTCTGAAACTTGTACAGGGTAGGTAAGAAGATGGCCTGGAAGATCTTGTTGAAGCTCTTCACTTATATACGATCTCCAATTCTCCTCGGCTATTTCATTTACTCTCCTAACACATTCTACGCTCTCAGGGTGGTAAAAGGAGTTCTCCATTTTGTTCATGTGCTCACCCCACAAGGTCATTCTGAAACCGAATATCTTCCCCATGGCGCGTTGGTTGCCGTGTGCTAGGTGCATTGGTTGGTACCCTCCCATCGCAATTTCCGAGTCCCGTGCACCATCCATTGAACGCTGGTTGATGTTTGCTGACCCAATTATTATGTACTCATCATCAACTAGCCAACAAAACATCATTGACATGTTTAGTAACAACACCAACACATAAATGTCATGAATAACATGCACTTAGCCACTTACGAGACTTTCTTCACAGTTCAAAAGGCATATGAAAATTCACACCGACCATAATAGAACTTATAGAAGACTTTTTTTTGGACAATTCTTTCTAACATATTATAGTATACTTCGTTCTATTAGAAGATTCTTTAATACAGAGTATTAAATACTACTAAAACCAATTTAATTTTGAAATATAATCAACCAACTCTACTAAAAACAAAGTGGAAACAATTAGAGAGGAAGTATAAATAAGTGTGGGTATATTATAGCATGATGTAGAGTGACTCACCAATCATCATTTTGGAGTGCACATATATCATGAAGCGCCGGGATTCTTGAGCTCTGGCGTAATCGGAGCCGGGGCTGGGCTTTTCCCGAGGTGTAATCTCATCGGAGCCTTTGACTTCGCGATTCCCGAGGCAAAAGAACGTCAAGTATTCTCTCGGGTCCGCAGAAAGGTTGGCAGTCTTTAAAGCATTAGCTATATCCACATACATCATCTCCATCGTCCTCCTCTGCCAATCAAGAATCGCCTGCACTGACTCGCTCCCCGGCTCTCCCTCCGGCCACATCGGGATCACGACGTACACGGTGAACCTCTCCCCCGCCGCAATCTTGCTGACAATTTTCAAAGAGAGCTCCTTGGGGATCAGGTGAATGGCGCCAATGTCATCCAGTTTGATCCCTGATCTATCATTCCAGCCATATGAGCTTCCCAGGAAGTACTGGTTTTCGATGTAAATGAAGTTCTTGGCCCGGCGGATGGCGTTTATGTACGCATCCTGAATGCTCCGATCAATAATATGGGTTTTACCCGTTACCAACCCCCATTTTTTTGCCGTTTCCGGGTCCCTCGGAAAACCTGCCGCATCATTCCCATCAATAGAACGGAAGATCTGAACCTTCCACCTCTCTGGATCAGCCGACACAGGTAAATCATTTGGTACAATAATGTTCCGACCCTCGAGTTCCTTCTTGGAGAAAACGGCGGTCCGGCCTTTGTGTGCCCTCCATCTCTGTTCAAAATTGAAGAGGACATCCCATGAAGCTTGCCCATCCAGCCTGCAATGGATGTCGTGCCATGGCTCCCTCGGCCCGCCTTTCGCGAAAGACGCGCCGGGAAAATTCGGCTGGTGGAAATCCTCCTTGTCTAATTTCTTGAACACAGAATGCTCCCTGGTGTCATACCGGCCGTCACAGAGATCGATCCCGCCGAGGAAGCTCACAATCGATCGTTTCCCGGCAGAACCGCCCTGAAGCTCGCAATCTGCAATCACCGTCTTCTGATGGTGAGTGAATAGCGTTGTCCTCGTAGTAGCCTCGATGTCCTGGAGAAGCTCGCTGCCGGCATCGGCATTCCGGGGGGACAGAACACATTGGACAGCTGAATTGGCGAAGAATTTGGCGGTATCTTCGTCATGAGTTGCCATCACACCGACTCTGTGGATATACTCGCTGGATGTTCTGTCGTCCCAAACCAGGAGAAGAACCCTAACGCCTTCAGCGGCTTTCTTCTTCAGCAGATCGCCGAGAATCATGTCCTGGCCGGCGAGAAGTTGAGATCTGGCCGGGTCGGGTCTAACCAGCCTGATTTTGACGTAAATGGACCAACCCGCTATGTAAATAAAGTGTTTGGCGTTAACGATGGCGTGGGAAATGTCTTCCCAGCACCTCGGGGCGGGTTGAACCCATTGAATCGGGCGATTGTGAAAAGGGGTAAAAACAGAGAAATTGACGTCATCGTAATGCGGGACATGGGCGTCGGCGTAAAGGGTGACTCTGCAATTGTCTCTCTGGGCAAAATAGGTGTTGGGTACGCCCCGGAAGTCATAATCGGGTCGGATTTGAATCCCTTTAGACCAGTGCTCATCTCTTTCCACGCTGAAGAACCGGAATTTAACGTGGATCATAGCTTTGCCCGGGATGCGACGGCCGTTTTTATCGAGTATGGGGATTGACCTGTCAATCTCCTTCTCCGCCGCATTTGTGTCCAAGAGTTCCCCCACCGGGAGGTGGGCTCGGCCGATGAGCGATGCATCGACGGCGTCGTCGAATTTGACTGTGAAAATGACGTTGGAAATTTTGTGGGCACAATAGATGTCAAAATTTTCATTCCATTTCGGGCCGGAAGTCTTGCTATCAGTAGCACTGATGACTTGGGTTCGCCCTACTCTCGCCGTGTCCAGATCGATGGTCGCATAGATGCCATTTATCTGATGAAGTAAATTTAACCAGGCAATAAAAATACTCCATTAATGATGATGATGAATGGTGATATCATGTTAATGATATGAAGAACAAAATTTACTGGGTCTATTGTAAGCCAATTTTAGTTGTGTTTAGAAAGAAAATAATTTAAATACCCCAATATTTCAATGAGTTCTAAGATAAGTATTCCAAATTTGCACATATTCTGCACTTTATATAAAATGTTATTTTCGATCTATGTTTTTTACAAATACAAATTTATGGGAATAATTACCTGACTTAAAATAATCTACTAATAAAAGATATTTTGAAGTTGTAATAATCAAAATATTTAAGTTTGAAGTTGTTTTAAATTTAATTGGTCGAAGTTATTGTAAATGATCATTTTAGAAGTTTTTTTATATACTTCATCTGTCCCGTTAAGATTGTCTCATTTTACTTTTTCGGGAAATCCCACTAAGATTGTCTCATACCATATTTGGTAAAGTTTGTGTGACTCATAATCATTATTACTTTATCAATTCAACATCAACCACATAAACCCACTTTTCTTAATAACTGTGTCACCTTCTTCCGTCCCAATGTTAGTGGGACGGAGGTAGTAATATTTTTCTTTATTCTATTAATAAAAGATATTTTAAACATGTTTTTTATAATTCAGCACATTCAGCCATTTTAGCCAAAATTTAATCAATTTCAATAGAATCGGTCTCATAATGTGAGAATGTATGCATTATACTTAGCTTGAAAGGAACAATCATTAGAATCAAAATGAATATAATAAAATAAATGAGCTAAAGAAGAAAATTTATATTTGGCATTTAGCGGATTATGTTAGTAGGTTGTGAATAGCAGATTCAGTCAGCGGGTTTGACTAGTGGAAAATGTTTGGTAATTTAGATGTTTGATAATTTAGATGTTTGGTCATAAAATTAGTAGAAAATTAGTAAAATTAGTAGATGTTTGATATTTCAAAAAGCTGACCCAAAAGTCTCATATTTTCAACGTTCCCATTACAATGTTTCCATCCAAAAACGCTAGTACAGAACGTCTATTCACCAAATAGCTTTTTCACTATTGAAAACGTTAAAATTGGTTAAATCGTCATTTTTCTAAATCTCATTTACCAAACATTCCCATAGTCAAACCATCTTCATATGTGAAATGAGCCGTTTCAAAAATTAGAGAAGTGTCCGATTGTAAAATTACATGCGATTGCATACATGGTAATGAGTGAAACGGGATCATGAATTGAAGCTAAATGAGTGGAAAATTACATGCGCAATGTGCTAAGTGCTAACTATGAAACACTAATTCCAAAAAAAAAAACTATGAAAACACTAAAAATGGACACCAACTTTAGAATTACTTTGACCATATTTTTTAATACGAAAATATTTTGAATATGAAAATTATATCCAAATGTTTCTTATTCAAAATGTTTTCAAAAAGTTATAAAATTTATAAATTATATACAAATATAATAGTTAAAATCATTGTCCAAAGTTTGTCATCATTGATCTAAAAAATTCAATATGGCGTACATTTTCGGGACGGAGAGAGTAATAACTTTGCTTTGAAAATTTAGAAAACACGTTTCATTCATAATTTAGACTAGGAGACATAAACACTTTGCGATTTTAAATTTTTAACCACTTTGAAAATGTCACGACTATCCATATTTTTCGTTCACGTTTTTAAGCAGTTGACAACTGGCATTAAGTAGAAATATAACTGCAAAGCCATTATCAAGATTTAAACTTGTGGTATTTTCATTTTACCCATCCAAAGTTGTTGCTCGTAAATTAAAACATTATTATGTACTTAAGTTTGGTTCAATTCTTTAATGGGTTAATTATCAAAATAGAATTAAAAGTCACTCACTTTGTACCAATAGGACCAAAAAATAAACTATGTTTTCATAGGCCTAATTATGTGTGTCTTGGACAAATAGCTATTGAAATGTTTTAATTCATAATAAAATAATAAAAACTAATAATAATTCGTAAAAATACTAAAAATTAATAAAAATATTTCGATAATAATGATTTATTTTTTTAATTTTTTTTCAAAAAAAAAAATTAAAAAAACTCAAAAAAAATAAATAAAATTCACCGCCGCCTCTGCTGCCTCTGCACCACCACCTCCGGTCACCAGGGGGAAAAATGACAAGTTCATTACGAATTCCATATTTATGGCAAAAAACAATGAAAATGTTGGCATTCTCAAAGAGAAATATGCCATATTTTTGTCATTTTCAGAAAAAAAAAATGACAATTTTTAGAAAAAATGGCATTTTTTCACCGGGCGGAGATGGTGGTGCAGGGAGGTAGTACAGGCGGCGGGAAAGGCATCCATATTTTTTTAATTTTTTTAATGGTGTTTTACTATTTTTTATTAGTTTTCAAAAAAAATAAAAAAATTAGAAAAAAATATTTTTTATTTTGTAAATATTTTATAAATTTTTTAATTATTCTTCTACGAATTTTTGAATTTTTTCTAATTTATTATGAATAAACATTTAATTAACTCATATTTAAAGGAAGGGTAAGAATGGAATGAAAAAATATGTATGTTTCCAATAGGACTAATATAATCTTATTTTGAAAAGAAAAACATAGTAAGTCATATTTTGAGTTGTTGTCGTAGTTTTAGTCCTATTCGAAGATGTTTGTATTCTTTAATTCTTTCACCTCTAAAGCAATACGGAGTATGGAATATCAATATAATTCAAGAATAACAATGATGAATAAAAGGCTCCATAGGTAATATATATACGAATGGTATAAACTTATAGCTAGAGAAAGGGTATGTACACATACCTCAGAGCGGCATAATATGAATCTCTTGATTATGTTTAGAACGTATGCGCTCCACGGTTGAGCAGAAGAACTCTTCAAATTTCCAAGAAAGAAACAAGTCAATCTCGACATTCACGCAATATAATACTGGAAAACATATACTCGGTATGAATAATGTCATAAGATCGTATAAATACGGCCGGAGTATCATGCGAAATGGCAGAAGGAGGCGATTAATTACCTGGGCAGCTGAGCCGCCGCTGCCGCCGCCGCCGCTGCAACCACAGGAACCACTCGAAATCTTCCTATCAACCCCATACACCGTCGCAACCAGCTTTCCGTGCAGCAATTGCGGCTGCATCATGGCCGGTCGCACGATGAATAATATATCTACGACTTGAATTGCTTACGTTAATAATTTACGTGCAAAAGCAGCGAATCTGAACTTTTGGAATTGACTCGCACGTTAGTTATATAGGAGGCCGGTGGGGGGGTCGACGTAAGAGGTGAAGAAAACTGAGGTCGCAAGAAAGAATTATGTTTTGCTTTGTCTATAATTATTTAATTGCAAAGCAATTCGTGTCCTCTGATTCAAACACTGAACCATTTATCAAACTTATTACACGCATCAAAGGCAACCTCCACTTTGCTGTAGTCACATTTTGCTGACATACTCGTTATTAACTTATTAGTTATTATTGTATAACCTTTTCCTTATACTACCTCCGTCCGGTTTGAATATTCCCGGTTTGACTTACACACATATTAAGGAAATAAACTTACCAGGGGTGAATTTTATTGTTTTGACACTGTTTCGACACTGTTTGGCACTGTTTCGACACTGTTTGACCTTGCTTTGATGTAGGATAACTTTCCGTTTAGGGAAATGGGAACTTTCCAACGGGACATTCAAAAAAGAAAAACGGGAACATTCCAACGGGACGAAGGGAGTATTTAATACTCTCTCCGTTTCCGTTCCTTTGACACACTTTCCTTTTTTGGATGTTTCAAAATGAATGTCACATTTCCTTATTTCCTTATTTGGTAAACAAATCTTTATCAAGACAGCGCAAAACAGTGTCAAACAGTGTACTCTACAGTAAAATTTACCTCTCGGTAACATTTTTTCCTTAATTCTTAACAAGTCAAACAAATGGAAACCAAGGGAGTACATATTTATATCTATAATTTTATATTTAATATATATGCATGCGCGGATTGGGTGAAGTTGAGTGGGGGCAGGTCGGGCAGCTACCCCCAACCCCCATGGTAGATTCGTCCCTATTCATATGGGCTAAGAAGGAACACATTATAACACAATACAAAAATAAATTAATAAATATGATTATCATTGTTTTATTTTTATGAAGATATGTATACCATTTAGGGGAACACCTAGTTTCAGTTTAAATATTTACTACATGTGGTCCATTAAAACTTAGAAGTGTTTGATTGATTCTACATAGGGAAAATAGCTCTATATATGAGTAAACTAATCCATAAATGCATAAATAGGGACCCTATTGTTTGTCTTCCCAAAATATAGATAGGACTAATGTGTACTCTATTTTCCTATTCTACCCATATCATAACATAATAGGAAAATCATATTTTAAATTGTAATAAAAAACATAAAAATCATAAAAAATATTTTAATTTATAAAAAATCGTAAAAATATATAAATAAAATGAAAAAAGGATAAACAAAATAAACAATAATTCCCCTGTATTTAAAAGTTTGCTACACTTTTCGTTTTGGATGTATTTATAAGTTTGCTACACTTTACTTTTTTGGTAAGTTTTTCTTTTAAAAATACTCAATTGTCATTACTTTTTCTACTTTTAATCTTATCTTTCCTACTTTTTCACCTCTTTCCTACTTTTACTGCATTATTCATTACCCCTATTATTTCCCCTTAAATTTTTACTTATAATATTTTGTCAAAACCTAATGTAGTGATCTTTTAAATACAGAGAGAGTACGGTGTGAGATAAGTACCCCAAACTTGCATATGTATTATATATACCTCTAGGAGTGGACTCGGGCTGGGCCAACCGGCCCGGAACCGGACCGGCCCGGTGAACCATTTGGTTGACCGGTTCGGGCCACCCGGTCCGGTGGGATGGCGGTTCGGGCTCGGGCCCTTCAAAAGGTGAACCGGCCCGGCCAGTTCGGGCCCGGGCCGGGCCAATTTATTATTTTTTTTTTTGAATTTTTTTTAAGTTTTTGGGTTGGGCTGGGTATTTTAGGCCATTTGAGATGGTTAGGGTTGGTTTGGGGGTGAGGGGGAGGGTTGGGGGTTAACTAGGAAAAGCCAAAAAAAATAGAACCGAGGCCCGGCCCGACCCGGACCCCGGGCCTCCCCTTCATGAACCGAGGCCCGGCCAGGCCCAGGCCCGAACCGGGCCCGAACCGAAACCGGTCCACCCCTATATACCTCAGACTTTATCTATAAAGTTATTTTCATGCCATGATTGTGTTTTTTAAAAAATACTCCGTATAAATTTATTGAAGTAATTACATAATTTAAAATACTCTAAACTTTGCTAGGGTGCACTTAACATTCTATACTTTCATTTGTGAAATAAATAAAATTACATACGGTACCATTTATTTATAATTACATCCTCATAAATGTTTTTTGTACTTTATATTATGTACTTGAGACCATAAAATAAAAAAATGTGATCATGGTGCTAACACAAGTTTTTATATTTTTTCTTTTTTGTTTTTTTTTATTTCTAAAGTTGTTTTTAATTTATAAATTTTTGTTTTTATTAATTTTATTTAAAATTTATTTTCGAGTTTCTTATTTTTTTACATTTTATGTTATTACTTTTATGTGTTAATTATTGATGAAATATGAATTGCATTAAAACAAAGTAATGGTAAGATTGAAAGTTTAGACCTATTTAGGAATTTTAAAATTTTACCCACATTCTTGCACTTAAAGTTTCACGCAGTCTTATTTGTGGAATTTTCCCTTCTACATACTAACTACTTCAATATATGGTAATTTTTTATATTAATTTAATATAATTATCTATGATACACTTAGTATTTTAAGCTTATCATCCTACACACCATTTAATTATTATTGTCATGTTTCTAGAGATATAGTTGCAAGTAGGGATGGATTCGGTTCGGGCCACTCGGCCCGGCCCGGAACTGTGCGGGTCCGGGACCGGCCTGGTCGGGCGGTCCGGGACCGGGTATGGACCCGAACCGATGGGAAGGGGCGGGGGCGGGCTCGGTTCTGGATTTTTGTGACCTGGCCCGACCGGGTCGGGCTCGGGCCCGGGTCCGGGTCTATTTTAAAAAAAAAAACTTTTTTTTGTTTGGTTTGGCTACTAGCCGTTGGGGGCTTGGGGGTGGGGGTGGGGACAACCCAAACGGCTATATAGCCGTTGGGTGGGGTAAAGGGGGGGGGTCCGGGGGGGTTGGCTTGTGGGGGTGGGGGGGGTGGGGGGTAAAAAAACCTATAAATACTCCTAATCTTAAACATTTTTCCATATCTCTTCTCCGATTCTTCCTAAATCCTATTCTTAACTAGGGGTGGACTCGGGCCGGGCCAACCGGTCCGGAACCGGACCGGACCGGCCCGCCACTGTGCGGGCCCGGACCAGCCCGGGAACCGGTTCATTGGCCGGTTCGGGCCACCCGGCCCGGTGGATTCTCGGTTCGGGCTCGGGCCCTTCAAAAGGTGAACCGGCCCGGCCGGTTCGGGCCCGGGCCGGGCCAATTTAATTTTATTTTTTTTGATTTTTTTTTTTTATTTTTTGGGTTGGGCTGGTTATTTTGGGCCATTTGAGGTGGTTAGGGTTGGTTTGGGGGTGAGGGGGAGGGGTGGGGGTTAACTAGGAAAAGCCCAAAAAAAAAATTACCCGAGGCCCGGCCCGGACCCGGGGGTTACCCGGGCCGGTTCCGGGCCTCCCCTTCTTGAACTGAGGCCCGGCCGGGCCCAGGCCCGAACCGGGCCCGAACCGGCCCGAGTCCACTCCTATTCTTAACTCTCTACTCTCTAATTCTCTTATTCTCCAATATATTATATTTATTATTTATATATCTACTTTATAGTTTATACTTAAGAAGTTAAGATGGAAAATCAAGATGCCATTATACGGTATAATTTTGATAAGCAGAAGGACCCGAAGAACGGGATGTGGTACGCAATTTGCAAATGGTGCGAGAAAAAATGTAACATGGGAGCTTCAGGCGGATTCGGAATGGCAATCAAGCATATGAAGTCATGTGACAAAGCCAAAGGATCGGGAGGTACGGGAAGTTCCGATTGATTACAATTTTCAAAATGTTTATCTCTTAAAGTTTGTTTTAATTTTCAAATGTAGTTCCTATTTCATTTCAAATAAATGCAATTGAAATTTGTTTTTAATACTCATATAAAACTATAAACTATAAAACATATATTATAAAAAAAATTAACTGGACCGGCCCGAACCGGACCCGACCCGTGACCCGGGCGGGTGGCCCGGGCCGAACCGGACCCGTCCAACCCTCGGGCCGGTCCCGGGCCCACTATTCTTGAACCGGCGGCCCGACCGGGCCTAGGCCCAGCCCGGGCCCGACCCGGCCCAAATCCATCCCTAGCTGCAAGTGACAATGACATTTAAGCATTTAACATACCATGATACGTATTTTCGTTCAATCTTTAAAACTTATCATATAAACACGTCTAGTCAATTTTCGATGCTAAATATAAAAATATAAAAATTGGTATTTCGATGATAGATTGATCGTTGATGCCTCAAATAACAGTCTGAGCTGTTAGCATCACCAGTTGTGGCAAACCTCATCAGGCTTGCAAGAAGGGTTGAAATAACAGTCTTCAAAGTATGATTGGAGGTCCCGAGTATAGAATATATGGATAAAAGGCTCTGGTAATGGGAGATAGGCAGCGAGGTGGGAGGAATGGGCATAAACCTCTTAATGAGGTCATTCGCTTCATAGCTGAGCCATTGGTTTTTACATTCTTCAACTGCCAGCCCCCTAGTATTGGTCAACTAGTATTAAATCAAAGGTCATATTGATAATTGATATTGATTATAGAAATAGCAAGGTGAAATCTTTGGGTTGAGATTTGAGAACTAAACAAAGAGTTGTGTACTACACAAACAGAATCCCTATCAAAACCAAACAAAAAACAGCACAGGAAATACGTTCTGTGTGTTCCACAACAATTATAAGACTTTAAAATAAGCAAAATTGGGAACTTCTTGCTCCACCCAACTTGGTATATCTTCCATCAAAATTGTTTTACCATCCTGCAAAAGAGAGACAGACAAGTTGTCAGATAAAAGATAGCAGAATAGTATCTAGTTATCTACCAAAATTTTACAACTAGGAGCAGGGCGCTTGGCTTGCAAGTATACCACGTCCACGCCCACGTCCCCCTCCCCGGCCACCACTCCTACCACCCCTTCCCCTCCCACCACCACGTCCACCACCACCACGTCCACCGCTTCTTCCACCACCACCACGCCCACCACTTCTTCCACCACTATCACCCCTTGGCTTGGCTTCTTCCACAAATAATGTGTCATCTCCAATTTGTGAGTCATTCAGTTCAAGGGCCTTCTTCATTGCCTTATTATCAGTAAATTCAACATATGCCATCCTGGTAAAAGAATAATCAAATATCAAATTTACATCAGTTTTATATGAATAATGATAATGACTAGGACAAAAGTATAATTTTCATCCCTGCAAGTATAAAGCAAGTGTTGTTACATCATCTAAAAGTTACTCCCTCCGTTCCTAAAAATTCTTCCCGGTTTGACTTGGCACGCTTATTAAGAAAGTGGAATAAAGTGGAAATGTATGGTTGTGGTTGTGTAAGAAAAAAGTAAAATGAATGTGAGCCACAGAAATTGTCCAAAATGGGAAAGTGAGAAGTATTTTTGGGAACAACCCAAAAAGGAAAGTGAGAAGTATTTTTGGGAACGGAGGGAGTACAATTTTTGTTCTCATTCCTGCAATTAATGTATGGTGGTTGGCTGGTTGCACCAGTTAATGTTGCAATGCAAGACTTGTATAATGTTGATTTTGACATTCATTATCCATTTGCAAAAATTATAAAATTGATGTTTGAAACAAACAACTTCAGGCACCTATTAGTGACAAAAGCATGGACAACATAGAAGGGTGAGAACGTCAAGACTTTGAGATTAAAAATATAAAAGATTAAAAGTAAGGTGTTTTCTTTCTAGACACCTTAAACTATGAATGCTAGAAACTTAACTTCATGGAGGCTAATGTAGATAAAAATAAGCAAAGCTAATCATTCACTTTTTGAATAAGATATCTTAGAAAAGATATTAAATACATTTTTAAAAAATGAAATGATGTGAAAAGGAAACGCAATAATCATGTTAGGCATGTGTGTTTTATTGATTAACAAGTCAAAGAAGCCAAGCCAAGAGTTGATAGTGGTGGAAAACAAAAATTGAAATTTTAGGGACCTCAACAAAAATACTATATTTGTAGATTCAACAAATTCAATCCGAATTGCAACAAAAACTACTAAACTAGTCAAGCCTAGTAAAACTACTAATACTCATGCACAAATATGTCCATACCCAACAAGTGCAACATGTTTGTAAATCAATCATGAAATGTTTATTCAGAATAAATACCAGTTACACAAATGTAATTGAAGTGAAAATATAGCATACCCTTTAATGGAACCATCTTGGTCAGTGGGGATTCTTGTGCCTTTAATTTCTCCACAAGAACCAAAATGTTTTTCTAGAGCACTCCTAATCTGCAAAGAGCACTCAAAGAGAAGCCATCAGAAATCAATGAAGTAAAGAATGAAAACCCAAGGTCTACACAAAACAGTGAAAGATGAGTAGAGGCACCTTCTCTTCAGGCTCATCCTTGTCAAACCCCCTGACGTAAACAGTTGTACCTTCAGCTTTGCCCTGCTTCTGGCGGGAGTCATCTTGTTTCCTACAGTAAAGTATGTACAAAAAAGAGGATTACAACATAATCATCACTACTGGCAATAGAGCGAGGGGTGGATGGCATACCCACTATTGGGGGTAAACTCCCCTCTCGCTTTTGCAAGGTCAAGTCTCACTTCACGGCCTGCCAATTCTTGACCATTAAGTTTAAGAGCCTTTATATGCAGAGCAACAACAAAAAATTAAGCAGGTTAGATTTAGCAATAATAAAATTACAGAAATTACTAAAACTGCTACAATCATGCAAGAGCAAGAGATTGCAACATAAATTTTAAGCAATAGAGATCTAACAAAGACACTTTACCTTGAGAGCAGCCTCAGATGTATCAAAATCAACATGTCCAAAGCCCTTGAACTTCCCATCTCGATCTGCAGCAAACCGAACTTCTTTGATCTCCCCGACATCTTTAAAGAAATTTAAACTGCATGTTGAGTGCGCAAAATTCATTAACATGCACCAATATGCTTTATTATTTCAGGGTGAAGTATAATGGCATACACGTCGCTCTGCTCAATAGACCATGACAAATTCCCGATAAAGAGTGTTTTTGACCCTTCTGCTTCAGCCTTGGGAGTGACTGGTGTCTGAGACTACATTTCATCAAAACCAAAAAAATTGAAACCAATGAGACAATCTCCAATAAACCAATAAAAATGACACAGGCATAATTAACATCACTTGCTAATTGTCTTTACGCCATGGAATGAATTAAATCTACACTGAGACGATTTCAAATAAACACAAGCTCATTACCATGAAGATATAAAACGAAACCTGCACACATACCTTGGTCTTTTTCTTTTTTGGCTCCTCATCTTCACTTTCATCAGAACTGTCATCCTCATCATCACCATTAGTACCCTTCACCACATAAAAACGGATGTGCAGTCACAAGCAGTATCTTAAAAACATTTAAGCCCACCATTTGAAACTAAGATGTGAAACAAGAGCCTAGATGAGGCTCTGGCGAACCAAAAGTCCCATAGGATGGGAAAAAAATCAAGGCTACAAAAGTGAAAGAATCTAAAACAAGGACAGTATGGACGTTTGAAGAACCTTTTTGCTCAATGAAGGAGCAGCCGCTTCTGGTGCAACCTGAAAATTAATTTACCCCAGGTGAAAAATGATATGAAAATACTAAGACGAATTGCTGCTAAAGAAAGGCATGCTTGGTCAGTGAAGCAATTGCTTTCCACCACAGACATATATCATAAAAAGACCTTACCTCTTCATCAGAGCTTTCTTCATCTTCTTCTGTACTGGTTTCATCTACTTCTGTAGAGGCAGGTGCACTTGCAGGAGCCTTCTTCTCAGCAGAAGGATCCTCCTCATCTGAACCATCTTCTTCAGAAGCTGATTCACTTTCTTCCTCATTTTCTGCACCATTTTTGGCTTGATTGGCAGAAGCCAGTTTTGGTGCCACCTGAAAAATTATTTAGATGAAAAAGATAAGATGCTATTACAAGGATTGATCGGGAAAAAATTATTTAGATAATATGACGAGAGCTTCCTGCCTGAAAGATGCTAAACATAAGAACTTACATCTTCATCAGAGCTTTCTTCATCTTCATCCCCGTTCTCATCAGAGCTTTCTTCGTCTTCATTTTTTACTGGTTTGCTTTCAACTTTTTTCGTAGGTGCGGGTGCACTAGGAACGGTGTTCTTAACAACCACGTCCTCATTATTATCAGAACTACCCTCTTCGTCAGAACTGCATTTGTCCTTCTTTATAGGGGCTGGTGCAGTAGATGTAACCTTTTTCACAACACTGTCATCCTTGATTGCGGGAACAGGTTTCTGAATACAAGAAAGTAAACCATTTTAGAAGTCAACGTAGAAGCTTTGATAAATACGTCATGAAATCATACAGGACATGAAATTCACCGAACTAAAACCACGTAGATGGCCAAAAGAAGATCCATAAAAATAAGAATAAAAACATTACTCCGTAGTTCTTTTACTAGTATAATTAAAGCTCAAATAAATGAGCGCTACAGTATAATATAAAGATAATTGAATAAATTGATGCTGTATATACTACTTTGCTGACCTTTTCAGAATCGGGAGTTCCATCCTCCAAACTGTTTTCCACCTTCTTCTTAGTCTTTGCCTCGACCATCTTCTTCTCCGCAGCTTGTTTTACAGCTGAGCCTTTTTTCTGCTTTTTTGCGCTGGGCTTCTGAGCCGAAACTGGGGCCTCTCTCTTGCCTAACAAGAGACAAAAGACTAAGCCCTCCAAAACTTTGATTCAATACATAAAAAACTAACACCATCGGAAAATCATGCACAGAAACGAACATGAGCGAGACAATTATAAAAAATAGAACCTTTCTTCATCGGCTTAGTTGGAGCTGCTGAAACAGGAGCAGCAGCAACCTAGAACCAAATCAAAATTAAATTTTAAAATATAACTATAAGCAAAGTTCCACAAGATCGAAACTCTTAATTACAGACACTATGTTGTCGACTATATAGAGTTTACCTTTGCTTTGCCCATTCTGATGGAAGAAAGAGCCCCCTTAGATGGGGAAGCACCGAAGTTGGAGGTGACTGAAAACCCCTAAAGAAAAATTAGGGTTGAAGGAGTGAGTATTGTATTTTAACCCACTAGAATGAGAGATTATATAATACGAACGCTTTTTGAACGAAAAAATATTTGTCTGCCCTCCACTAGTTAGGGTTTACATTTGGAGCTGCTCTAGTCCGTGTTTGGCAGAAGCGGAATAGAAGAGTGACTATATTGAAAAATTGAAAAATTCTAAATAACTTTTGATATGGTACTACCTCCAACTTTGTCAAAGTTGGCCGGCACGGAGAATAATAAAGTAAAAACTATGTGGTTGAGATTTGTGCAGAGGACAGAAATAACAGAAACCACAAAATAATTGATTAAAAGAGAAAGTGGCAAAGTTTTTTGGGACGTCCCAAAAAGGAAAGATGGCAAAGTTTTAAGGGACGGAGGGAGTATTTTATAACAATCGAAGTTTGATTTGGTCTGTTTAAGTTTGATCGGGTCTATTCGTTGATTCGATTTCAGCGATTTCATTTGATAAGTTTGGTTTTCAATCGGTCGGTTTTAGGAAAAGGTGAAATCAAGAATCCGACCCCACAACTTGATTCAGTTTCGGTTCATTCGGTACAACAAAACATTTAAACACAAAATGCATTTTTCATAAGAAATTGTGCTTTTCGAATCAGTTTTTCACCAAGTCAAATAAGAACTCTGTTTTGATTTTATCGCTCAAAGTCACAAGTTAACGAGATTTTATCTTAACTGGAATTCTCTTTTTTCAGTTTTTGGAGATATATTGGAAGAATTCTATATGCCACCATAAAATTTTCCTTATAACCAAATGGACAGCCGTAAGCAGCATAACTCATCCTCGAAGATTTGGGAACTGTCCTGGGGTCGTTCGATATGTCCACAGTATGTAATTAAGTTGATCGGGTCATGTGGAGGAGTAATCTTCGAGTTTCTTTTTCATCTCATACATAATGGTTATGTTTGTGTTCTCCACCTGGCCATTTGCCTGAGGATAAGTCGTTGATGCTTTGGAGTGTTTGATTCCCCATTTAGTGAGATACCATTCTAAACCCCTTCCAACGAACTGCGTGCCGTTGTCAATGATGATTTGCTCCGGAAGGCCAAAACGGCATATGATATTCTGCCAGACAAATTTCTGGCACAGGAACTCTGTGATGCTGGCCAGTGGTTCGGCCTCCATCCATTTGGTGAAGTCATCAATCCCCACGATGACATATTTTTTCCCCACAGGTGTTGTAGGTAGGGCCTTAGCAAGTTGATCACCCACTTAGCGAACGGCAGTGTTGTGGTCATTGGTGTGTAAAAACTGCCAGGCCTCCAGGCACTGGGGCATATTGTTGACATACTTTGCACTTCCTAGTGTGGGCGAAGCAGTCCTGCTGAATGGTTGACCAATAATACCTCTGCAAGATGATTTTCCTTGCGAGTGTTTTCGGCCCCTGGTGACTTGAACAGATTCCCTTGTGGATTGCCTCCATCACAGCTGCTGTTAGACCGGACGGGAGGCATTTTAAGTAAGGCCCCATGAATGTCTTCTTGTAAAGCTGTTTGTCTACCAGCTCAAACATAGGTGCCCTCCTTTGAATGCATTTGGCGTTGTATGTTGAATTCTTGTCTGCTCAGAGTGTCACATCCTTCAGGTAGTTGGTCATGTTTGTGACCCAACTAGGAACGACATAGGATATAGCCTCCCCCGGAAGGACCATCGTGACTGGTATTGACAATGTTTCTCGATGGGCAAACCGTTGTATGTGCGCAGGGATGAGCTGGGCCCGATCATCCAGTGCAGCATTCTCAAGTTTTGACAGAATATCTGCCTCTGCGTTCTCTATTCTGGAAATCAAATCAAGCGTCACTTGTTCGAACTTGTCGATCTGTTCCTCGACCAGTTCCTTGTAGCCTTTCATCCTTTCCTCCTTTGTTTTGGCGGTTCCATTCACCTGGCCAACCACCAGCTGGCTATTCGAACGGACTCTCAGCCGTTCTGCACCTAGGGCTTTGGCATAATTCAGACCTCCAATAAGGGCCTTATATTCGGCCTCATTATTAGTCATTTTAAAATCAAAATGAATAGAATAATACGCCTTAAATCCTTCAGGTGATGTGATACAGCTCCAACTCCGTGGCCTTTAGCACTGGAAGCCCCATCCATATACATTTCCCACCAGTTGCATGTGGTATCACTGTTCGGGCCATCCTCCATAGGCCGAGTGGTGCATTATGCAATCAAATCCGCCAATGCTTTGTTGGGTAATTGATGTAACGTACCTCGAAAGTACGGCAGCGGAAGTTTAAATTTTCCCAAACAGATCTTTCCTGATTATGACAAAACAACAAATATAACAATAATAACATACCTGAGTTAGAGCTCACAGATCTTCCAGCCTAGCGGTAATAATCCTTGATCTTAGGTATCCACGTAATTTATCCTTTCCGGAAGAACGGTTAGATCTCCCAAAGAGAAAGGCTGGGAAATCTCTTCGTATGGAAATAAACTGATAATATTGAATCTCGGAAACTAGCATATCAATTATAAAGGAGAAAAATGTATTTATACTAGTTCTAAATTAGTTTCTCAATCACAATGAAAGTCTTTCTCATTAATGAGTTTTAGTCCCACGAGGACCAATACTTATCATTAACGATTTTATTAATTAAATAAGTAAAAAAATAAACTAATAATATCAAAGTGGCTACACATCACTTTGCTTCTTATTATTATTATTATTTATTTCATTTTCTATTTTCTTTTAATTCTAAATTATAAAAGAAAATACCAAATTTATTTAATTAAAATTACATCTTAATTAAGTATAATACATCTAATTTGTCAAATTTAATTAATTATATCAAATAGAACTTTCCTTCAACATGATGAATTAAATATATTAATCTAATCTAATTAATAATTAACTCATCTTATTTTCAGCATTATGAATTAAATATTATTTAATCCAATTAATAATATTTAATTCCTTCTGACAATTCAATCGGAAGGTATAATCACTTGTTGTGTGACCCATAGGGCCTTATATATTAAGCACTAATCAAATTAAAGTCTTAGTAGAATCCCTAGACAATTTAGAATGTTCTCTCTTAACCCCCTAGAAAAAGCTTCAGAAGCAATTATAAAAAGAAAAGAGCTTAGTGGATCTCCCTGTTTGACACCTCTTTTAGGATGAAAAAACCCTTTAGGAATCTCATTGACCAGAATTGATAGATGGGTGCCTCTCAAATTCTTGATAACCAACTGAATTTGTGGCAAAGCTATTAGGGCAAGGTTAAAGGTCATTCAAAGGATACTGGGCATGCAAAAAGCCTCTCTGCCTATCAAATATATGAGTGTTAATTTACACAAAGGTATTTATAGGGTTTCTTATTGTGAGGGGCTCATCAATCAATTTGAAAAAAAAAACTCTCCCCATGGAAGCAAAGAAACTTAATTATCTCGGGGGGGGGGGGGGGGGGGGGGGGGGGGGGGCAGATTAATCCTCATTAAACATGTTCTTAGTGCAATCCCAGATCATTTGCTAGATGCTGATAACCTGCCAAGAAAAGTTGTTAATATACTTGAAAGAAAGATGACTGCTTTCTTTTGGGGCTCATCCAATGGCAAGCCCAAATACAATTGGATCAAATGGGCTGATTTATGCTACCCTATTGATGAAGGAGGTCTGGGCTTAAGGTCTTTAATAGATATTGAGAAAGCTTTCTATATCAAACTTTAGTGGAAGTGGAGGACTCACAGCTCCCTTTGGGTGGATTTTATTAAAGCCATATATCCTAGGGGTCCTGACTTAAATCCAGAGGTGACTGATTCTCCGATTTGGAGAAGAATTTGCTTCATTAATGATTGTGCTAAGAATTTTTGTCAGATCAGGCAGGATGACAGTGTGCAGTGGGTACCTGAAGATGATGGAAACTTCACTTTGAAATCAGCTTACAACATGGTCAGAGATGAACTATACTCCACATTTTCTTTCAAACATGTTTGGAATCATAGGCAGACCCTGCAAATCAAGCTCCTACAATGGAAATTTCTTAGAGGGATATTGCTAGTTACTACCAATTTCAAAAGATTCAGACAAGTTCTAAATCCCCCTATGTGCCCAATCTGTAAACAGTGTGAAGATTCATTTGATCATCTTTTTTTCAAGTGCAGACTGGTCAACTCAGTTTGGAAGTATTTCATGATTTTTTTGGAATTCCATTCCCAGATCAAATTTCTTCTATTAAAAGCATCTTCATGGTTTGGTGGTTGAGGGCAGGAAGTAAAAAATTGGAAGACATCTTTAAGCAAGACCTGCCAGGTATTATATGTTAGCATATATGGAAGATTTATTCCAAAATCATTTGGGGTGGGGAAAACGCAATACCTTCATCTGAACTTCTAATCCTCCAAAAAGAGCTATACACTCAGAACTGGGCTCTCAGTTTATCTAATACAAAGATTCAAGGTGTTGGGAAGCTGCTTTATGTAGAAAGCTTGATTCACAGTAACTTTAAGATTCAGAGAGGGGTATTCAGAGCAATAAAACGGAAGCGACCTAAGACAGGCTTTAAACTAAATATAGACGTGAAGTATTTACCTGATATTGCAGCAGGAGGTGCAATTCTTCGAAATGGTAACGGCGAGATGGTGTTTGCTATCTCCTTCCCTTTATCGGTATCCTCGCCTCTTGAAGCTGAATTGGTTTCGGCTCTTTATGCTGTGAATTGGACGATTGAAGCTGGTCACTCGGATTTTAAAGTTGAAATGGATGTTGCAGCGACGGTTGGTTATCTCGTGGAAGGAAGAGTGGGTAGATGGAAGATGCAATATCAGAAAATGACGTTGAGCGCAAAAAGGAAAGGGATTAGCTTTCAACATGGGTTGATGGAATGTAATTGGACTTCTCATTGTTTAGCAGAGCAGGCCACGGTCCAACACCATATGTTTTTACAGGTTTCAGATCTTCCTACTAAAGCCCGGCAAGCCCTTCAGATCTTTTTGGCATTCCTACTTTTAGATTTATGTAGTAATGTTTCTCTTTGGGCCAGGTCTAGCCCCCCCCCCCCCCCCCCCCCCCACAGCCAATGAGTGTTGATTTATTTTTGTTGTTTTTAGGAGTGTTGACTCCTCCGAAGGGGTTTTGGCCTAGTACCCCCCCCCCCCCCCCCCCCCCCCCTTATTTTTGTACTCAGGGCCGATCCTAGGGGGCAACAGGGGCAACCACACTAGGCCCGAAAAAATAGCAAAAAAACAGGCCCATTTTTTTTGTATATAGCGTGAGTAGGACTCTTTTTTGTATTTGTTTTGAATAATCTTTTTGTAATAATCTTTTTTGTAGTTTAAAACTCATTTAATTAGGCCCATGGTTTAATTTTGTTCATAGTTTGAAAATTATAAAAAACTTAAAAAATATATAAAAGGAATGTAAATGTAATGTGTCCCTCCCAATCCCCAATGGCCCAACACTCCAAATTCTCCCATCGACCCCATCCCAATTCCCAAACATTAAACTCCCAAATCCCAATAACCCACTTGGCCACTTCATTGTTTATTTGTTTTGTTTGTTTTCAATTTTGAAATCAAGTAACGAAGGTTCAACTATTCAAGGTTGGCTAAGTGATAAGTGATAACGAAGGTTCAAGGTTTCAAATCGACTGGCCAATCGGCTGTAACGGTAAGGCACAAGCCTTCAATTCTTCAAGTCTGCCAATCAATCCAGGAGCGGAGGAGCCCAAACGTCGGCCGGCTATTACAAGTCACCAGTGGTCAGTAAATTAATCTCAATCTATTAGCTATAAATTTTATGATGCATTTTGTTGTCTTGTTAAATTGATATCTCATGTCTGTGTGCTATTGGCTATGGACCCTATTGTGCAATTTTAAATTATTTTATTGTTTTTTACGGTTGTGAAGGTGCTTGATAAAATGGGTGAATTTGGTTGGGAAAAAGAGAAAAAGAGGCAAAGATTAGAAAAGGCAACGTTAAGTCAAAAGGGGGCAATGGAAAAATATGTTTTCGTTAAGAAGTTGAATCCTGAAAATTCTTCTCATGAATAATTAAGATATACTTCAAAAATATATCTCACTCTCTCTAACAAGTCTCGAAGGTATTTAAAAATATTTAATACCCCAAAAGTACTTAATTTATATTTATCAACTACCATATATAATATCTCCTCAAAATCACATACACATAATTCAAAGTTCACACTTAATCACATAATGCATAATAAGCATATAATACGAGGAAACAATTTTAGATTGACAGAGAAACTTACCTCAACTCTTGAAGCTACTAGTTCACATCTTCTATTTCAGTCTCTAAATATTCACCTTTTTAGTTGAGATGATATAATTAGTCATTCATCTTATTTTTTAATAATTTATCCGATTTTCCCCTTACACACTATGATTCGAATTAATACTCATTATGGATTGCTTATGATTAATTGAAACGTTTTACTTATGTGAAGGTGCTTGTGCGAATGGGTGAATTTGGTTGGGAGAAAGAGAAAAAGAGGCAAAGATTAGAAAAGGCAGCGTTAAATCAAAAGGGGGCAATGGAAAAATATGTTTCCATTAAGAAGTTGAATCCTAAAAATTCTTCTCAAGTTGAATCGCCGCTAAATTCATCTGCGAATGAAAATCATAACACGCCTAAGAATAATGATATTGGTACAGAAGCCGCAAATGTTGAAACTGAGCCAGATAAATGTGATTTAGGTGAAGAAAATAAACTAGTGGGGGTCATGTTTCAGTGATTGATATTTATGATCCGGTTTATTGGGGGAACCTTGATGCCAAAATGAAAGATATTTTAGTTGAAAAAAGGGTCTATAAGGGAAACTCAACTAAATTATCCTCTTGATGCAAAGTTTAGACATTTTTCAAATGCTTATTATACTAGGAACATGAAAAATAAAGAAAGCGAAGATAGACAATGACCAGTGTATTCCAAAAAAGTGGATAAAGTCTTTTGCTTTTGTTGCAAGTTGTTTAAAACAAAAGAAGGTCCCAATCATTTAGTTAATGAAGGAACTAATGATTGGAAACATCTTAGCGAAAAGCTTTCTACCCATGAAAAAAGTGTTGAACATTTCACTAATGTGCAAAGATGGATGGAACTAAAGATGAGATTGGCGAAACAAAAAACCCTTGATTCAGCTATTCAGGAAAAATTGGCAAGAGAAGCAGCACTCGAGGGATGTTCTTAAGAGGATAATAGTTTTAGTAAAGACTCTTGCTAAAAAAAATCACTTGCCTTTCATGGAAGTAGTGACAGACTTTATGATGAAAAAATGGTAGTTTTTTAAGGTTCATTGAGATGATTGCAGAGTTTGATCCCGTTATGCAAGAACATGTGAGGCACATCCAATGTAGTGAGATTCACTATCATTATTTGAGTCACAAAATTCAAAATGAATTGATTCTGAGGTTAGCATCGAGTGTGAAAAGGATAATTGCACATCCGACTCAAGTCACAAAGAACAAATGACTCTAATCATAAGATGTGTGAATATGTCATCAAGCAAAGCAGAAGTTGTTGAATATTTTTTGGAATTTCTAGAAGTACTAGATACATCTGGATTAGGGCTTTTGGGGAATTAGAGTGTGTGTTGATTTCATCTGCGCTAGATATTGATGTTGTCAGCCGATAGGGTTATGAAAATGGGTCTAACATGAAAGGTAAGCATCATGGTTTTCAAAGAAGACTACTTGATGTGAATCGAAGAGCTTTTTACATGTCCTGTGTTTGTCATAGTCTAAATTTAACAATTTCTGATATGGTTAAATTTTGTTCAAGGGCGGTTACTTTTTTCAGATGTGTTCAGAAATTGTATACATTATTTTCTGGTTCAACAAAAAGATGGGCAATTTTGAAAGAGAATTTAGAGGGCTTAACTTTGAAGTCATTGTCTACCACACGTTGGGAATGTCATGAGGAAAGTGTTAAAGCAGTTGTAACCCAAACTTTGCAAATACGAGAAGCTTTGATTGAACTGGGAAAAGATTGCATTGATTATTCATCTAAAAATGACGTTAAAAATGTGTTGAAACAAGTAGAAAAGTTTGAATTCTTATTGGGCATGGTAATATGGTATGATGTTTTGCATCCCATTAATAAAGTTAGTAAATTATTACAAAGTGAAGATATGTGCATGGATGTTTGTATAGTAAATATGAATGCTTTGATTATTTATTTAAACAAGTATCAAAACGAGGGGTTTGAAGATGCAATGAATAGAGCAAAAGGTATTGCTCTAGAATTGGGGCTTGAATCTTGTTTTCCTGAAAGGCGGTCTATCCGGAGGAAAAATCACTTTGATGAAGATAAAGAAGACGATGAAGATAAGTCGCCTCAAGATGCTTTTAAGTGTTTTTATTTTAATGTTGTAATGGATGCTTGTTTGGATTCTTTGCAAAGTAGATTTGATCAGATGAAGGTTTTTCAAGGTATTTTTGGGTTCTTGTTTAATTCACGGAACTTGAAATCATTGGATTCTAATAAGTTGAAAGATTGTTGTAAGATACTTGCATAAGCTCTACAAGATGGTGAAAAGGAAGACATTGATATGAATGATTTATTTCAAGAATTGAAAATGTTGCAAAATATTTTACCAGATGATAGGGACACAACCATTAAAATTCTTGATTTTGTGAAGAACTTGTGTTGTTATCCGAATACAACAATTGCTTACAGAATACTGTTGACGATACCTGTGACCGTTGCCACAACAGAGAGAAGTTTTTCAAAGTTGAAGATTCTGAAGAATTTTTTGTGATCGACTATGTCTCAAGAAAGACTGAATGGATTAGCAATTTTAAGCATTGAGCATGAGGTCTTGGAAAAGGTTGATTATGAAGCAATTATTGATGATTTTACTTCACAATGTTCGGCGAGAAACGTTTTTAAGTAATGTTTTTTTAATCATGTGATACTTGTTACTTTGCATTAAACATGTTGTTGAAGGTAAATCCCGTAGATCCGAAAGCCCAACACGAACTTTGGATATATCAGGAATGACACAAAATCAAAGCGTGTAAAAAATATAAGATCTGAACTAACTAACACTCGAAAGCTCACTTGTATTAATTAACCAGTTTGATTACAAGGAATTTCCCGATCAGTAAGTCGGAAACTATGCTTTAATACAAGAAATAAGAGCAATGATGCTATTCTAGAGTCTGAGTATTGAAATGTTAACCCTTACAATGACTTGAAACCTTCTATTTATACTAATGGAGAGCATGGGCTGCCCCATGCTGATTGGCCGTTGTTCCACCGACTTGATCATCCATGCTTCCACTTGCTGATGTCACAGTCTGGCATTAATTGCACCTGGCCACTTGCTGGTTGGCCGTTGCTCGAACGGGATGTTGGGTTGTACTGAAGATGTTGTCAAACTGGTCCAAGTACGATATATAGCCCGAACCTCGTTCGGTATGCCTTCTTACTGGGCCAACCTTTATTTGGGCCGAACTCCGTTCGGTATGTCTTCTTACTGGATCTATTCATCATAGAGTGATGGGCCCGTTGCTTGGGCCGGATATCTTGGGCCTTCTCGATCTGGGTATTGGGCCTCTAGGTCAATATCCCAACACAAGTCCCCCACTTCCGATGTCTCGAACGATAGTGAGTGCATTAGGAAGTATATCAATGTTATAATACCCCGAATGGCGATCGGGGTACAGAAGTAATCAATTCCCCATGCTGCGATTTGACGGCTGCCGCTTCATTTCCCCATATTCATCATAATAACCGTCGTTTAGTCTTTTCATTAGACACGTGTTTAGCTTAAATGCTCCTAGTGACGTGTCGCTCTCTGATTGGTTCTTGACACGGCGGTTTCAAGGCTATAAATTAGCCTTTAACTTCTCAATTCCGGGTTTCGATTCTGCAATTCTCCGCGCCTTATTGATTCCCCTGCAATTCTCTCCCAGCTTCCATCGCTCAGGTAACTTCTCAAATCCGGATTCCTTATCTTCATTTCTGGCTCGACCGAGATGAGCCCCAAACAGCATTCCTCTGATTCGGAGATGGCCTCCCATGGAGATGACCGTGACGCCGCCATTGTGGACGTCATCACAGTCCCGTTTGCCGGTGGTTCTACTGAAACGGCGACGAATACCAGGGCTGAGGCGGAGGACCTTCCTAGCACTTCTTCTTCCTCCAGTGGAGATTCCGACGACACCAAATCCGAGGACGAAATTGCCTCCATGGCGGCCGGACGTCCCAACGATTTTCCTTGCCATACCCTTGACCTAAAATTGATTAGGGAGAGGCGGCAAAAACTGACCTCCCATAATAGGGCCGAAATTCCGGCCCTTATCCCAGACCCGGTGGATTTCCGTTTGCAAGCTGGGCTTCACCCAATGCGTCATAGGCCCGGAATGACCATAGTTCATTTTGACTCAATTAGGGCCGGCCTTAGGTTTCCGCTACACCCCTTTTACATTTCATTCTTCAATTTCTACGAAGTCGTACCGGCCCAAATTATGCCGAACTCCTATCGGGCAATGGCGGGTTTTATTTGCCGTTGTAAGGATGCCGGCGCCCGACCAACCCTAGAACTCTTCCACCAATTTTTCAAGGTAGCCCCCCAACAAACCCACGGCTATCTGGCCACTAGTGCCCGAACGAGACACATCCTGTTCAAGGGAAACCCAACTTCAATCAAAGGGTGGAAAGACCGGTTTTTCTTCGTGTCGGTCCCGGACGGCCTAATTCCCCGCAAATGGAATGCCTTCCCCCGCAAGACTCCTGATCCTGTCCTCACTGAAGAAATTTAAAAGGACGTGCTTGTTGTGGAGAAGGATAAATGCATGGACATCATGAGTTATCTGACTCCCGAACGACTTATTACAGCCGGGATAGGTACTGCCCGTTCTCTTGGGTTTACTTGTTTTGAGAAACCAAGTGCCATGGTCCGGGCGGTCCTTCCCGTGCGAGAAACGTTCTTTTGTTCTTTTTTCTAGTTTCTCACATGCTAAGGCCGCTCGATACTAACATTGTCCTTTGTCTTTTTTCAGCACCAAACCCAGATCTACCTATGGATGATAGCAGAGTTATCGCAGCCGGTGGGGCCGGTAAACGGAAAAAATCCAGGAAGAACCCCCAACCTACTCCCTCCATTGTTCCTGCTCAGGATGCTGCCTCTTCTCAACCGCTTCCAGAGCCACAGCCAATACAGCAGGTCCATCAGGACCAATTCGAGGCCATGCTGGTCGACGATCGGTTCGGCTCTGACCAACTGCATCAGTTCTCTCAGCACTTTGACTCCGTTCGGGGGGAACCCTCGAATGCAGGTGAGACCCATACCGACCATATTACTGGTCAGGTCGAGCGGATCTCCTTATCTGATCCTGTCCACGAGGTATTAGAAAGGGCTGGTTTTACCGCGAGCCAGATCTGGTCGACCTCCTCTTGGTTCAACAATTTTTCCCTTCCTCAGTTGCCGGTGGAGCAATCTGAAGAATGTCTGGCCTTGACCGCTCTGAAGGTACATTATCTTTTGCGCTTTGTTTTTATTTTATTCTCTGTAATCAGTACTAACTCTCGAACGGTGCTCTGTAGATGGGTTTGTACACCCTTCAAATGCGGGAAGCCCGTCTGGCCAAGGAACGGGAACTGATTGTTGCCCAGTCTTCTGCTGAGCAAAATGCTGCTGCCGCCATCACCTCTCTGGAGGCCGAACGGAAGGCCTTTGCGGAGGAGAAGCAGAGGCTGGATGCTGAGCTCGGTACCCTTCGGGTCCAACTTGCAGCTTCCCAGGCAAAGGTCCTTGCCGCTGAGGCCGCACAGGTCAAGTTTGAAGAAATGCCATCCAGCATCCCGGACGATCCCTATGAAGTGAACGTGGATCTGTCCGCCGTCCGAGAAACATTTAAATCCTCTGATGAATTCTCCATCATCAAGGATGATCACGCAAGGACCCAAATCTCGTTCGCCTTTGGGGCTTACTTGAAGGGTTTCCCCAAAGGTGCTGGTCGGCTATCGGCAGGGGTGGCCCTCTTGGACAAGGATCCCGAGGCCAAAAATTGGAACGACTCCATTGTTTCAGACCTTTATGGCAAAATTGGCCAGGTCCTGCTGCGTCCCTTCATTGCTCAGCTTCAAAATAATCTGGGGAGGTCGGTTCAGGCTTCTGATCTTCCCAAAGATGACATTATACCGGCGCAGTTCGAGAAATTTCTGCGAGCTCAGCAACGGGAAGCTGATCGGGCTGCTGGGAGAGAGCCTGAACCCCCGTCTGATGATGATGAGGACGAGGACGAAGAGGGAGATGAAATGGCCCCTGACCAATAATTTATATGTACTTTTTAATTACTTGTTGTAATTTTCCTTTCTCTGAGTAGCTTGTACTCCCCGGTCAGTAAAACCGATGAATATATATCCCTTTTTTGCATGAAGCTTTGTGTACTGTCTTTTCTGTCTTTATTGCATGATTTACTCGCCATTCGGGATTCGGCCCGTTTTGTAGGACTTAACCAATTTTCTGACTTTATTTCTTGCTCAAATACTCCTAATGCCATTGATCGCCGTTCGGGCATTAGAAGGTTCTGATAATTTATTAAGGAAAAAACCCCTTCTCTCTGGGACTCAGCCGTTCGGGCTTCAGACCATTTTTTAGGACTTATCACATTCTGGCTTTAGATAATCTTTTACAACGTTGATAGCCGGTCGAGCTTCAGATCAATTCTTAGGACAGCTGTTTTCTTGGTTTTCTTCGCACCTGGGTTTCTTCATAAGTTGGTAGCCGTTCGGGCTTCAGATCAATTTTTAGGACTTAGCCGTTTGATTTCAGATAACCTTTTACAACATTGATAGCCGGTCGGGCTTCAGGTTAACTTTTAGGACTTAGCAGTTTTTCTAAACAGCAAGTCCCTGTGATCTTTGCTAATCCTCTGTAAGCCCGTCCGGGGTACGTGCACAAAAAATGAATCATAAATGCCCCAGATTAATCGTAACCACCCTATGCCACGTGTTGCTCATGGATTGGGGATTTGGGCGGCACTTTCCCTATTTATAGAGAGGTGCTTCCCCTAATTTCTCCTGCTGTTTTCTCACTTTTCTTTCGAGCTTTCTCTCTCTAGAATTCCCAGAGTTCTCTTGCATACTCTCAAGCCTTCTCTCTCTAGAATTCCCAGAGTTCCTCCAGCGTTTTTATGTACTACCCCTCTAGCTCA
This sequence comes from Cuscuta europaea, assembly GCA_945859875.1. Lineage (NCBI taxonomy): Eukaryota > Viridiplantae > Streptophyta > Magnoliopsida > Solanales > Convolvulaceae > Cuscuta > Cuscuta europaea. Next base: position 16,746,116 of record CAMAPE010000010.1, on the reverse strand, counting down.
GAATCTAAAGAGATGCCTTTGATTCGCACAAGCAAGACATCCGCTGGTAACAAGGCCGAAGGCTCTTCTTCCCAAACACCCAAACCCGCCAATCCTCAAGCCGACAAACACACCGAACAGCCACAGGATGACGGATGTCTGTCCGGAGATGACCTCCAAGTCTATAACAAGGGGATGCCCGAGCGGCCACCCCGCATTCCCCTACACTTCACTCGCATACGCAAACAAAAACAACGTCTTCCAGAAGATGTCGAACGACAACTTGGCCAGTTGTTGCCCCCACCAAGGGAATACTACGTCGGATTCATTCGGCATCCGATGAGGCACCGACCGGGGCATGTGCTAGTGCACCTTGACGCTCTGACTGCTGGGCTTCGCTTCCCTCTCCATTCATTCATAGCGGAGTTCTTAGCCGGGTTGTTGTACTGCCCGCTCAGTTCGTGCCCAGCACTTACCGCATTCTGACAGGCTTCATCATTCGATGCCATGAGTTGAGGATCACTCCCAGCGTCGATCAGTTTCTTCATCATTACTGCTATCAACCTTACTGGACGACCGGGTACCTGAAACTGGTAGCTCGCTCTGATCGTCAGCTGTTCACAGAGAATCTTACCCCGCCGACTGACTGGGAGGAACGTTTCTTGTTCGTTCGGGTAGGTGATTCTCTGCCATTCCCGGATAGATGGAACGCATACCTCGTTCGGGATTCTCAGCCCAGGGTGGACGCCGTTCTACGCTCTCAAGCTGAGTCTTTGCGGATGGGCGAAACCCGAAGTCTTCGGAGTTTTGTCACTACTTCAAGCATGTTATCTGCTGGAATCGGTAAGCGTAGTAGGATTTTAACCCGATCATCCTTCATTCTCACAAATCAGCTTCTTATTTTTTATTCCTCTTTCTTGCAGGTGTGATATCTCCCATACCCGTCGCGGCGCTCTATCTCTTCTGCTACCTTGACGGCTTCTTCTGGTAAAGGAAAGGAGAAGATGATAGCCGATCGTGACTCGGCGGAGCAAACCCGTAAGAATCGCAAAGGGAATGATGGCGATCAACTGATCCCGATCGACCATGTGGTTGATTTGACCGGGCCGGAGGTTGAGCCCAAAAGATCGGTGCGTGCCAACAAATCAACTCCGGCTCTTACTGACGCACTGATCGATGTTCGGATGTTTGTCGAGTTTTCAAACATGGGGCCCAGATCAGAAGGGAGGTATCTGTTCGGGTTGATGCCATCTTCTATGTGGTGTCATACTGCAATCAAGGTTCCCCCAAGCTTCACGAACCTGACCCACTGGTCGGATCTTTTCGAAGCAGGTCACCAGGAAGCACTCAAGGTACACTTCATTCTGATCCATGCCTTTCCATTTCTTCATGTTTTACTTTATCTGACTTTCATTGTAATCTCGTTTTTAGGATGGCGTGTATTATCACAAGGCCTTTCTTGCAGCTGAGAAGGAAATGAAAGCCCTGGCCAGCGATTGGGATGACGGCCAGGTCCTCCTTTCTGCCGCTCGGAAGTTAGCGGCCGATCTCCAAGAGCAGGCCAAGGAGAGTGAGAAGGCAAAAGCTGCTCTGGCTGAGATGCAGGAGAAGTCCCGTCGTCGCGATCGGGAGCTTAAAGAACTCCGGGCCAAGGTGCGGGCTGCTGAATCTGCTGGTATCAAATTTGATAAAGCTGTTGGCGACCATCTGCCCGAACCTTACACGGTCAATACTTCCCAGATTGCTCAACAATCGATAGTGGATTTTCAACGGGGCAAGGGGCTGAACGTCGCTCTGGAGAACACGGCCCGGCAATTCCTAGGTCCTCACCTTGGCCAATTTTTGCGCAGGAGCTCAGATCCCATCAAGGCAGGGATCGACCTCCTGGACAGCACGCCGAAAGGGAAATCTTTCTTGGATGTCATGACCGAGAAAACTGTGAAGCAAAGTCAGGACCTGCTTCTGGACAGGAATCTTGAACTGATCCTAGAGTGTTGGGCCGCGGGTATGCGGTGCCAGCAACAGCCAGCCTGCCGGTGCAATCGGACCGCGTGGCGCTTCGCTTGTACTATAAAGGGTGAGGAGCGTGTTACACTATCAGCGATTGCTTTTAGTGTAGCGGTAAGCGCAACGATCCACAAGTGGTATCAGAGCCAAGGTCACGGGTTCGACCCCCGGCAACAGCATGCTGCGCAGTTGTAGGCTGGCATGTGCTGGGGGGGAGAGATTGTTGGGCCGCGGGTATGCGGTGCCAGCAACAGCCAGCCTGCCGGTGCAATCGGACCGCGTGGCGCTTCGCTTGTGCTATAAAGGGGGAAGAGCGTGCTACACTATCAGCGATTGCTTTTAGTGTAGCGGTAAGCGCAACGATCCACAACATAGAGCATTTCCCCAAGCCGTTCGATCCTGATGAATTAGGCTTCGACGATCTGTTCGGGAACACATACGATGGCATCATGGAGAAAAGATCCAAAGCAGCGTCTGATGATGCAGTGCAGGCAGGGAGCTCTCAGCCTCCATCCTCCCCGAACGGCAATCCTCCAGTAACATAGCCTTGCTGTAATTTTTTGCTTCTTTATTCTTCTTGTATATTCCGGCTAGTAATGTCGAAGAATAAACTGGACTTCTTTCCTTATGTGTTGTCTTTTTTCTATTCTTCCTTTGATTTTTTGTTCACAATCTTTTCTATGTGGCCGAACCTCCCTCGGCTCATGTATCTTTATGTCTGACACCTATCCCGAACCCGTTTTGATCTCATTTCCGTCCGTGACGCACGGGTTCAAAACTCTTAGCTGAGGTGAATTCCTCTAAGCCGTTTTGATCGTGACCACAGGGTCAAACTCTCAGCTGGGACAGGGGCTCCCTCCAAACTGTTAACCCGTTCGACATTTGGTCATCCAGAATGATTTCACGTGTTAACAAGCTGAGGTGAGACTCTCTTCACAATTGTCTGACACCTTTCCTGAACCCGTTTTGATCCCTTTTTCCGTTCGTGACGCACGAGTTCAAAACTCTTAGCTGAGGTGAATTCCTCCAAGCCGTTTTGATCGTGACCACAGGGTCAAACTCTCGGCTGGGATAGGGGCTCCCTCCAAACTGTTAACCCGTTCGTCATTCGGTCATCCAGAATGATTCCACATGTTAACAAGCTGAGGTGAGACTATCTCCCTTCCAAACCCATAATTCCGATGCATTCCGAACTATTCTCTCTCGCTCGTATCATCCATATTAGGGGTCTGAGGTAACCCTTTTCGAACTATAAGCAAGATCACCGAATTGGGTCATTCCTTACTTATAGCTAAAAGGGCGACTCGCTTCTGAATCAAGTTCATGACTGAGGCGAGCTTTTTCAAAACCATAGTTCCGATTCCCCGGGCGACAATCCGTACCTTATCCGAACGTCGCTCGGTTAATCCATATCTTACAGTCTTGACACCATCTCCAAGCCGTTTTGATCCCTTTGCCCGTACGTAATTACAGGGTCGACTTTGGCCAAGTTGACGACTCAGTTCCCTCCAAACCGTTAACCCGTTCGTCATTCGGTCATCCGGAATGATTCTGCGTGTTAAAAAGCTGAGGTGAGAATCACTGTCCTCGAACTCCAGGCCATTTTGATCCCTTCATCAATGCGTAATTACAGGGTCAAAACTCTTGCTGAAATAATGGCTCCCTCCAAACTGCTAATATGTTCGTCATTCGGTTTTCCAGAATCGATTCTCATATTAACCGCTGAGGTGAGACAACCTGAGCGTCAAACTCCAAGCCGTTGGCTGAGAATGACTTTCCTTCCATGCTGTTAACTCGTTCGTCATTCGGTCATCCGGAATGATTGAGTTAACCACGAGCATCGATTTTCTGAGCCTCAATTTTTCAAGCCGTTTTTTATCCCTTTATTCTTTCATGAATCTAGGGTCAAAAACTCCCTTAACTGAGAATTGATTTTCCTTCCATGCTGTTAACTCGTTCGTCATTCGGTCATCCGGAATGATTGAGTTAACCACGAGCACCGATTTTCTGAGCCTCAATTCTTCAAGCCGTTTTTTATCCCTTTATTCTTTCATAAATCTAGGGTCAAAAACTCCCTTAGCTGAGAATTGATTTTCCTTCCATGTAGTTAACCCGTTCCTCATTCGGTCATCCAGAATGATCGTGTTAATCATGGGCTGAGTTTTTGTGGAAGTTATGTCTCCCTCTCTATACATTTTTTTAGAGGTGGCAACAGCCGTTTTTACTGATAAAATTTCCTCAGATGCTCCACATCCCAAGTTCCTGCCGGTCGACCTTCGGTATTTTGTAGGCCAAACGTTCCTGAAGCATACTTCTTACATATTTGGTAGGGGCCTTCCCAATTTTGTGCCATTTTTTCACCTTCGAGCGGTTTGCTTTTTTCTCGCTTTCTTAGCACCAGGTCCCCTACCTCGATTGAACGAATTTTAACTTGCTTATCAAAGTATCTTCTTGTGGCTCTGTGATACTCTTCCATTCGTGCAGCTGCCAGATCCCTTCTTTCTTCTATGAAATGCAATTCGGCCCGTAAGTTGTCTTCATTCTGTTATGGGCTGTAATACACCGTTCGGTGTGTGGGAACTAGGATCTCCGTTGGTACTTTGGCTTGAAAACCATAGGCAAGGGCAAATGGAGTTTCTCCCGTGGCCGTTCGGGGTGTGGTCCTGTAAGTCCATAGAATATAATTCAACTGATCAGGCCACGATGAGGAGTATTCTTCCAGCTTTTTCTTCATACCATCCATGATAGTTTGGTTCATATTTTCTACCTGGCCATTCGCCTGAGGGTACGCCACGGACGCTCTGGAATGCTTGATTCCCCATTTGACCAGGTAGTTCTCAAAATTCCGGCTCACGAACTGCCTTCCATTGTCATGTACAATCTGTTCAGGGATTCCGAATCGACAAATGATATTTTTCCAGACAAACTTCTGGCATTTAACATCTGTGATGCTGGCCAGTGGCTCGACCTCTACCCATTTGGTAAAGTAATCTATCCCCACGATGATATACTTGTTGTTTCCAGGTGCCGTAGGTAGAGGACCTAACAGGTTTATTCCCCATCTTGCGAATGGAAGGGCCACCGTCATTGGAGTGTAGAAAGTGGCAGGCCGTCCGGGGACCGGTGCGTATAGTTGGCATACCTTACATTTCCTAGTATGTGCAAAGCAGTCCTGTTGGATAGTCGGCCAATAATACCCCTGTAAGATGATTTTTCTGGTCAGTGTCTTGGGCCCTTGGTGGCTGGAACAGATACCTTCATGAATTTCTTCCATTACAGCCGCCGCTAGATCGGGTGGGAGGCATTTCAGATACGGCCCACCAAATGTCTTTTTGTACAGCTGCCCATCTACCAATTCGAACATGGAAGCCCTCCTCTGGATGCACTTTATTTGATAAGCAGGATTTTTATCTTGTGGGAGGGTTCCGTCTTTCAGGTAGTTGGTCATATCTACGACCCAGCTCGGGACGGCATAAGATATGACCTCGATCTGGAGCACCATGATTGCTGGGGTCGCCAATGTTTCCCGATGGGCAAAACGTTGGATATGAGCCGGGATCTCCTGTGCCCGATCGTCGAACGCTGCATTTTCTAATTTGGACAGGATATATGCTTCAGTATTTTCAATCCTGGATATTTGGTCGAGCACCACCTGTTCAAATTAACTTATTTGCTCCTCAGATATCTCCTTGTAGGCCTTCATTCTCTCTTCTTTAGCCTCGGCAGTGCCGTTTACTTGATGCACTACCAATTGACTATCCGACTGGACTTTTAACCGATCGGCACCCAAGGCCTTTGCATATTTTAAACCAGCAATGAGAGCCTCATATTCAGCCTCATTGTTGGTTACCTTGAAGTCAAAATGGATAGAATAATATGCTTTGAACCCCTCGGGCGATGTAATCACAGCTCCAGCTCCACAACCCTTGGCACTAGCTGCACCATCCACATACATTTCCCACCAGTTATCCAGCCCATTGTTCTCTGAATCTGTTTCTGAGGGCCGGGCGGTACATTCTGCAATGAAGTCTGTCAGGGCCTGCCCTTTGATAGTAGGTCGAGGCTTGAAATCTACCCCATATTGCCCGATCAGGAGGCTCCACTTGGTAATGCGTCCACTTGCCATAGGATTTCTCAAGATGGTGGCTAGTGGCTGAGTAGTATACACAGTTACCGGGTGGGTCTGGAAATATGGTGCCAGGCGTTTAATGGCAGCTATCAGGGCCAGTACATTTTTCTCTAACAAGGTATACCTGGTTTCCGGGCCGTTCAACGCCTTGCTTACAAAATAGATTGGCCGTTGAACGCCATCTTCTTCTTTCAACAGTACTGTGCTTACGGCCAAGTCAGCTACAGCAAGGTACATATACAGATGTTCCCCTGGTTCGGGTTTTGTCAAGACCAGGGGGAAGACAGATATGTCTTGAAATCTTCAAAAGCCGTTTGGCATTCGGCCATCCATTCAAAAGGGTTGGCTTTCTTCATGATCTGGAAGAACGGGATAGCTCGATCGGCCAGTTTGGATAGGACTCTGCTCAGGGCTGCTAACCGGCCGGTCAGTCTCTGCACTTCTTTGAGATTTCTTGGAGCCTCCATATCCACAATTGCCTTTACTTTTTCTGGGTTGGGCTCAATCCCCTTCTCGCTCATCATGTATCCCAAAAATTTGCCCCCTCTTACAGCAAAAACACATTTCTTGGGATTCAGTCTCATATTTGCTTTCTGCATTATCCCGAACACCTTTTCTATGTCTAGGACATGGTTTTCCTTCTTCTTGCTTTTGATCAGGATGTCATCAACATAAGCTTCCATTGTGACACCCAGCACTTCTTTGAACAGCATCCCGATCATCCTCTGAAAGTTGTCATTGTGTTTTTTAATCCGAATGGCATGACGATATAGCAAAACACACCATCCGAAGTAACGAACGCCATTTTCTCTGCATCAGCCGGGTGCATGAATATCTGATGGTAACCCCGGAAAGCATCCATGAAGCTTAGCAATTCACATCCGGCCGTTTCATCTACTAGCAGATCGATCCTCGGCACTGGATAGGGATCCATGGGACAAGCCTTATTCAGGTCAGAGTAATCCACGCACATTCTCCAAGTAGATTGTTTTGGGGCTAGAACCACATTGGATAGCCATTCTACGTGGATTACCGGACGGATGTGCTTTATTTTCAGCAAGGTGGCCACCTCTTTCTTTGTGAATTCCCGCCGTTCGGTTGCTTGATATCGTTTCTTCTGCTGGACTGGTTTTGCATCAGGCCGAACGGCAAGTTTGTGACATATTATCTCCGGATCAATACCGGGCATATCTTCTGGCCCCCGGGCAAACAGTACCTGAAACTTTTTGAGGACGGGGATCACGCCATCCCGGATATCAGCCTCCAGATCTACCCCGATAGCCACCTTACGGTTCGGGGGGAAATCGAGGTCGATTTGTTCAAGAAGGGTGGCGGGCTCTGGGTGTGCCTCGAACTCCGTTCGGTGTGTTTCCACCTCAATTGTATTAACCCGCATCCCACGAGTGTTCATATGTTTTAGGGCCTCCCGATAACATGTCCGGGCTGTCGTTGGATCAGTTCTGGCCACCCCTACCCCAGTGTCTGTAGGGAATTTGATGCATGAGTGGCGGACAGAGGCTATTGCCTCCAGATCTTCCAATCCGGGTCGGCCCAATATGGCATTGTGGGCACACTTTATATCTACCACCACGAACGTCATTCGGAGTGACGCTTTGTGGGTTTCATCCCCAATTTCAACCATTAATTGGATGGTCCCCTCAGCCTCGATGCAGTTACCGGTGAAACTTGCCAGCGGGGTCCGTAGGTGGGTCAGTTGGCTTCTTTGCAGACCCATTTTCTTGAACGATTGTAGATACAATACATTCACACTGCTCCCGGTATCGACCAGTACTCGGCGGATCAAAGCATTGTCAATACACATGCTTACCACCAGTTCATCCCTGTGTGGGCTTGGAGAGTTGGGTAAATCAGCTGGCCCGAACGTGATTGGGTCTGTCCTTCCTTTCTTCTGGGGGGAGCGGAGACGGATCCCACATAAAGGCTTCGCCCGAACCTTTTCCGTTCGGCGTTCGAATCTCCTGTTTCCCCGCCCCCGAATATAACCTTGACCTCCATCCGAGGCTTCTTTCCAGGGCCTCCCGAACCCTCTGGTTCATCCCTGGGAGGAACATACACATCATTTTGAGGCTGGGCGTCACGTTGAGCATCCCGACGCCAGCTATTAGGTTTCCTGGCCGGTTTCAACATGCCCATAGCATTCGGATCTTTATTCACATATTTGCCCAGATGGCCCCTTCGGATCAGATCCTCAATGGCTGTTTGTAGGGCCCTGCAGGCATTGGTGGCATGACCCTTTCTGTTGTGATATTTACAGAAAGCATTATCGTCCGCTCCCATGAACTGTCCAGAATCAGTCGGGAGGGGAATATTGTCCCTCTCGTGCTGATAGATGGTCGCTACTGATAGGACAAGGGGTGTAAATCTCCCTTGTTTGGGAGGTAAAGCGGCCGCTGGGCTAGGACCCAGCCGATCGGCCATTCTGATCGGGGCAGCAGGCGCAATGACCTTATCCCTGATCATTATCTCCTCTTCTAGGGCGGCATGCTTGCGAGCCCTATCTAATACCTCGGCGTACACCGTACCCGGATTTTTCTTCAACTCTTTGTACAACTCCCCCGTTCGGAGAGCATTTGTGAATAGGGTAATGGCGGTATCATCCGTCATGTTTCCCACCGTTAAAGTTTCATCCCTCCACCTTTTCAGGAATTGATTGAGGGTCTCTTTGGCGTTTTGCTTCACGCTGATCAAATAGCTGAAGTGCCGTTTGGGATTGGCACTTGAGGCAAACTGTGCCAAGAATAACGCCGATAACTCGGCAAAGCTGTTGATTGACCCGGGCTGCAGTGTCCCGAACCACTCCTGGGCAGGCCCCCTGAGCGTGCTGAAAAACAATCGGCAAATGGCGGCCTCGGGTGCTCCTAGCAGCATGAGTCCCCCTTGGTAACTCCTCAGATGTACGTGGGGATCTCCCACCCCGTCATAGATTTGGCCGGTCGGGGGTTTGGCACCCCCTTGGATATCTGCGTACATGAGTTCCCTAGTAAATGGGGAAGTAATTCCCAACTGATCCGGGGCAGGTTGTACAGGCGCCCTGTTCAACTGGTCTCGCATTTCATTCATTTGCCTCCTCATCTCGGCCATTTCTTCCTCCTGGGCCGTCAAAGGGGGCGGTGGTGGAGCCCTCATATCCGTACAGTCCCGGTCCCATTGTCATTGAGGGGCCCTAGTATTTTCCCGCTCGGCATACTGGAAATGATGACCGACGGGAGTTGGTCCTCTAGCTTGTGACCCGATCGGGGTTCGGTCACTGGGACTGTGGGGCGCTGTTGGTGGGGCGCTACGTCGATTATCCCGATGGGCATGCGAACGGGATGATGCTGTGGTTGTTTCCGTGCGTGGAGTCTCCCCTGTAAAGCTGGAACCTCCTTCCTCTTCGTTCGCCATATGCTGCATGACCTTGGCCATGTCACGCATGGCCTGAGGATTTCTTCTCAGAGATTCGGGAATCACAAAATCCCCATCAAAACGAGGATACGATCCTCGACTGGATTGCCCCTGAGGGTTTTGACTCCCCGGGGTGTGACTCCTCCCGTGACGGTGTGAACCGTTGCTTGTATGATAGGAACTGATTCTGACCATTTTTGAAAATAGAGGTTTTTGGATGATTTGAATGTGAAACTTTTTGCAAGTTTCCCACAGACGGCGCCAATGTTGAAGGTAAATCCCGTAGATCCGAAAGCCCAACACGAACTTTGGATATATCAGGAATGGCACAGCATCAAAGCGTGTAAAAAATATAACCAGTCTGATTACAAGAAATTTCCCGATCAGTAAGTCGGAAACTATGCTTTAATACAAGAAATAAGAGCAATGATGCTATTCTAGAGTCTGAGTATTGAAATGTTAACCCTTACAATGACTTGAAACCTTCTATTTATACTAATGGAGAGCATGGGCTGCCCCATGCTGATTGGCCGTTGTTCCACCGACTTGATCATCCATGCTTCCACTTGCTGATGTCATAGTCTGACATTAATTGCACCTAGCCACTTGCTGGTTGGCCGTTGCTCGAACGGGATGTTGGGCTGTACTGAAGATGTTGTCAAACTGGTCCAAGTACGATATATAGCCCGAACCTCGTTCGGTATGTCTTCTTACTGGGCCAACCTTTATTTGGGCCGAACTCCGTTCGGTATGTCTTCTTACTGGATCTATTCATCATAGAGTGATGGGCCTGTTGCTTGGGCCGGATATCTAAAAATAATTATGAAAATTCTACAAATGTATCGAAGTTAAATAAAAATATTTTTAGTCATTTTTTATTTATTTTCACTAAAATTTCATTTTTTCTTTTTTCCAATTTATTTTTCCTAGCTTTGTTAACAAGTTATGATTTTGTATTATTTTCCATTATTCAAATTTACATTTTGTGTTTTTAAAAAGTATATTGTGATTAAAAAAAATACAATTTAAATCTTTATTTTAGATGTTTTTCATGAAAATCAATTTTATTAAATTCTTATGCTGTCTTAATTGTAAAAATAAAATTTCTCTATTTTTTCAATTTTAGTATTTTTTGGTTCTTTCTATTTTCTTTATTTTATGTTATTATATTCTATAAATTATATGATATAGTTTATCATTGACTTCTAGTGATTCAGGACATAGGATTTGGAGGTTTTGGCTATGTTAATGAAAATGTATTAATATTTTAATTTTAAGCGATACACTTTTTCTATATATTTTACAATTTCCATTAGATCATTTAAAATTACAATATTAATACATTTTCATTAAAAATAGCCAAAATCTCCAAAACCTATGCCCCAAATCACAAAAATTAAACGATAAACTATTTCATATAATAATATAAAAAATAGAAGAAATTACAAATACTAAAATGGATAAAATAGAGAATTTAGATTTTTAGAAATAACATAGCATAAAATTTAAATAAAATATATTTTTATGAAAAAAACTAGAATAAAGCTTTCAATCATAAAAATTTCAGTCACATATTACTTTTTCAAAACAGAAATTGTAAAATTGAATAAAGGAAAATAATACTAAATCATAACTTGTTAACACAACTGGGAATAATAAATTGAAAAAAAAATTAGAGAAAATAAATAAAAAATGACTAAAACTATTTTATTTAACTTCGGTACATTTGTAGAATTTTCATAATAATTTTTACATGTTTAAAAATATTTAATTTAAAAATTTATAAAAATATTTTTATATTTTTCTAAAATTGAGAGTTGATAATTGGGATTAATAAAATAAGATCAACTATAGTTGAGGTTATTTAGAGCTTATGCATAGTTCACATTTAAATTTGACCTGTTATACCAGGTTGTAGCAGATTAGGGACTATTTTTAGAAAATGCTCCCTATAGTTAGGACCACCCAGGAATAATCAATAGTTGAGATTATTAATAGCGGACCGGTAATAGTTGGGATTATTATTTTCAATTTTTCCTATATTTTGTGATAAAAATGATTTTTGCATGTAAAGATTTCACTTTGAGGATTTGAGGATATTATGGGCTAAACTTGAGAAGATGATAAATTGATGGACCACTAAATTGAACATTGGGTCCAAGGACTCAATTTTAATTTGAAAGAGGAATACTCCTTCAAAAGAAAGATTTGTCGGCACCAGCAAAAGAAGAAGAAAAAAGATAGCTAAAACAGTCCAGTGGCGCACTAGAAAATAAAAAGATTGCTAGGGTTTTTGGAGAAGGGGAGAATAAGCGGACTGGCAGCAGGACGGAGGAGGATTCTAGCAGCGGTGAAATCAGCGGCGCTAGAGATCACCGATCTGGTTGAGGTTTACCATTGAGAGCAGGAGGAAGATTGTGAAGCTAATTGTTTCTGTTAGCGTTTCCAGAATTCAGTAGTTAACAGTTCGTTTTCTTTTTGAGTCAGACAATAATTTCATCGTTTCAATGGTTAGTTACACATTTTCTTGGACGATCAGAGCCCGAGGAACTTAGCCTCCATCAGAGCCAGAGTAAATGAAGAACTCAAGAGGATTGATGAAGCAGGAGAAGAGGTAGAAGAGGAAGACTCTTAATCTTTCTATCTTTGTACCTTACTTATCTCATCTGAATAAAATAACTGGTCCGCCTCTCTGTTTGAACGGCAGTGTTAATCCTAACTCTGTCTGCATTTGCTCTATGTTAACGTTTCTGTTCTGATTGCTTTTGTTATACTCTGATACCTTGTTTTACTTGTTTGTTTTCCCAACTTTTACTGCTTTCCTATGCTAAGTTGCCCACCAAGATTTTTAATGAAAGTTTTTAACTTTATTTTTTTATGGTGAAAGGCACTTCTCTGGAAGTACAATAAGGGTTTGGCATCATCAAAAAGGGGGAAATTGTAAGGAATATATTGTATTTAGATTTTGATGATGCTAAGTTAATTATGATATTAGAGTACCCCTTTAGAAATCTTGTATTAGAATTTTCTTTGTGTAAGTAATAGCATAGTCGACTCGCTAGAAACCCTCTTGTATCTCTTGATCAGAGTTGCTACCAGAGCTGGTCATCAGAGATACTACTAGAGCTGGGCACCAGAGTTGCCACCAGAGTCGGCCATCAGAGTTGCTATCAGAGAACATCACCAGACTTGCGCACACTTAGAAGAATCCGAAGACGTTTCAAATAGTCGTGAAACTAACGGGAGATTCCCTAACGGCTATGAGCCTCTAAATGGAAGAAGCAACTATTCACGCATTAAATGCTCATTTAATGCGCTTCACTCGTTGGAATATTTAAAGCTGCTGATTGACCAGGGAAAGTTGAAGGACTCCGGGAACTTCACTGTTCCTTGTTCTCTTGAGAGTCTAGGAGAGGTAAGGCCCCTTTGTGATCTTGGAGCTAGCATCAACCTTATGCCACTCTCCTTATTCAAGAAACTATGTGGGGGGGACCTAAACCAACAACTATAGCCCTTCACACTTCTCCTCCCTTCCTTATTTGGCAAATCATCTACATCAAAATAGTGCAAACCAGTGCCAAACAGTGTCACAACAATGTACTCTACAGTAAAGTCAAATTTATTTCCTTAAGTTGTGTGAAGTCAAACACTGAATTTGTTTCTAGACCAGAGGGAGTATTTTATATTATGTCATTAGCCTTACTTATAATTTATAATTCATTGTGTCAAAATAACCTAATTAATTATCTAGTATGGTGTTTTGTGGTCTTGGAAATAACATTCACTAGTGCAAAATATACATTATATAACTGAGATTTCATATGGGTTAATGTTTAACTGTTATGATATAGTAGCACGGGGTAAAATTCATAATTAACAAAAGTTTTGTATTGAGTAATGGGCTAAATTTGTAAAATATAAAATTAATCCATAATGGTTGTTTTGAATAACCCATATGAAAAGTAGAAACGGGGTCTTATTTATAATATTCATAAAAGTACATCAAGCTCAAGGTCATTATTCCGATTAAAAAAGTATGTTTTGATGCCACTTGTAATTGTAACCCTTATCGATTGTTCTATTCTAAAATGTTTTAACCAGGTAGAAAAGTTGGACTCTCGTTCTTCTCAAAATTTTCAACCTCGACTTCGGAAGCGGAAGAGAATCAAAGCCAAACTAGTGTCGTAGCCGCTCACTCCTCCACCTTCAGCCAGTGCCACAAGTCACCACCAAGCCCGCCAACCTCCCACCTCAGCTCTCGAGTCCTAGAGGCCACGCTTCTGACCGCTCAAGCCCAACGACTAAGGTGCCAAGACCGCTAAGTATTGACATCTCTCTCGCTATACCAGTCTCTCCTTTGTTACCAGGAGAATTGAAGTAGAAGGTTCTTCATTCTTTGTTTAATTTATCAGGATGTGGGGGTATCCTCTCATAATGGTTGATTATCTTCTTCTTCTGTTTTAACCTAATTTTTCAAACTTAGTCTGAAATTTACGTTGTTGTTTGCTTGACTTGTATGCTTGTCGTCATTTTATGAGGACTTTTCTGTTTTGGCGTAAAGTTGATCTTGAAGAGGGACAAACTTCTGGTGTTTCTAAATAAAAGGATGAGGGACCTCAACTAGAGCATTTTGAAGATGCTCTCCAGATGCTGGAAGAAACTCCTAATCAAACTTTTAATTTGACCCCTCCCCCAACTCTGATTTCGAATAATGCTGAGAATGAAAAGGCTACTGATAACAGTTCCCCCCCCCCCCACTCTACTGATACCAGAACTGATGTTGTTCTTACAAGTGTGCACGACTCTGCTGCCTATGATGATGACCCTGTCACTACACCTCATATAACCACAATTGCAACTCCTATTCAGGACACTCAACTGAATAGCGAGAAGGCAAATTGTTCTTCTCCCTTGATCCTTAAGGAGTTGAATTAAGATAGTGATGAGGCTAACAATTTACTGGTTAAAGAGCTCGACCTCAGACAATCCCTATGTGATGGGATGCCTATTATCAATCACCTGTCTTTTGCCGATGATTTAATTGTTCTTTCTAATGCTAATAAGAACACTCTTAGGGGTCTGCACAATATTTTTACTGATTATGAGAATTTTTCTGGTCAACTAATTAGCAAAGACAAGAGCTTTTACCTCATCTCCAAACATGCAAAAAATCAAAATACCAATAATATCAAAGATATTTTCAACATCAGGAGGGGCTCTTTTCTGTTTACTTATCTCGGTGCTAACATTCATACTGGCAGAAATCTGATTTCTTACTATGATAATATTTTGATTAAGTTTGACTACAAGTTTGCAGGTTGGAAGCATAAGCTCCTTTCTGTTGGAGGGAGGATGGTTCTTATCAAACATGTTCTTAGCTCCCCCCCCCCCCCTCTACCATATGGCAGTGTCACCCCTTCCTAAAACCATCATTCAAAAAATGGAGATAAAGCTCTCTAATTTTCTTTAGGATAGAAACCTTGAACATGATAGGCGTACTTGGAGAAGCTGGGATAAGGTCTGCTATCCTACTGATGAAAACGGCCTGGGTTTAGAAGCTTAAGCCATATTCAGGACACCTTCTTAGAAAACAAGAATCCTATCCCTAATTACTAGGTTAAACCCCCGACTAACTTAAGTACCGTCAATCTTTTCTCCCGTACTCTTGCTAACAACAGGACTTGCAGCATCGGGCTTATTAAGGATGATAAGGGCAGTTACATTGCGCACCACACTAAAATGGTGAGGTGTTCCCTACAAAAAAACTCTTCGAAAAACCTTAACAAGAAGATTTTATTGCTCTAGTATATATTGACATTCTGCTAGCATCTCTATCCGAAGTTGTACTTATGTACTATATGCACAGTGATAGAGTAAATGTCTAGAGAGAAGTGAGAGCTAGAGAGAGAAGTGCAAGTAATGCTTCAATAGAATGATTTTGTAACCCCCATAACTACCTCCAGAGGAAGTATTTATAGGAAAAATACGGGCTGGGCTCCCAAGCATTGGGCTTGGGAGGCCCATTTACAACTGGACCACTATTGGGCCGAATACAAAGCCACTGGTGGGCTATACAAACGAGTAAGTGTAAAATCCGGTTCTGTGAGACTTCCGTGGCCGACGAGGGTCTTGGCCGACGAGGGCACGGCCGATGAGGGCACGGCCGACGAGGACACCCTGGTTCCCTGACTTCAGGATCATATTCTGAGTTGACCCTTCTTCGGCCGACGAGGGTCTTTGGCCGACGAGGGCACCACGTAGTGGCTGTGCTTTTCTGTTCTTCTGAGTATGTGGGTCCTGGGGCCTAGACCCATATACTCCATCAGGAGTCCCCCACTCTCTAAGCTGAGATGTAGACGAAGCGAGGGAGAGTAGATTTCTGTGCTTGACGCTTCTTGGCCGATGCGGGACCACGTTGGCCGTTCCCTGTCGCGGCGTTTGGTGGCCCTGTTCTGAGCTTGGCCGTTGCCTGCCCCCTGATGCGGATGGGGAAGGCTATTCCTTTGGTGCGCTTTGTTTGTTGGATGATGAGTGTTCTGGCACGAGTGGCCGATGAAGGTGGTGTCTATCCTTGATTACTGACTAGGTAAGTTTCCCTTTTGGGCTGGTGAGGCCGTAAGGGTTACGTCTTTATTTTGGGGTGGCCGATGAGGGTACTGCGCATTCCTTTTGGCCGTTGTTGATGATGCTCTGTATTTTTGGACGACCAGGCGTCCTATTGCCCAAAGGTTTTGGGGATGATAACACTGTCTGGCCGAAGAGGGAGTTGTGAGGACCTCGAGGCCGTTGCGGTACATGGACGACAGTGATTTAGGTATGTTGACCTTTCTCTTGGTTCCTGGCTTGAGAGTGATGTGTGGTTTCAAGGCCGATAAGTGTCCTGCGATCTCAAGCTTTGCTGTGGCCGAAGGTGCACCATGATGTTATGGACGTTGTGGTGCATGTCTGATGTTGTAGTTGTGGACTTGGTGTATTTTTGGATTTCCCTTGAGTTTGACTGTTATTCTTGAGGCCGGTGTAGTCCCCCAGTCCCCCACTTCTTCAGACCGAAGAGTGAGTGAAGGTTGAAGGAGTAGATTAAACCCGGGCCGAAGTGGGCTCCTCATACTGCCCTTGGGTCCAACCCTTTGGCGATTTCCTGACCAAGGTAACCCTGTGGGAGAACCCTTGGACGCAGGTCGCTTTCAAAGGGTTATCATCAAGGGTTTAGTGCGAGGGCCTCATGGCCGTTAAGTTCCTTTCCTTTGGGGTATTGTGGCCGTTGTGAAGCCTTTCTTTGCATAATGGGTGGCCTCTTGAAAGGCCGATACGAGTGCTACCTGGGTAGCCGTTGGCTGTGTTGGCCGTTGAGTGCCCTGTCTGTTGGGGGTGTTGTTTTTCCCTTCTTGATCTGCAGGGCCTGCTTCGGTGGTGGGCTACTGATTTGTAGACAGGATGGTGGCGTTCCATTGGTGGCCGTTGGTGTGGCCACTGAGGTGATGCCACGTGTAGTTACCGTTGGGAGTGTGGCTATAAATACCCTTCCCGTTCTGAGGAGAGGGCTCATTTGCATTCTGAGTAACGAAGTGCTGCCCAAATATTTTAGAGAGATAAAGCCCTTGCTGAGTGTTCTTCACCCCCTTCAAAACTTCAAGGTTAGTTCTTCAACCCGTTCTTCGATTTTTTACATATTTTGCTCTCCTAGGCCTTGATCCGGTGTTAGTCACAACAACACCTTAGATCTAAAATAGTTTCCCTTAGTGACTTAGGAGTTGTTTAGGATGAAATCCTTAAACGAGGAATATTACCCGTACGACGACGAGCCCTCCGCCAAGTCTCTTGACTATGCTGTGATTGAAGAGTGCACCGAAGAGATCGAGCGCCTGAGCCCGTACAAATTCGGGGAACCTGTGGACGAGGAGGACGAGGACGAAAGGTCCGCTTCGTCATCTAAGGGTGAGGATGTAAGGGCCTCCCGTGTAGTGGACGGGGCGTCCGCCTCTACTACTATCCCGTGCCCGAAGCCGGTATCTGCAGTGAAGGGCCTGCCACGGCCGAAGAGGAACAGGCGGCCGAAGAATGGGCCATGCTTCTCTTACCTAGACCTTACCAATATTTTCCTGATCAAGCCGGAGAGCAGTGCCGCTGATTATCTGGTCGCACAGATGTACGTGGGGCTGTTCGGGAGGGTCAGGGCGCCTAGGCCGACAGACCACGTGCTCAACCCGCCGCCGGGGTACTTCGGGGTATATCCGATGAGCTTTGCCAAGGGGCTGAGGTTTCCCCTCCATCCCTTCATTCAGGAGTACTTGGACATGGTGGGACTTCCACCGGCCTTGCTGACCCCTAACAGTTATTCGCTGATGGTGGGCTTCATTCTCCGTTGTGCGGAGTTGGGTTACAGGCCGACAACGGCCCTCTTCATGAATCTCTACCAGATCGGCCGAGGAAGCCACGAGAATTGTGCCTGCTACGCTACTTTGCAGCAGCTGCCGAATAAGAGGACGTTCACGAATTTGCCTTCCTCCATACATGGTTGGAAGAGCAAATTTGTGTTCGTGTCCCTGGGTGAAGGTGGCACGGAGTTCCCCTCCGTCGGCCATGATGGAAGGTTTACCCTTCATGACCCTCCTAAGAGTTCGATCCTCGATGCTCAAGTGGCAGCCTTCTTGGAGGAGGGGGGGGGGCGAGGAGTGTGAAGAACTACATCACGGAGTACAAGATGACCGTTATCGGCTTCTTCAGGTACTTCGTGTATGGTGACAAGGAAGACGACATCCAAATATGGCCGAAGATGACCACGACCTTCGAGGAGGCCGACGGCCCCGATATGGGCGTTCCTGCCGAAGTTGATGGTAATACCCCCTTCGACGCCCTCATTTACCTTGTCATTTTTTAATTTGCTGACTTATTTGCTTGTTGTGCAGATTTTGTGATGGATCGTCGGTCTGTGATGAACAAGGCCGCTGCGAAGGCCAAGGAGGCTGCGGCGAAGGCCGCTACTGGTGGTGATGCGACGAAGAGCCCCCCTCCTCAACCGAAGAAGAAACGGCCGGCGGAGGAGACGCAGAGGAAGCTGACTGAGGCCGGTATGCAGCCCACCAAGAAGTCGAAGAAGGCTTCGTCCTCTGCCACTGCCGATGAGGCCGGCGTGCTAACCGTCCCGATTGCGGACGAAGGAGGGTCCAGCGCTGCTGCTGTCCTTGTGGACCTTGGCTCTGGTCTTTCCGGAGGGGGATCTCAATCCCTTCCCCTTGCTGAGGACTCCCGGTCGAAGCGGTCCGGCATGGAGGTGGTTTCGTCCACCTACAAGTTGGAAGTTGAATACCCCAAAGACGGGGGGTTTTCAACGATGGCGTTGACGGCCACATTGTCCTCTCTTTGGCCATCCCGGCCAAGGACCGGGTATATCTTGACAAGCTGGGAGATGTCAAGATATACGACGGTGGCATGGACCTTGTCGTCCAGGTAATTCCTTTCTTCCTTGGCCTTTGCTCTCTTTTTTTCCTTTGATATTTTTGCATTTTTTCCTGATAATCTTTTCCATTGCAGGGTGCCTTTATGCTCATGGAGAGCCATAAAAGGCAGCAACGGGAGATTGCCTGTCTGAAAGAGTTTGAGGAGAAGGCAGCCTCGGCCGATGAGGCCATGAGCTGTTTGGGGAGGCTGCGGGCAGACTTTGCGGCCTTGCAGAGGAAAGCTGATGAGGCCGATGCGGCTAAGGAAGAGGCACTGACCAAGCTGGCCGATGAGAAGAGTGCTCGTGAGGCTGAACGTCTGCGGGCGGATGAGGCCGAGAGGGCCAAGGCCGAAGCTGAGGCTGCGGCAGTGAAGGCTGCCGATGATGCTGTCGCGAAGTTCCTGGCCGAGGGCTGGAAGGCCGATGAGCGCCTCCCTTGGTGCTATGAGGTCGTGGCGGCCAAGCTTGAAGATTGGGGGAAGAACTCCCCTGCCGGCCAAGAATACTTTGAACGGGAGATGTCCGTGTACTACAATATGGGCCAGCATCGGATGCAGAGGCTCATCTATCGGCGGCTGAGTCGCGCTCTTCGGACCCTGAACTATACCCGGGGTTGGGTCAAGCGGAATCTGCGGCTTCCTCGGCTGATGAGAGATCCGGAGGAGCAAGTCAACCTTCCTCTGTGCGATAGGCAAGCTTCGATAGAGAGTTCTGGCCTGGGCGAGCCAGAGTGCGAGGAGGACGACTACTTGGATGACACCACCACTTCCGCCGTCGAGGCCGGCCTTGATCCTGAGATCGTAGTTGGTGCCGAGCTTGTCGCCGAGGAGGACGTTGCGGGCCATGCTGCCGACGAGGCCGCTACAGAGCCATGATCGTCCATTAACTGTTTTCAACTTGTAATTGGCCTTTTGTTTTATAATCTTGAATGTAACGGTCGAAGTGCCCACCATGTACTGACTTGTGTTAAATGAAAACATCTTCACGTTCCTTACTGTCTTTGTCGTCTTATTGTCTGTTTGGTTCCCCTGCTGTTTGTTTTCTTTTCAAATTTGTCTAAGTGTTTTGGAATTGGGACTTAGGAAATTTCCTAAGTATCCGAGCTTCAAGTGAGTGGGTGTTGTCATCGTCCTGATGCTACACCCCCTTTGACTATTGACCGATATTTTGGAAAATTTCCTAAGTGTTGGACCAAATGCCGCGTGGGTGTTCTTGTCGGCCCGGTCTTCTTTGTGGCCGATAAGGGTGAGTGACCTTTGCCGTCTGAGTGTCATGGCCGAAGTGGTCCTCTGTGGGACTTGGCCTTGGGGTGTACGGGTGGATTGTCCCCTTCGGCCTTGAGTGTCTTTGTTTCTTGCCTTGGTTTTTTGAACTTAGGATTTTATACAAGTGTCAGTACAAAACATATGTAACTACCGGCCTGCAAGTATTCAGGTGCCCGCTTCGTCTAGAGACTGTCCCTTCGATATCCAATACTTTGGAGATTTGTCTAAGTGTAGTTTCTTCTGTGTGGTACCGTCGTCGGCCAAGTAGGGCGTTATGGCCGATGAGGGTGCCCAGGTGTTTGCCTTTTCCTTCACGTTTGCTTTCCTCAAGAAATTCTCTAAGTGTTGGAATTCACTCAGGAAACCTTTTCCTCAGGAATTTTCTCTAAGTGTTTGGTAAACACTTAGACAAATTTTCCCAAAGATTTTCAGCTTGATCATCCCCCTAGGTTTCGGTGCCTGTAACGGCCATCAAGAATGTTGTGGCCGGTAGGGGTTGTTACTCGAATGTTTAACTTTCCTGCGGGTGTATCACTGCCCGCTTCGTCCTGGGCCTCCTTTCCGGTAGTCAACTTCAGGGTTGTGTTTTAAGTGTGAAGTTGTAATTCCTTTTTTCATGCTAAGTGTTGGCGCTTCAAGGGGTTATGGCCGATGAAGGTTACCACTCTCGTTTCACCCAACCATTTTGGTTAGGGTTTTATGGGCGTATGCTCCGTCCTCGACAATTTCCTTGTAGTGTGTGGCCGCTTCGTCCGCGTTACCTGTTGGTGGTGTTTACCTTTGTATTCAACTGATATGTACTTAGCCAAGTGTGACTGTTTTTTGGGGATTTATTTTTACTGCTCGAGGCCGGCAAGTGCGCACGGCCGTCGGCTTCCCTCTTTTTTTTTCGTTCCCCATTTCAGGGAGTGTCCTTCTTTCAGGCTTCGGTCAAAGGGGTCGATGGCCCTTCGACCAGTTCGGACTTCGTTTATAACGTCCGTGATCTCAGGGGGGGTCCCGTCGCCTATTTATGACGCGGGTTAGACTTTTGGTTGGTTTCCAACGGCTGTCGTTGCTCGTCCCTGAGTTTTGGGATTTTGTCACCTCGACCATGATTTCAAGCCTGTCGTCCTACGATCAGGCGCGTGGACGACACGGTGAGCTTCCCGTTTCAAGACGCGGGTCGTTTGCGGACCCATCATCCTGGGGACGTCATCGGTCCTGCCTGAGCATTTTCACTCTAAGGGGCCGATACGACGTGCTCTCTCAGCTGGCCTAAACCTTTCGCTGATACAAAATACAATGGGCATGCTTGAGCTTTTCGCTCAAGAGATGCAGATGTGAAGTGCCACATCGGCCATGCCTGAGCCTTTCGCTCTAAGGTGGCCGATGAGGGCGCCTATCCATGTGGTACTTGAATTCCAAGAAATCAGAGGAAACATGATTTTTATTCAAAAGTGGCTCAAGGCCGAGGGTGGCGTTCAATCAATAACTTGTACTTAGGGGTGAGGGCTTCGCCGGCTGCACCTCCTTCGGATTATTGATAAAACTTCACCAAATGTTGTACATTCCACGTTCGTGGTACATTGGTCCCGTTTGGGCGTTTAAGCTTGTAGGTGCCGGGTTTCACCACGGCACTGACGATGTAGGGACCTTCATACTTCAAGGCTAACTTGCCTCCTTCCGTCGGCTGGCTTGCTTCCCTTCGGCGGAGGGCGTAGTTCCCCACTTGGAATTCTCGGGACCGTACCTTGGCGTCATAGTATGATTTTACTTGACGCCGGTAGTTCTCCACTCGGATGAATGCTTGATCGCGTCTCTCTTCGACCAGGTGGAGGTCGATCTTCATGTTCTCCTCATTAACCTGAGGGTCGTACTGTTCCACCCGTCGGTCGGGAATAACGACCTCTGTGGGTACCTTTGCTTCAAAGCCATAGCACAGGGCGAAGGGTGTTTCACCCGTTGCCCTCCTCGGCGTAGTACGATAGCACCGCAGGATGTTGGGGAGCTCGTCGACCCAACTCCCATCCTGCGTCCTGTAGGTTCTTCTTTAGCCCCTCCATTATAGTTCTGTTGGCAATCTCAACCTGCTTGTTGCCTTGAGGGTAGGCGACGGAGGAGAAATGGTGCTTTATTCCCCACTCTCGAAGGAGCTCCTGAAAGGGCGCCGCTTCGAACTGGGTGCCGTTGTCGGATATGATTTCTTGGGGGACGCCGAAGCGGGTGAGAATGTTCTTGTGAACGAACTTCTGACACCTGGCTCCCGTGATGCTGGCCAAAGGTTCGGCTTCGACCCACTTGGTGAAGTAGTCGACTGCGACGATGATGTAGCGGTTGTTGCCAACAACTCTGGGTAGAGGGCCGACCAGGTCAATCCCCCATCTCGAGAATGGAATAGCAGTGCTGACGGGGGCGTAGTTGACGGCTGGCCGACCAGGGGCCTTCTGGAGTACCTGGCATGTGGTGCATTTCCTGGCAAGGTCCGCACAATCCCGTGCCATGGTCGGCCAGAAATAGCCCTGGACGACGAGACGCCGGGACATACTGAAAGGGCCCTGGTGTGAGGAGCAAACACCGCAGTGAACTTCTTCCATGGCCACGTCGGCCTCGTCCTGGTGTAGGCATCGGAGGAGAGTGCCATTATAGGATCGTTTGTAGAGTTTGCCATCTTCAATGGTGTAGCTTGGGGCCCTGAGTTTGGCGAGCTTGGCCCTCTCCTCGTCCTGGGGTAGCTCCCCCGCCGTGATGAAGGTGATGATGTCGAAGATCCAGTCCTCCGGTCGCTGTCGGATGCACAAGATGGGGCTGGCATGGATGCTGGACATGCTCAGCTCCTCGATCTTGGCTAACTGGGAGATGTGCTCCGGAGTGTCCGAGCTGAGTTTGGAGAGGATGTCGGCCTCGGCATTCTCGGCCCTTGGGATCTGTGTGATCTCGTGGATTTCGAACGCCTTCAGCAACTCCTCTGCCGCCTGCTTGTATTGCTTCATTCGGCCTTCCTTTGCTTCGTACGTACCCCCAACCTGGCCCACTACCAGCTTGGAGTCGCACCTGATTCTGATGTGCCGGGCTCTGAGGCTGGCGACGAGTCTGAGGCCGCTGAGGAGGGCCTCATATTCGGCTTCATTGTTGGATACCCTGAAGTTGAATCGGATGGCATAGTAAGCTCTGAATCCTTCAGGGGATATAAGGACGACGACGACGCCACATGATCTCGCGGCCGACGAGCCGTCGGTGAAGAGGACCCATGTGTCATCGGGCTCCGGCCTGAGGGTGGTAGTGGTTGTCTCCCTTGCCGTGCATTCGGTAACGAAGTCGGCCAAGGCTTGCCCTTTGATAGATGGCCTTGGCTTGATCTCAATCTGAAATTGGCTGAGGAAGATCGCCCATTTCACCATCCTTGAGGAGCTAGTGGGGCTCTTCATGAGTGCGCCAAGGGGCTGATGGGTCAGCACGTGGACGGCATGGGCCTGGAAGTAGTGTCCCAACTTTTTCACCGTATGGACGATGGCTAGCACCATCTTCTCAATGGGGGAGTACCTCAGCTCGGCCTCCCTGAGTGTCTTGCTGATGTAGAAAATGGCCTTCTGCACCCCTTCGTCCTCACGGATGAGCACGGAGCTGATGGCCGACGTGCTCACCCCTAAGTACAAGAAGAGGGTTTCGTTGGCTTTAGGCTTGGAGAGCACTGGTGGGGACGAAAGGTACCTCTTCAGCTCTTCGAACGCTTCCTGGCACTCCGTCGTCCATTTGAAGCTGTAAGCTTTGCGCATGATCTAGAAGAAAGGGAGTGCCCTCTCGGCTGACCTGGAGAGAAAACGGTTCAGGGCCGCCAGGCGCCCCGTCAGCCGTTGTACTTCTTTGACGTTGCGGGGCGGCTCCATGTTGATGATAGCCTGTGTCTTCTCCGGATTTATCTCGATGCCTTTCCGGCTGACCATGTAGCCGAGGAACTTGGCGCCCTAGACGCCGAAGGCGCACTTCTTGGGGTTGAGGCAGACCGTGAACTCCTTCATGATTTCAAAGATTTCTTGAAGGTTGTCGGCGTGTGTGGTGGCTTGCCTGCTCTTGACAATCATGACGTTGACGTATGCCTCCATCGTCCGGCCGAGGACCGCTCTGAAGATTTTGGCCACCATCCTGGTGTAGGTGGCGCCGGAGTTTTTGAGTCCGAAAGCCATGACGAGGTAGCAAAAGATCCCCTCCGGGGTCATGAATGACGTCTTCTCAGCGTCATCTTCATGCATGGAAATCTGGTGGTACCCTCTGAAAGCATCGAGGAACGACATCAACTCGCACCCCGCTGTCTCGTCCACCAGCTGATCAATGTTGGGGAGAGGGAACGGGTCCATGGGGCACGCCTTGTTCAGGTCAGTGTAATCAACACACATTCTGAATGTCGGCGGTTTCTGGGCGAGGACGACGTTGGCTAGCCACGTCGGGTACTTCACCTCTTTGATGTGGTTGATTGAGAGGAGCATGGCGACCTCCCCTTTGACGAAGTCTCGCCTATCGGCGGATAAGTAGCGCCGCTTTTGCTTGACAGGCGCGGAGGCTGGATCGACGGTCAGCCGGTGAGTGATCACCTGCCAGCTGATGCTTGGCATGTCGCCCGGGCCCCATGCGAAGATAACGGCGTATGACCGTAGGACGAGGAGGATGGCGTCCCGCTGGTCCTGCGGGAGTTGCTTCCCGATTCTGAGGACCCGCTCCGGCCGGGAGGTATCCAGAGGGACTTCCTCGACCTCCTCGGCCGGTTCGGCATGCGGCCTCTCCTCGTCCTTGGCAACGGCTGCCGTGATGGTGTCTATCCTCTGTCCTTCCCTTTCGGCCGGCCTCGTTAGCTTGAGGTAGCATGCTCTGGCTATCCTCTGGTTTCCTCTGGCACAGCCGATGCCGCCATTGGTGGGGAACTTCAGACACAAGTGCTTCATGGAGATGATGGCCTCCAAGTCCTCCAGTGCTGGCCGCCCTAAGATCAGGTTGTGGGCGCACTGGAGGTTGACCACCATGAACTCCATGTCAATTTTGGCGCGGTGGGGGCCGTCGCCGACCTCCACGGGGAGGACTACCGTGCCCTCAGCGTCGATGGAGTCCCCGGTGAAGCTGGACAACGGTGTCTTGATCGGCTTCAGCAGAGCTCTGTCCAGCTTCAGCTGCCTGAAGGTATCCAGGTACATCACGTTGACGGAGCTCCCCGTATCGATGTAAGTGCGGTGGATGATGGAGTCACCGATCTCATACCGGATGACGAGGGCGTCCCTATGTGATTCCGTACCCGGAGGCAGATCTTTGTCGGTGAAGGTGATCACCTCCGTTCGCTGCTTCTTCGGCTAGGGGGGAACGTGGGACACCTCCCCAATGTAGAGGGATTGGGCCCATTTCTTCATCTGGGTGACGGAGTCCCCCCTAGTGTTCCCACCCACAATGAGGTGAATGTGGTTCTTCTTTGGTGGAGGCTCTTCAAAGTCCTCGTCGTCGCTGAGCCTGCCGATCTCCCGCTTCTTCGTAGAGGGTTCGCCCCCAGGTATGCTGGTGTTTACCCACGTATTTTTGCGTGGGCCACCTTTAACAAATTGGGAGAGTTCCCCCTGACGAATAAGGCGCTCAATGACTTTCTTCAGCGTTATGCAGTCGTCGGTGTTGTGCGAGGAGTTCTTGTGAAATCGGCAGTAGGTGTCGCCCTGCTGGATGGCAAGGACCTCCTCGGCCGGCCGAGGAGCCTACTCGACGAGGCCATGCTTCTCGGCGTAGTCGAGGATGGTGCTGACCGGGTGGGTGAGGGATACCCCCGGCCGTTCCAACCTCGGCCGCCAGTGGCGGTCTTTCTGACTTTGTCCACCAGAGCCGTGATGGCCCTGGGCACCCTGGCCGGCTGGGGATGGTCCTGGGCACCAGTGGCCGGCTCCCTGGTATAGGACGAGGAGGGCGCGTTCATCGGCCCCCTCGACCTCTTCGGTCTCCCTCGCCCACCGATCAATGAACGACCGGAGGGACTCATCATGTTGCTGCTTGACGGAGAGGAGATGGGTGAAATACTTCTTCGAGCGCTTCCTACTGGCAAAGTGGGTGAGGAAGCGTTGGGCAAGGTCTTGCCATGAGTCAATACTTCCTTCGGGGAGCGCGTTGAACCACTCATACGCTGGCCCCTCAAGAGTAGAGAGGAACCAACGACAGAGATATTCATCTGACGCGTTCACCATCAGCATGTTGTTCTCATAGCGGCTGAAGTGCTCCTGGGGGTCTGATCGGCCATCGTAGGACTTGATGGCGTTTCCCCTGTACTTCTCCGGGATGGGGGCCGAGAGCACCCTGTTGGTGAAAGGGGTCCTGGTCCTGACCTGGATGACGGGGTCACCTCGCCCTTCGGCCAACTCCCTCTCAAGGGCACTGACTTTGTTCATGAGGGCGTTGAGGCCAGGGTCGTTGGAGGCGCCAGCCGTGGGGATGTTCGCCGATTTCCTGGCCTCCATCTGGGCCAGCCTCCTTTCCAGCTGGGCGATGACCTCGTCCCGGGGGTCCCTGGCGGCCGCAGCGGCACCCTGCTGGTTCCTCATGCGCTCGTCGTGGGCTGCATTGATCTGGTGGCGCACGTCGTCTTCGTGCAATTTTCCCTTGCCCTTGTCCAGGCGGGGCTGGTCCGCTGTCCGGGACACAGACCCCAAGCTTTCCCTTGGCGTGCCAGGCCGACGCTCACCAATCCGCCCTGTCATCCTCTCCGAAACCGGATGACGGCGCGTGTCACCTAACTTATTGAAGGTGGAGGCTTTTCCACGCGCTGGGGTCTGCCCAGGCCGAAGAGGGGAAGCGGGGTGGGAGTGGGACGACGCCGTGTCCTGGGCCATCACCCCCTCCTCGTTGCCTATCTGGACGGCCAACGGTTGGGGCTGAGGAGGTGGAGTGACGTTCCCCCAAGTCCTTGGCAAGAGTGCGCTGAGGACGGTGGGGTTCTGGGCCAAGCTGGCGATGATGACCGACAGCGTGGCCTGGACCTGTGGATCCACAGACGGAGAAGACGCGGCCATAGGCTGGGTCGGGGCGTGGTCTGTCTTCTCAGCTCGTTTCTTGTCCAGGCCGATGCGGGCATCAGGGGCTCCGCCGTTGAGTTGGTTGCGGAGGTCCGTCGTGAGGTTGATGGCCTCCTGGAAGACGTCCCCTCCGCCGACCTGGTCGGCCGTAGCATCCTCCTCGTGTTCCCTGGTCTCCTGGTCCTCAGGGATGGCCTTGCTGACGAGGTTGCGGTTTGACTTAGTTCTTCCCATGATCAGTGGTTAGCTGTGCTTGGTAGCGACGAAGGGTGCTATCTTGATTGTTCTAGCTCTCAACGAGAGCACCAAATGATAGAGTAAATGTCTAGAGAGAAGTGAGAGCTAGAGATAGAAGTGCAAGTAATGCTTCAATAGAATGATTTTGTAACCCCCATAACTACCTCCAGAGGAAGTATTTATAGGAAAAATACGGGCTGGGCTCCCAAGCCTTGGGCTTGGGAGGCCCATTTACAACTGGACCGCTATTGGGCCGAATACAAAGCCA
The DNA here is from genome assembly GCA_945859875.1 of Cuscuta europaea. Classification (NCBI taxonomy): domain Eukaryota; kingdom Viridiplantae; phylum Streptophyta; class Magnoliopsida; order Solanales; family Convolvulaceae; genus Cuscuta; species Cuscuta europaea. The sequence goes on along the minus strand of CAMAPE010000010.1, from coordinate 16,718,377 downwards.
CTGGTGGGCTATACAAATGAGTAAGTGTAAAATCCGGTTCTGTGAGACTTCCGTGGCCGACGAGGGTCTTGGCCGACGAGGACACGACCGACGAGGGCACGACCGACGAGGACACCCTGGTTCCCTGGCTTCAGGATCATATTCTGAGTTGACCCTTCTTCGGCCGACGAGGGTCTTTGGCCGACGAGGGCACCGCGTAGTGGCTGTGCTTTTCTGTTCTTCTGAGTATGTGGGTCCTGGGGCCTAGACCCATATACTCCATCATACAGACAGAAGATGACACAACATGTGAAATGAAGGTATGCTTTATATGTCACATAAATGGTGATTACATGTACAATGATGCCTCAGATGTATGTACTGCTGCTGTAAAAGTAATACATTGCACTAACAATGATTTTAACTGTTGAACCGGTAAGATCATTAAGACATCTTTCAACCCCATGTAGTGCGTCATTATTGATGAAGCAGATAGGATACTGGAAGCGAACTTCGAAGAAGAAATGAAACTTCTGTCTAAAGTGTTATGGTTACTTGTGGGATAATTTCTTATATAACTTCAAAATTCAGTTTATCTTCAAAATTCAGTTTTGATTTAGTTGGTTAAACAATACTATCATTTCTCCTAGATTTGAACTAGGGGTGGGCAGACGGTTCCTGATCAGGGTAGGTAATATGCGGTTCCTGTGCTTAAGAAAACCTAATAGGGCAGAGCAGGGCGGGTAATAAATAATATAGGGTCGGTCCCGGCCCATTCCCGGATTTAATAGAAAAGGTACCTGGACTGACCCGTTAAAATTTATATTTTTTTCTTTTACAATTTCAATATTTCTCTCCCGCGTAACATATTAGCCATATTACCCTACTCAACCCATTTTCTTTTACGATTACTACCTGCGAAGAGGTCTCAAATAAGATTTCTCAGAGAATAATTGCCTGCTAGGAGTCCTTGTTGGCCTGTGATCCTGCGACCATGACTGGCAGCGACGATCGCAATCAGAGAGACAGAGACTCCTTTTGCTCATAGATTTAGAGGACTCCCTCATGGCCTCACATAAAAAAAGCCTCATGCGCTCACGGTCTCATGCCCTAACATCGAGGAGTACAAGTTCAATTTTATACATATTTTTTTAAAATATTATATGCGATTGAATTGATATATGTGAAAGATAGGCCAAATTCTCGTATGGATTTGGTTTGATGTACATTTGAATATTTTTTGACAGTTTAATCATTTAATAATGTTTTGTGTAATTTTACATATATATTTATACAATTTGCATCATCCTAATTTTTACAGTTTTGCAGTTTTTTGTTTACATATGGAGACTTTTTTTTTACATTTTGACACCTAATTGCCTATTAAAGATGAGGATTATTTCAATGTGTTATGTTTATCCAGTAGGTCTCAACTTTGAATATTCAGGGGCGGAGGGAGGAGGTGGCCTGACTGGGCCATGGCCCAGTGCAACTTTTTTTTAATTATATATATTGTTTTAGTTTGTTTTTATAAATAGGCCCAGTGTAAAATTAAAATTGGCCTAGGGTAGAAAATGACGGCCCAAATAAAAACACTCCAGCTCCAAGTCTCCAACAGTCCAGGTGTCCAGCTGCAATCCAAACCAAGAGGCGCCGGCATCACGGATTCACTGCTTCAGGTTTCACGCAAATGCCAAACGGTTAACCAGAATCACAACATTCACGGAAAAACAGTCCAACGGGCATCAATAATCGCCGGACGTCGTTGACTCATGGACTCGCCTTCTGCTCGCTGACTAGCCTGATTCACTGCTCGCAGACTGCACGGTGACTCGCCGGACTGTCTTCTTCTTGCTTGGACTCCAGAATCCGGCAGCTTCTGCAGTTTTGCAGTCCTGCTTTTCCTCTCTTCAAAGTCGCTGCTTGAAGCAGAGCCGCAACCAGCAGAGGTTAGGATTTCTTTTTTAGTTTTTGTTAAATTGATTTGTTAATTAAGTATTTTATTTGTTAAAGGATTTCTAATTATTTGGTAATTAGGTATTTTATTTGTTAAATTAGTTTGTGTTGGTGATTAGTGTGTCACAATTGATTTGTGTAATTGTGTGCTTTGAATTGTGAAATAGAAAATTAGGAATGTCAAATGTTATTTGTGAATTTTTGAAAATATTAATATGAATTATATGAATTAAAATAAAGTATTGATTAGTATTTTATTTTTTTGATAATTTTAGTAGTTATGGCTACTCAATCTACTTCCAAAAAGGCAAAAATCACATTGTGTTCTCTTTATAAGCCTAGTACAAGCACACAAATAAAGTAGACGAGAGTTAAATGTCTCAATTGAACTCCTAATATCTCATTCGCTCAAGAGGAAGTAATTTCTTATACACTTGAAATTGAGCGGGATCCAGGAAAACGCAAAACAATAAGTGATTGGCCGTTAGAGAAAAGAGATGAAATTAGATGATCTTATTTAATGCTTTGACCTTATCATTCGAAATTGAATTTTTATAAAGGCTGAGTTACAAAGATAGGATGCGTCGTTTTCAAGCCAATTGGTTCAATGAATTTAATTGGTTGGAATACTCTCCAACACATAAGGCATGTTGTTTTCCATGCTTTCTCTTCAGTGATGGTGTGCATTCCTCTTGTGTTTCGGCTTTAGTGACTACTGGTTTTGATAGTTGGAAACGAGTTCACCAGAAATAAAACGAGTTCAGTTAACGTTTTAGTTTCAAACATTGTATGTATTGTTTAAAAATATTACTATGAATTTTAATGGATTTTAATCGTTATGTTCACACTATTGTCGCTTTTAATGTTTTTAGTGTATAGTCGGCCCAGGGTAAACATCGGTCCTGGCTACGCCCCTGATTGACAGTAAACGTGTTTAGCTTAGGGTTTGTACTTTCTAGTGTTAATTTAATTCTAATTTCAAGTACAATAATGAACATCAAATGTAGTAAATTATTGGGATATCTTAATATGCTAAGTTTATGATTTAATCTAGCATATTATTACTCTTGGATGAAGGTGAAGTTTTAGCTTATTTGTTCACCCATATACTTGTGATTTTATTGTTACTGTAGATGTTATTTCTTTTACTTCATGATTTTTGTATTTATTCATTTAGTTTCGTTATTTAATTTGTAGACATTCAACGTTCAAGAGTCATTCACTGATCAAGAAATCAACGAGACACGAGAGCGTTGGGCGTCATTTTGCTGTGAAGCTACGAATATGTGATATGATTTTTAGACTCTTAGCTAGTTTTTGGCGAGTCTTGTGAACTCATAGTTTTAGTGAACTTAAAGTTAGTTTTTGATGAATGTTGTGAACTCATACCTAGTTTGCTGAATATTTTTGGATCAAAACAATGTGAATGTGGAATGTTATTAGTTATGAGCAATGATATGTGTTTACTTTGTTGCGATAAATGTTCATATGATGATATGTGTAAATTTCTGACATTTACAAATAGCTGGGTATGAATTAAATGTTAGGAAGACATTTCACATGGGTTGATTAATCCCATATTGAAAATCTTTAATAACGGTTAATTTATAACCGCTATTGAATGTTTCAATAACGGTTCTTTGAAAAAATTCCACTTTTGGTCCCGTGACTATTATACTACTTCCACATTTAGTCCCTTACTTTCATATTGTCCACATTTAGTCCGTGACCATTATCCCCTCACCAGCCCTCGTCCTTCTGGCCAAAATTCCGGCAAATTTAATGTAGATTTTAGGTATGAAAAACCAAATTTAATGCAAAGAATGATATGAAAAACTCAATATTATATAAAATTTAATGCAAAGACTGATTCTAAAGCTCATAAGTGGACTAAATTCGCTGGAATTTTGGCCAGAAGGATGAGGGGTGGTGAGGGGATAATGGTCACGGACTAAATGTGGACAATCTGAAAGTAAGGGACTAAATGTGGAAGTTGTATAATAGTCTTGCGACCAAAAGTGGAATTTTTTCCGGTTCTTTAATAACCCTTATTAAATGTGTCGGACTTTTAACATGTGCCGCAACAATATCGGCCTATAACCGTTATTAAAAGCCCAATTGAACCGTTATTAAAAATACTTCAATAACGGTTCTCGAACCCATATTAAAAGTACCAGACTTTTAATAGGTGCTGCAACAATAATGGTTCTGAACCGTTATTAAAAGTCCATTATAATCGTTATTAAATCCTTATTTTCCACTAGTGATTGATGAATTTAAATCAAACAAGTGTCCATTCTTGCTTGATTGCCTAATGTAATCAGCTATATGTTTAGATTTCAGACTATTTCCAGTCAATTGATAATATTTGACACTATAAGTTAGCGCAGGACACTGTCATGCCTCAGTTATTTTGGGTTGTGATGAAACCCATAATTTTTGCTATCAATCACTAGTTGATTCTTAATATTTTAACACTGCAGTTGAGTGGGACAAACTGATAGAGATTCTTGGAAACTATCTATGAATGCTGGTGAAGTTATAGAACTCCACCAGGTGTGTAAAATGAAAAAGCATTTCTATACATTTTAATAATATTCTCACATGTGCATAATTTAAATACATGCCTATCGTCAATTTAGGACTAGTAAGCTAGTAACAAGGGTAACTTCAGTTTTTTTGAGGATAACTACACCACTGGTTGGGTGTTTTATACTAGAATTCGTACAAAATTGGTATGTTATTTATTTCTTCTAATTAGTTTCCTTTAATTTTCTGATTAAAAATGTATATATAAAAATTTATATTGGTTTCAGGAATCTACCCTTCCAAATGGTAGTGGCATACCCTCATCAATTATGTATTACTTCATGTGTGAAAGAACATAGAAAGTCAATATATAGTTTTTTATGAAGAGGTTGCTACATAAACTGTAAGTTACATTTTACAATAGCTTCTCTTTTAAATGTTTGGATGTTTTTTTATCAGGAAGTGATGGTTTGTTGGACATAAAAATATTTTCCTAGAGTATTAAGAATCATAGTCCTAAACAAGATCACTCCCAAATGAAATCAATCATATAGTTGATGCCTCTTTGTCTCTATTTTTTTTGCAGAATTCGGAAATCATTGCCCAGATGTTATATTGGACCTATTTACCCTACAACTATTTCTTAACCTTGCTTAAGGAATTTTAACTATACGGTGTTATTCTTTGTCGAATATCATAAATTTTCTAGAGATATAGTAGACTGAAGTACATGTTATTCAAGAAAAAGCTCTCTGTCGGAAGGTCCCTAGTCAGCTATTATATTGAAATACATTCAGGTTCTTTAACCTACTTAAGGAATTTCTCATTTGGATTCACTTGACATTTTTGTGAGTGTAATATTGTTGTGGTTTGTCATTATCTATTTGTTTTTCTAAAGTGTTGTATAATTTATCATAGGCCAAAATGAAGAATTATGGGGCATAGAGTAATGGCTGAATATTTTGTTGTGATGACATATAGACATGAGAAAGATGTATGTTCAGCAATATGTGGAAGAGGCATTCTCAAGACTAGACATTCATACGTTGTGGCTCAATCAAATTGATATAGTTATGGGCACAACAAGAACCAATGCGGAAAGAACGTTGTGATTAGAAACGCTTGCCATCCATTTGGTTCAATTAGAAAAGCTCTATTTGCTTTAGTTGTGAATTTGTTTCTAGTTTGATATTTTTTATTTTTACAAAAATGTTGAACTACATACAATGGAATATTGGTCTCTTTGATAGGTTGATTGTTGTAAATTTGTACTCTATATTTTTCTTTGTGATATAAATTTTATGTTGGGCAATTGTACGTGGCAAAGAATTATTAATGTGCATGCTATATACATATTCATTATTCATAAATAAAATGTTGCTCTTATAATTCTAAAAAAGTGTTGCCAATTTCAAAAAAGAGTTGAAAAAGTACTACTATAAATGTTACCAAATAACGATTGAAGTTGCAAAAAGGTATAGTAAATATGTTACAAAAGTATAAAAAATGTCACTTAAACAAATATTTTTATGTTGCATTAGATTCTAAAAAGTGTTGCTTAAGATTCTAATCAAAGTGTTGCAAAATAGTGTTGCATTTGAGTTGCTTATGAAAAAGTTAAACTCAATGTTGCATAATATGGTGAAAAGTATTACACATGACTTTATGCAACGAGACCTGATGTAGCACTTGTAAAAGCGTTGCATAAACGTTTTCATAACACTTTAGTAATCTAATGTAACATATTTAGAGTGTTGCAAAATGTGTGTTTTGTTGTGGTGGCAACAAAGCAATCAGCCACCAACGGTGCAAAAGAAGCCTTCTTTGGAGGATACTTTGCAAACTTTCATGCAAATTTGCACCCAAAATCAGCAAACAAATGAGCTGTGTTTTCAGCAGAATGAAGCCTCTTTGAGGAAGCTAGAGATACAAGTGGGACAAATTGCTGAATGTTTATAGGGCCATGTGCAAGGGAAGCTACCAATCCAGACTGAAGAAGCAAGAGCTATCACAGTTCTTAGAAGTGGGAAGATATTGAGAAAGATGAAGGATAACCCACTCCTGAGCCACCAGAAGAGGTTGAAGCTGAAAATAAAGAAGAAGTTGAGGTTGATCCAGTAGATGAGGAGACCGGGTTGCACAAAGCTGAAGATCCACATGTGCCACCTAAACCATATGTTCCGCCGGTTCCTTTCCTAAATAGGTTAAAAAGTTCTAAGCTTAACAAATCTTTTGATGAGATTTATAAGTTGTTGTCCAAGGTTAATGTGAATTTGCCTCTTCTTGACATGATAAAGTTTTTGTTTCTAAGGCTGTTAGTGCTATTTTGCAAAAAGATTTGCCCCCGAAATTAGAAGACCCTAGCGGTTTTATTATCAACATTAATGTAGGGAATTCTAAATCTGAAAAAGCTATGCTTCATTTGGGGGCAATTATTAATTTGATGCCTTATTCGGTTTACTTGAAATTAGGGTTGAATGAGCTGAAATCCACTACTATGTCCCTACAGCTTGCTGATCGCTCTATTAGATATCCTAGGGGCATAATAGAAGATGTTTTAGTTCAAGTTGATAAGTTGATCATTCCTGTTGATAAGTTGATCATTCCTGCTCATTTTGTTGTTTTAGAAAATTGACTATGAGTGTGCTTGATGAAACTGTTGAGTTATCCATTTTGAAATCCATGAGTATGACAATTGATTCTAGTTATTTTTTGCACTTGATATTCTTGATCCTATTGCTCCTTTGGACAAGTTGCAGGAAGATGATCTTGAGAATCATGCTTATGAGAGTGCCAAAGTTTGCAAGAAGCGCACTACTCCTTTTCAGCATCAAAAGTCCATTTTAAGGAAAGATTTTAAACCTGGAATTAAGGTGTTGTTGCTTGACTCTCATTTAATATTTTTTCCAAGAAAAATAAAGTTTAAGTGGACTGGTCTGTTTCTGATTCACCAAATATTTCCCGATGGTGCAATTGAGCTTGAAAATCCGAAATCCGGGAATATTTTTAAAGTGAATGGTGAGAGAGTGAAGAGATACTCATGTAATGAAGATTTGGTGGAGCAAGTTGAGTGTCTTGAGCTTCGGGAATACTGTTACTCATGTTGTGTCTAGTCACAATTTCGTTCAGAAAAAAAACAAAAAAAAAACAAAAAAAAATCTTAATTCTGTTTTTTTTCCTTCCCTCTCAATCATGTTCTTTTCTTTCTTTGTTTCTTAGTTTTGCAGGTTACGTTTCAAGATGTTTCAGTTCTGATTTGCAGTGCATTCAGGGAGTTCTTCTTCACCTTTCTCTTGTCTATTAATCTTTCATTGAGGACTATGCTTGAGATAGGTGTTGGGGGAGTAGCTCTCATTTTTAGTTCTATTTTAGTTTCAAAAAAATTTAGAAAAAATAAAAAAAAATCTTGCTTGGATTTGAGGGAAATTTAATTTCAGGATTACTTTTTTGGCTTCAAGTTGTGAAAAATTTTTCTTTCATTGGTATGTGATATGATTGGTGGGCTTCATGCTAGATTTTCTCTAGAATTTGATTGAGTTCTTCACATTGTTTTTACTTGGATTCAATTTCTTAACTTTTTGTGTCATTAATTTTGGTGTATTTTTCAATTCTTTATGACCTCTTAGGATGCATCTCTAAAGTTCTTGGAAAGAGTGCGAGTCCTTTGACTTTTAGTTAGCATGATAGAACTTGTCTTGTTGTTATTTTGGAAGCTAAATTATTGTACAAACTGATTGAGATGTGATCTAGGCCTTTTTTCATAGCCCCAAACCTTTTAGCCTACCCTTTTTATTTTTATTTTCCCTTGCTACCCCTTTGAGCCGAAATTAGTCTCAAAGCATTCCACCGTGCTTTTGACTATTAGTTTTTTTGTGATTACCCATCAATGTTGACCCGAGCCCAAATAGCAAAAATGTATCCCACACCCTTGAGTTGACATTTTCTTATACTTAAATTCTGACTTGGAAGAGTTTATCTTTTTGGAGCATTTTCTTTGTTATTCCTTGCAGTTTGTATGAATTCAATGTTGTTGGTGCTAATTCTTGTGAGTAGTCAGTGGATCTTTGAGCTTGTATTCTTTGAGCTTCATGTATGTATCTCTTTATCTCAGAAGCCGGTTAATTGTTGTGATAGTTTAGTTGCTCCCTTTGTCATATATTGAACTCTTTCTAGGACCAGTTTGATATAGAAAATGTCTTCTCCTTTGTTTGAATTCCCATATCCTTTCATTCAGTAGACCATTACCCATGGCCACGTTACAACCCCAATAAAAGTCCTAAGTGATCTTGATCAAGTTTGTGCTTTGATAAGGTGGAAGGAAAAGCATAAGATGACTAGAGTGTTAACTGAATGGCTCCGACTTTGCATAAATTCTATGAAAGTTAATTGAGTATCTCACTAGGTCATTTAGAATTGTGAAATGCATCTCTATTAATGACATGCGAGTCTCGGTAATTGACTTTTGAGTTGAGATTTGTGGTGGGTACTTGATTTGAATTTCTTGGGGATATCTTGTCATGGAAGGGTTTGTTGGAATGTTTGGTGAGTGAACGGGAATTTAGAACACTTGTTGCTGAATTTGTTTCTTGATGTTAACTTTCCTTAAGGACAAGCTAAATGCAAGTGGGGGGGGGGGGGGTGATGAGCTAAAATTTTTACATAATTTTTAATATATGTTATTACAATTCTAAGCTTATTATTTGTCTAATTGAGAGGTTTGAGTTATATTTTATGATAAAAAAGATTTTTTCAGGTAAAGATTTCACTTTGAGGATTTGAGGATATTTTGGGCTAAACTTGAGAAGATGATAAATTGGTGGACCACTAAATTGAACATTGGGTCCAAGGGATCAATTTTAATATGAAAGAGGAATACTCCTCTGACGGCACCAACAAAAGAAGAAAAAAAAAAGATAGCTAAAACAGTCCAGCGACGCACTAGAAAATAAAAAGGTTGTTAGGGTTTTTGGAGAAGGGGATAATAAGCGGACTGGCAGCAGGACGCAGTAGGATTCTAGCAGCGGTGAAATCAGCGGCGCTGGAGATCACCGATCTGGTTGAGGTTTACCATTGACAGCAGGAGGAAGATTGTGAAGCTAAATGTTTCTATCAGCGTTTCCAGAATTCAGCAGTTAACAGTTCATTTTCTTTGTGAGTCACACAATAATTTCATCGTTTCAATTGTTAGTTTCACGTTTTCTTGGACGATCAAAATGATTGGGATTACTTCCTCTGTTCTAGTTGTTTTAGTTAATAAATTTATTGATATGAGTAGCTAAATTTCTAAGTCCTGGAGTATGATGAAGCTGCTATGATTTAGTATGAATTGTGATTCTAGTTAGGCCAATTGATTGAGTTTTATCCATTGTTCTTATTCGCTTAATTGATTATGTTAATTTGTGACCAGTTTTAATATGATTAATTAACTTGTTTGAGTAGATTAATAAAGTACATGCCATGCCTATTAGTTCGAGCTCTTTTGGATAAAAGAATAGATAATTCAACTGTCTCGTTTGGTTATTTATTTGATTCCTAAATCGGGTTTCCGTAATTCTTTTGTGATTAATGAATTTTAACTATTGAATTAATAATTTCTTATTGATTAATGGTTAAAGTATGTGACTTATTCTGGACGTCATACGGAATAGTCATATTTATGCCTAGAACGAACCCTCAATTTCAATTGCTGACTAAATCACAAATACTAAAAATTAGTGACAAATTCATAATCATGTGCTGTCTTTTATCTTGCTAAGTTCTCAATCGTTTTTCCGTTAGTTGTTTAATCACTTTATTTTTATTTTATTCAAATTCCTTGCATTCATTTTAACTCAAGCCCTGCATTTTTGGTTTCAAATCAAAACATTCTCAAAAAAACTTTTTAGTTAAATTTAAATCCATTTTATTACTACCGTGATTCGACCCTTACTTGAGCACTTTCCCCGTGGATTCGACCCTTACTTGAACATTGTCTCACTGTGACTCGTGCACTTGCGAGAACTTATAAATTGTCTATCAAGAACCGATCAACATGACCAAGATTCCTACACAGAAAGCAAAAGTCTAGAGTCTCTCATACTGAAAGTTCGCCCAGATCCAGCTGTCCCCCTCTTGTCTGACATGTAGGGGCCTAGTCAAAGCCATAGTAATATTAATAGTGACTCTAATGTGCAGGACTAATCATCGCTTTCCACCAAGAGAGCCCTCATCCACCTGCACAAATGCTCCAATACTGTTAGCTATTCCACGAGATGCTCTGACCGTCACGTAGCTTAACGGTAGGTTGTGGACCTGGACCCAAAACTCCGCATGAACCAATGGAACCTCCAGAGGTTTGTCAGTACGCCCCAATCATTTAATTACCACAAGATTCTGCTTAAATGACCGAGGGCCTTCATCAACAACTCTGTTCAGATCTCCTTCGTGATAGAACTGTAATAGGAATTTAGAATCGCCAATTTCATCAATTGAAACTCCATTGACCGGTCGCCAAACCATAAGCATAGTTTGGCAAAAGGTAACAGCACGAACAGGTTTATCCGAAACCACTCTAGCAACCGCCGCTAGTTTGAATCCCTCTGTAGACACATCTATGTTCTCTGCCGAATCGGTCGCGAGCACCAAACCCATGTACTCCTCTTCAGCAATTGAAATCATGCTTACATTCTTTGAGATCAGTTCCATCATATCATAATCCAAGACCACAAACACAAGCAAGCGAAGAACACCAAACCTTTGTAATATAAAATCAACTAAATACACTGCAATCAACCCGAAGAAGAAGACTCCATCCGTACGTTCAAAGCAGAAAAGCTACAACCAACCTCGACCAAATTGAACCGGAAAATAGAGGCACGGGACAACCCGCCCGGAGAAGGAACCAAACGAACAATCACAAGAAAACGAAAGACACTAAACATGACATCGGAAGAATTGAGCACCTAAAAACCTTGATGATACCGTCTCAATCGTCCGTTTCACAAGAATTCTCTACTATTTTTTATTTAAAAAACCATTAAAACATACATCATTTGAATCTGTTACACTCTAAGTTTTAGTAGGGTGGAGTATGATATTGGCCAAGATTTTAATTTCCTTTGAATTCAACGGAAACGGGAAAGGGCTGTGGTTTTAAAATTTAAATGATGTATGGTCAGTTGAGATAATTAAATTAAATACATCAGGTTACTAATTTGCTAATGTAAAAGTAAATATGTGTAGTTAAGGAACTATTTCACCAAGTATTAGCTGTTAGTTAGATCCTATTTTATAGGATAAATTGTTGCTTGTATGTACTATTTATGTATTGGCCGCCCGATTGACTCACATCAATCAAGGAAAATTAATTCACAAACTTACATGGAAAAAACGTGTTTTACGGTGCTTTTTTACCGGGCGTGAGACGCTTTTAAGCGCCGCAAAATATGGTACTGCAAAGTCAAATTATGCGGTGCTTTTCTACAAAAAACACTGCAAAATTTGCGGCTGGTTTTTCAAATAAGTGCCACAAAACCGGTGGTCCTTTTTTAAAATAAGTGCCGCAAACGTATACTTTTATTAATTAAATTTTATCGAGCTATTGATGACATGCGGCGCTTTTTGTAAAATAAGCGCTGCAAATAAAATTTTAATTTTAATAATTTATTCTATGTTTTTAGAAACAATGACGCAATGTATAGATATGTGCAACTCATTTTATTCAGAAAAAAATTATAAATAGTCATTAATCCGATTTTAGGAAAAAGCATGCATCAAAGTCAATATTGATTTTAATTACAATCACAAATAACACAAAGGAAACTAAAAATTCGAGACATACATCAAGTCATCAAGTGTCTTGTTACACCAAAGTCATAACAAAGTTGTTCTTTTCAAACGAACAAAAATCTAGCTACCCACAATATATTATATTTATTCTAAACAAAACTACTTATTTATGAGCACAACTATAAAGAGCATGACCCACAATTTACAAATATTGTTAAATGCTTCTACACTACATTCTTTACTTCTTCTTGAAGACCAATCCTAAAACATTAATATAAGATAAAATTGTGTAGTTAGTAAGGCATTATATAATTTATAGATATAATATACACTAACCTTTACAATAAACTATTGACATAGAAGTAAAATATTACATAAAACTTAATTTTTCGAGAACACCAGCACTCGGACTAAACCAAATAATATAGCACAAACGATACCTGTTAGGGCCATTTCCATCCATATACAATTCATCATTATGCTCACTAATAGTCATAAATGTGTCTGCATTAGAGGCATAAAAAGACATAAAAGCTAGCATACAAGAAGAGACCATAATGTACTTTATCAAAAAATGATAACTAAGGTCCAAGTAAAAGCAAACCATATCCGATTTAGAAAGGGGAAGTCGATGAGGACATCCATCAGCAATGCAACAAACACCACCACCACCACCATGTAATTCTATGAATGTTGTCACGCAGAGAATTTTGTGGGCTGATTTTATTTTTGAACTTTTTGATTTTGTATGCTGGCTTGTAAGCTGGGTCTGGGGCTTTTATTAGTTCTCGGCGAGCAGGTGTTTTCATGTTTTGAGTGAATTTGATTTTATGAACTACTGTTTTGTGAGTAGGGGACTTGTCCCGTGCCTTTTCTGCCAAAACCTCCTTCATCTTGGCCCGAAAGGGGTGGGGTGAGGGGGGTGTGGATAGGTTAGGTTAGGTTTCACACTTGCTTGGCTTTTTTGGACAAGGGTATGCCCCATTGAGTTTGTATTTTTGGATGAGTTCAACATGTACATTTTACCCGATGAATGTTGTCGCACAGAAAATTTTACCAAGTGTGTTACCTACCGCCTTTATCTCTGAAAATTTTACAAGAAGATACATAATAGGCTTACAAATGTGTCAATCGAACAAAAGCATACCAATACGAATGTATAAGTTCTACATTAGTTTTGGTAGAAATTAGATTAAGTTCTAAGTACAATCAAGAAATAACTTAGGTAAGTAAATTAGAAATCAATAAACAAATTAAAAACTACTACATATTAAAATCATGTTAAAATAAAGAAATTAATTAACTAAACCAAGGAATGAAATACGGAGTCATTGAGGAAAAAAGACACACTAACACAAGCTTAATTGCTAAAAGCCTGAAGCAAATTAACAATGCAGTAAAATTGAAATTACACTCTGCATTATACAACAACACCTAAGTGTTAAGGTTAACAAGTCAAAATTTTGTCAAGGAATTTTATGTCATTGTTCAAGGTGCCAAATTTTGAGAAGAAAGAGTGACATCAATATTGTACTTCAACATCTATTTGAGAGACGATGTAAAGATAATTACACCATTTATACATGACATGGAGAGACTCGCTCAGATGGTGAGGATATTGTTTCCCGATACTACCACCAACATAATTTGGAAAATGGCAATAATGGGGATGATGATTTCAGTGATGATCAAATGGATGATGCTTTGAAGGATGTGCATGATATTATATGAAAGTATTCTATGTTGATGTTGCCAGAATGCCTTTGTATTCTACCTCATGATTTACCAAGTTGTCTGCGATGTTAAAATTATTTCATTTGAAAGCAAAAACATGGATGGGGTAATGTCAGTTTCACAGAGTTATTGACACTAATTCAAGAAATGTTGCCTGAAGGAAATTTAATACACTTTTCGATACAACTCAAGGCAAAAAAGTTACTACGTCCCATGGGATCCGAGTGGGTGAAAATTCACGCCCGTCCCAATGATTGCCTACTTTATCGGAATGAGTATGAAAACCTTGATGAATGCCCAATGTATCATCTTTATCGATACAAATCAAAAAGGAATACAAATAGTGTTAGTGAAAGCGAAAGCTACTAACTTCCTCCAAAAGTTTTGTGGTATCTCCCTATTATCTCGATATTTAAAAGATTATTCATGAATGCAATAGATTCCAAACATTTAGTTTGGAATTCTCAGGGTAGAAAAAAAAAGACGAGTACTTGTGTCATGTGTCTGATTCTCCACAATGAAGATAAATCGATTTGGAATATCCTGAATTTGGCAAAGAGGACATGAATTGGAGACTTGATCAATGCACATATGGTATTAACCCATATGGTAAACTCAGTAGTCAACACATCACTTGGCCAGTCTTATTGATTATTTACAATTTGCCCTCATGGTTGTGCATGAAACACAAATATATCATGTTGTCTCCTTTTATCTCGGGACCAAAACAACAGGGTAATGATATTGATGTGTATCTTGCTATTGTTGTATTGCATTATAAATGATTTTTCAACATATGGCAACCTTTCACGTTACACAGTTAAAAGTGCAAAATCAAGTCCTATATGTGAAGATGATACGACTGGTTTACGATTACCTTATTGCAAAAAAAATGTTTACATGAATCATCTAAGATTTCTTCTGCGCACTCATCGTTATCGTGCACCGAAAAAGAAGGCATTTAACGGAAAACTGAGTGTGGAGGAGCTCGTCCACCATTAAGTGGTCATGATGTGTATGATAGGGTTAAAGACTCGAACACAATCTTTGAAAAGCCTTACAAGCGGAACACGCAAAGTAAATAGTTATTATGCAAATAGTTATGGAATACAACATATGATTTTTTTATACATGGAAGTACTTCATACACATGATTTTTTATAGCCCAGTGGGTCAATCTTGTTCAGTTGGGTTCTTCATAGTTATTTTATATCACATGTAGTTTAAATATCAATATGTATTGAGAGTGCTAGCGTTTTCACGCGCAATGCGCGAGAGTCAATGCCCAACAATACAATTCGAACACTAATAATGCTTAATAGTGATTTATACTAGAACCACAACATTTCACATCAAAATTCAAAGATTAACATAACTTGAAGCATGCACGTGTCACTAGATATAATAAACATAACTTGATATTCTAAAAAAGTATTGACGTTTATGGTGTATGTAATTATTAGTCACTAGATATAATAAACATCTTCTATTGACATTGGTCTTTGAACTAATTAATTAAGATCGTTGTTGAATCCATATTTACCATAAGTTCATAAGCAAATAGCTAGATTGACTACACCAAGAAAACATAAAGAAGGTGAGCCTTCATTCAATCTAGGTTATAAGTTATAACCTGTACATGTCGCTTCTTCTAGATCTTTTAATTTTATGTAACCATTTTAAATTGTTTTCTTATTGTTTAGCATATTAGTATTATCAATAAAGATTTTACCAAACACTACTTCACTAAGTTCGCACAAAGAATTGAAATCATTTTAATTGTTGAAGATGACAAAATTAGGTTTTTGATTTTTTAAGAGTTTCATTTTTTGTGATATATGAATCCTTTTTTGTACTTCAATAGATTTTTTTTTAAGTTTTTGTCAATCAACCTGGTCAATCATCAAATGGAAACGAATTTGGGACATATGCAATAATAAAACATATTTTAACATAATCTCCTCATAATTGAGTAACTTCAGGCAATTCAATTTTTAGAGATAGAGACTCAACGACAACATTTTCCTTGGGGATCTTACTAGACAAATTCTTAATCTTCTAAATTAATAAAGAATGTTTTTTGTAATTAATACAATCCCTATAAAAGTTAGAGCCAACAATATTTAAGTATGAAATGTTTTAATAGTTTAGTTATTTTATTAGTTTAGACATTTTAAGCACAACTTTAATAGATTAACCACTTTAAAAGTCTAAATAATTTCAATGCTACTTTATCATCAAGAAAAAAGTACTATTCATTTTCAATTTAGTGTAAATAGGAATTCATAAATGGTGTTTATTCATAAATGAACACATTCCCATCCGAATAGACATTAAAGTACGTATGAGCCTTTATACAGTGCTTATACCGTGGTACCGGTGCATGGTGAGCACCATGCACCCTTTGTTATTTTTTATTTCTCATTTTCTTAAAATTGTTAATAATTTTTTTATTTTTGATCCGATTTTTATAAAATTTATACCAAATTTTTTTATTTTTCATTATCTTTCAAATGAGACCAATATTGCCTATGTAATTTTAATTTTTTACATTCATACATTTTTTTGTAATATATTTTTATATGCATACACTTTTTCTATAATATTTTTTTTATCACTTTTATATGTTTTAAAGGTTTTTAAGATATTGAGTTTGTTTATTTTGCTTCAAGCTTGGAGTTACATTTGATAATATACGAAGTTACATCATCTTATACTCGAGTTACAAGTTATTATGTGTGAGTTACATTTTGTTATGTGTGAGTTACATCTTGCTATAAATGAGTTACATACTTTTATGCGAGAGTTACATGTAATTATGTGTGAGTTACATCTTGTTATGTGTGAGTTACATCTTGTTATACACGAGTTACATACTTTTATGCGCGAGTTACATGTAATTATGTGTGAGTTATATCTAATTATTTGTGATTTTTTACTTATCTTTATCTTGAACTAATTCAATTATAACTGAATTAATTTTTTTCTTTGCCAATTTAATACAAAATTTTACTAATCCACATAAAATAAGTATATTGTATTTCATATTTATACACTATTTTTCAAATGACAAAAATGAAAGATGTAGCAGGGGTTTATTTCATGGTGTAACTCACATACATTAAGATGTAACTCGTGTATATTAAAATGTAACTCGCGTACAATAAGATGTAACTCGCGCAGAAGAAGATGTAACTTCATGATATATTATCAAATGTAACTTCAAAATAATTTGTTAAAATTACATAAGCAATATTGGTCTCATTTGATAGATCATGAAAAAAAATGATATAAAATTTATTAAAATCGGATATCAAATAAAAAAGTTATTACAATTTTTAACAATAAAAGAAAAAAAAAATAGTGAATGCTACGTCGTTTTGGGATCAGGCGCACCATCCTCAAGATGCGCCGATCCCAGGGTATAAATTGCCGCCTTTATATACTTGAAAAGTATGAATGCATTTTGGAGTAACATAGCTGATGGAGTATATGGCCCAGGAACCCCCCGCCCATAGACTCCTACTATTCTGATAAAGGCCCAATGGGCCCAGGGGGGGCACAGCAGGCCCAAAATACAGCGCCCCAAGTACTGAGCAACCCACGCAGCACACAGGGAGTACCTTCGCCCCCCCTGGCCGAAGGCTCCAAATTCTCACAGGACGGCCAACTCAAGCAAACAAAGTTACTTGGAGAAAACGGCGAAAATCAGTAGTCCTCGGTACCCAGAGCCCTCGGCACTAAGGGGGTCCCCGGTACCCAGAGCCCTCAGCTAATCATCTGCAGCCGAGGGCACCTTTCTCGACACAATATCCTCTCCACATGCGCCTGAATCGCCGTACCAAGTACAACGTCACATCCAACAGCCGCATTAAATGCGGCCACATGCGATTGCCAGCGCCAACCAGTTGAGGTGACCCCTCGGCTTATGGATGCTTGACACGTGTCCCTATCTGACATTTATCACCACTATAAATAGCACCCATTTCCCCATTTGTAGGAAGAAACAGAATACGCTGAATACATATCTGATATACACTCTCTCTCTTACTTACTTGCTCTGACCTCTCTCTAGTTATTCCCTGCAATAACCCCTCGGATAAGCTACCCCCCGGGTACACTATCCATCATTTGGTGCTCTCGTTGAGAGGTCGAATAATCAAGTAAGAAATCCTCCCCCTCGTCAAACACAAAACACCTAGCTAAAATGGTGAGAACAACTCGTGCCAACTCCAAGAACGTTGATGACAGGAACCTGGCCCTCGACGAAGTCGACGTCCCCGAAGCCTCTAACAGGGTTCCCGGGGGCGGCGTCATCGTCGGGTTGGACCAGACGTCTGTCGACCTACGCCACCAGATTCAACAGAATGCCCCCGATGCCCGCCTCGGCATCGAGGCCAAGAAGAAGGATCGGAGCGAGAATCAAGTTAGCCCTCCGGTCATCACAATCGACGTACAATCGGCGTTTTCCGCCTTCATCCAGACGCTCACCCAGAATCCGGGTGCCTTCGGCACTCTGGTTCCCCTCCAACCTCAGGTCGGGGAGAATATCATGCCTCCCCCTCATCCACACCCCCTCGGGAACCCAGTCCTCCGAATTGGGAATATCGAGGGGGTAGTGGCCCAAGATACGGCCTCCCAGGAAGTCCAGTCCCGGGACCGCCACAACGTGAACAAAGAACAACCCCGGACCTCCGCTCTCGAGAGACTCGGAGGGGCGCAAGACCGTCGAGGGGTCCAAGACCGCCTCGGGGGGGGGGGGGGGGGGTGTTCCAGAGGCCTCAAGAAAGTGGCGGGTCCGTCTCCAGGGCCAATGAAAGACGTCCCCCTCAGGACAAAGACAAGGCACCCCTCCATGCCAACGACGCCCGCCACCAAATCAACCAGGCCCACTCGGCCCGTGTCAATTCACAGGGGGCGGAGGCCCTCCCGAAGGACCCCCGGGACGAAATCATTGCGGCCCTCCAGCGCCGGCTTGACGAGATGGAGGCCACTAAAGCCCACGCCACCACTTCTGCCCCCCATGCAGACCTCAAGTATGAGGCCATGTTGGCCAAGATGGAGGAAATGCAGAGGAAGATAACTGATGGCTCCGGGGAGCCCACCATACACTTCCGGACCCGGACGCCATTTACCTCAAGGGTATTGGCGGCCCGGATTCCGGAAAAATACCGAGGACAGCTCATCAAGCCCTATGACGGAAAGACTGACCCCCAGGAGCACTACAACAGGTACCAAAACAGTATGATGATGGTGGGGGCATCGGATGAATATTTGTGTCGTTGGTTCCTCTCCACCTTAGAGGGACCGGCTTACGAATGGTTCAATCGATTGCCCGAGGGCTGCATTGACTCATGGCAAGAGCTCGCCCAGCGATTCTTGACGCAATTTGCGGGAAGGCGCCGCGCAAGAAAACACTTCTCCCACTTGCTGACAGTGAGGCAGAGGAAGGAGGAGACCTTTCAGGACTTCTTGGAGCGCTGGAGGACGGAGGCTGATAAAGTTGATGGTGCTGACGACGGGACCCTCCTGGCCCTCCTTCAAACAGTACTCCGCCCAGGAACATCTCAAGGAGCCTTATCATTGACCCCCCCTGCGATTATATAAGGGCCCTACAGCGGGGGGACAGATATGCCGAAACCGAGGAGGTGGAGAAATGCCATCACATCCCCGATCAGCAATGCCCTCGGCCAGACGACAAAGGCAACCGGGGGCCGGGGGCTCCCCGTAATCAACTAAAGGATTCGGCCCCCTCCGGTGATCGCCCCCGGCACGGCCAAGCCAAGCCCGGGGGAGGCTACAAGGGGAACCCGAGGGCTTGGGCACAACCTGTTCTCCTGGAGCACCCTCGGACACCTTTGACGCTCCCCGTCAGCGTCATCCTCGACTTCGCTGAGGAGAGGGGCCTGGTGGAGCGAGATTCACGCGCACCCCCGGAGGTATATGCCATCAATCCAAATTACCCCTACTGTCGCTTCCACCGGCATCAGGGGCACAGAACCGATGACTGTCATCAGCTGAAGACGGCCATCGAAAGGTTAATACAAGCGAGCCATTTGTCCCAATTTGTCCAGGGCCCTCAGCAACAGGGGCCCCCTCACCAAGGGCCACCTCGAGGGCACCCTGCGAGAGCAAACACATGGGTCAACCCCAACACCATCCCCCTTGGCAAGAAGAGGGAGATTGAGAACCTGGAAGAAGAGGAGGAAGAGTACTCTCGGTACCAAGAAAAGAAGCGCCACATCCTCATGATCACGGGGGCAATACCGGGGGTGATTCTACAAGTCAACGAAAGAAGTGGGCTCAATCACTTTACGTGGGGGAAGTCACTCATATGCCCCCAGTAAAGCGGCTGAGGGAGGAACCCATTACCTTCACTAACGCTGATCTCCCTCGGTGTCCTCTCCACACAGGGACGCCCTCGTCATCCGCACAGAGATCAATGACACTATCATTCACCGAACCTACATTGACACGGGAAGCTCCGTCAATGTAATGTACCTCAGTACCTTCAGAGAGCTGCATCTGGAGAGGGGGTCCCTTCGTCCCAACAAGACCCCTCTTGCCGGCTTCACCGGAGGACATGCCGGGGATCAGCCGAAGGGTCATCACCCACCGCCTCTCGGTGGACCCTTCGGCTAAACCAGTACAGCAGCGGAGGAGACCCCTCTCGACCGAGAGGAGGGAATTTGTGAAGAAGGAGGTCGTCATGCTCCTCTCTATCAAGCACATCAAGGAGGTAAAGTACCCCTCATGGCTGGCAAACGTAGTCCTCGCACAAAAACCGCCCTCATTTCACATGTGCGTGGACTACACGGATCTCTACAAGGCGTGTCCCATGGACCCCTTTCCTTTGCCAAATATTGATCAACTTGTAGATGAACCCGCCGGGTGTGAAATCATGTCATTTCTCGACGCATTACGCGGGTATCATCAAATCTTTATGCATGAGGAAGACGCTGAAAAAACAATCTTCATGACTCCCGAGGGCATCTTCTGCTACCTGGTCATGGCCTTCGGCCTAAAGAACTCAGGCGCCACCTACACTCGGATGGTGGCGAGGGTCTTGCAAGTTGTCCTAGGGCGCACCATGGAGGCATATGTTGACGACATGATCGTCAAAAGCAAGCAATCAGCAAGCCATGCTCACGACCGGAGGGAAATCTTTGCCATCATGCAGAAGTTCAGCCTTCGGCTAAACCCGAAGAAGTGCACCTTCGGCGTCCAAAGGGGCAAATTCTGGGGCTACATGGTGAGCCGAAGGGGCATCGAGGCCAACCCAGAGAAGATCCAGGCCATCATCAACATGGAGCCCCCACGCAACGTGAAGGAGGTCCAACGATTGACGGGCCACTTGGCAGCCCTCAATCGCTTCTTATCAAAATCGGCGGAGAAGTCCTTACCTTTCTTCCAGATCATGAGAAAGACCGCCGGTTTCTAGTGGACTTCAGAGTGTCAGGGGGCCTTCGAGGAACTGAAACGGTACTTATCTTCACCCCCTGTGCTCTCTAAACCCAAGGTGGGGGAGACCCTATACCTTTACCTGGGTGTTAGCCCGACAGCCATCAGCTCAGTACTCATCCGGGAAGAGGATGACATCCAACATGCCATCTTCTATGTTAGCAAGACCCTCAGGGAAGCAGAACTCCGGTATTCCCCTGTGTAAAAAACGGTGTTGGCTATCGTGTGGACTGTCAAGAAGTTGGGCCACTACTTCCAAGCTCACCCGGTCCAGGTCCTCACTCACCAACCCCTCGGCGCTTTGATGAGGAGCCCCACCAGCTCCTCCCGAATGGTAAAATGGACTGTCTTCCTGAGCCAATACAACATCGACATTCGTCCTAGGCCCACCATCAAGGGCCAAGCCCTAGCGGACTTCGTAACGGAATGTGCGACAAGATTAGCCACGGACGAGGAGCCCTCAGCCCCAACCCCCTCGGATGATTGGTGGACCCTCTACACCGATGGCTCCTCCGTCGTCAAAGCATGTGGAGGAGGGGTGGTTCTCATCTCACCCGAAGGCTTCCGGGCCTATTATGCAGTCCGCTTCTCTTTCAAAGTCTCTAACAATGAAGCCGAATATGAGGCCCTCCTCTGTGGCCTTCGGCTGACAGCTAACATGAAGGCCCGACAGATCCACGTCAAGTGCGACTCAAAATTAGTTGTCGGCCAAATTTCCGGGGAGTACGAAGCCAAGGAAGGGAGAATGAAGCAGTACAAAGAAGCGGCTAAGGAGTTGCTTAAGGTATTTGAGGCACACTCTCTTACTCAAATACTGAGGGCTCAGAACTCCGAGGCCGACATTTTATCAAAGCTTTCGGCCGAATCCCCTGAGCATATCTCAAAGATTGCCAAGATCGAGGAGCTCAGCCTCTCCAGCATACATGCTAGCCCCATCACGCACATACAACCAAGGCAAGAAGACTGGATCTCAGACATTGTCGCCTTCATCACCACAGGGAAACTACCCGAGGATGAGGCCCGCGCCAAGCTAGCCCCATCGACTACTTCACCAAATGGGTGGAAGCTGAGCCCTTCGATAGCATTACTGAGGCCAGGTGCCGTCATTTTGTTCTCAAGAACATCCTCACAAGGTTTGGCGTCCCCCAGCAAATCATCTCCGACAATGGGACTCAGTTTGAGGCAACCCCCTTCTGTGCCCTCCCAGAGGCATGGGGCATCAAACACACCTTCTCATCCGTTGCCTACCCTCAAGGCAACGGTCAAGTGGAGAACGCCAACAGGACCTTGCTCGAGGGACTAAAGAAGAAACTGGAGGCCGAAGGGGGTGGTTGGGTAGAGGAGCTCCACAACATCTTATGGGCCTACCGTACCATCCCTCGGTGAGCCACAAGCGAGACACCCTTCTCCCTTTGCTACAGATTTGAAGCTAAGGCCCCCACTGAGGTAACTCTTCCGACCCGAAGGGTCACACAGTACGACACCGAGGTCAATGACGCCAATATTGCCCTCGACCTTCACCTTATTTCAGAACACCGAGAGCAAGCCTTCATACGTGCGGAAAACTACCGAAGGCAAGTGAAGACTTACGTTGACGCCAAAATCCGCTCCCGGGAATTCCAAGTGGGGGATTATGTCCTCCGAAGAAGGGAAGCTAGCCAACCAACCGAGGGCGGAAAGATGGCACCAAAGTTCGAGGGCCCCTACATCGTGGCGGCCATCATCAAACCAGGAACTTACAAACTAAAACGCCCCAACGGGACTGAAGTCCCTAGACACTGGAATGTACATCACTTAGTTAAATTTTATCAATAACATCAGAGCGGCCAAGCCCTCATAACTAGTGAATGTATTATTTTGCGGCCCAAGGCCTAAATTTTTTGAAGAATGAAGGCATATTGAAGACACCAAGAACATGGAACAAGACTTTTACGAGTGGCCAAGCCCTCATATCACCCCCTGGCACAAGGCCTTATCACAAGTAAGAACCCTCGGTACCAAGTGCCGAGGGTAGACAATACTATCACCTGCAACAAGGAAGAAAGTACTAACTGTCTTCAATGAAGACCCCTCGGCACCCAATGCCGGGGGGATACACCACTGTCAATGATGGAGTATATGGGTCTGAGCCCCAGGACCCACATACTCGGAAGAACAGGAAGCACAAGACAACAGAGTGGCGCCCTCGTCGGCCAAGACGCCCCCGTCGGCTGAGAAGAAGCCAACTCGGATCATGGTCCTGAGTCCAAGGAACCCGGGTGCCCTCGTTGGCCGTGCCCTCGTCGGCCGTGCCCTCGTCGGCCACGCCCTCGTCGGCCACGAGGACCTCCCAGAATCGGATCCTATACTTACTCATTTGTACAGCCCATTAGTGGCTTTGTATTCGGCCCAGTAGCGGTCCAGTTGTAAATGGGCCTCCCAAGCCCAAGGCTTGGGAGCCCAACCCTAATTTTCTCTATAAATACTCCCCTTGGGAGTAGTTATAGGGGTTACAAATTCATTCTATTGAAGCATATTATTGCACTTCTCTCTCTAGCTCTCACTTCTCTCTAGATATACTCTATCATTTGGTGCTCTCGTTGAGAGCTAGAACAATCAAGTTAGCACCCTTCGTCGCTACCAAGCACAGCTAACCACTGATCATGGGGAGAACTAAGTCAAACCGCAACCTCGTCAGCAAAGTCACCCCTGAGGACCAAGAGCCCAGGGAGCACGATGAGGAAGCCACGGCCGACCAGGTCGGCGGAGGGGACCTCTTCCAGGAGGCCTTCAACCTCACGACGGACCTCCGCAACCAACTCAACGGCGGAGTCCCCGACGCCCGCCTCGGCCTGGAAAAGAAACGAGCCGAGAAAGCGGACCACGCCCCGGCCCAGCCTATGGCCGCGGCCTCTCCGTCCGTAGATCCTTAGGTCCAGGCCGCCCTATCGGTCATCATCGCCAGCTTGCCTCAGAATCCCACCGTCCTCAGCGCACTCTTGCCAAGGACCGGGGGAAACGTCACTCCACCTCCTCATCCCCAACCGTTGGCCGTCCAGATAGGCAACAATGAGGGGGTTGTGGCCCAGGACACGGCGTCGTCCCACTCCCACCCTGCTTCCCCTCTTCGGCCCGGGCAGACCCCAGCGCGTGGAAAAGCCTCTGCCTTCAATAGGCTAGGTGACACGCGCCGTCATCCGGTTTCGGAGAGGATGGCGGGACGGATTGGTGATCCTCGTCCTGGCTCGCCGAGGGAGAGTTTGGGGTCTGTGTCCCGGACAGCGGACCAGCCCCGCCCGGACAAGGGCAAGGGGAAGTTGCACGAGGATGACGTGCGTCACCAGATCAACGCGGCTCAAACCGAGCGCCTGAGGAACCGGCCGGGTGCCGCCGCGGCCGACAGAGACCCCCGGGACGAGGTCATTGCCCAGCTGGAAAGGAGGTTGGCTCAGATGGAGGCCAAGCAGTCGGCCAACATCCCTACGGCCGGCGCCTCCAACGACCCCGGCCTCAACGCGCTCATGAACAAAGTCAGCGCCCTGGAGAGGGAGATGGCCGAAGGGCGAGGTGACCCCATCATCCAGGTCAGGACTAGGACCCCTTTCACCAACAGGGTCCTCTCGGCCCCCATCCCTGAGAAGTACAGGGGGAACACCATCAAGTCCTACGATGGCCGATCAGACCCCCAGGAGCACTTCAGCCGCTATCAAAACAACATGCTAATGGTGAACGCGTCCGACGAATACCTCTGCCGTTGGTTCCTCTCTACTCTCGAGGAGCCAGCGTACGAGTGGTTCAACGGGCTGCCAGAAGGAAGCATCGACTCATGGCAGGATCTCGCCCAGCGCTTCCTCACTCACTTTGCCGGGAGGAAGCGCGCGAAGAAGTATTTCACCCACCTCCTCTCCGTCAAACAGCAGCACGAGGAGTCCCTCCGGTCATTCATCGACCGGTGGACGAGGGAGACCGAGGAGGTCGAGGGGGCCGATGAGCGCACCCTCCTCGCCTTGTACCAGGGAGCCCTCCGCAGCTCCCCGTACGCCAGGAGTCTCATCACCGACCCCCCGAGGTCGTACGCCAAGGCGCTCCAGCGCGGAGGCTTGTATGCCGACGCCGACGAGCTCCACAACCACAAGAGGGAGGGGGGCCATCCCCCCAAGAAGACAAATCCTTCGCCGGCCTCGGGTCCGTCCCCGGCCGGCCAGGGTGCCCAGGGCCGCCACAGCTCTGGTGGACAAAGTAAGAAAGACCGCCATTGGCGGCCGAGGCTGGAACGGCCGGGGGTAGCCCTCACCCACCCGGTCGGCACCATCCTCGATTATGCCGAGAAGCACGGCCTCATCGAGCAGGCTCCTCGGCCGGCCGATGAGATCCTGGCCATCCAGCAGGGCGGCACGTACTGCCGGTTCCACAAGAACTCGTCGCACAATACCGACGATTGCATCACACTGAAGAAGGCCATCGAGCGCCTTATTCGCCAGGGGGAACTCTCCCAGTTTGTCAAAGGTGGCCCACGTAAAAACACTTGGGTAAACACCGGCAAACGTGGGGGCGAACCCCCTGCGAAGAAGCGCGAGATTGGTAGGCTCAGCGACGACGAGGACTTCGAGGAGCCTCCGCCGAAGAAGAATCACATCCACCTCATCGTAGGCGGGAACACTGGGGGGGACTCCGCCACTCAGAGAAAGAAATGGGCCCAATCCCTTTACATTGGAGAAGTGTCCCACGTCCCCCTCCCCAGCCGAAGAAGCAGCGAACGGAGGCGATCACCTTCACCGACAAGGATCTGCCTCCGGGTACGGAGTCACACAGGGACGCCCTCGTCATCCGATGTGAGATCGGTGACTCCATCATCCACCGTACTTACATCGATACGGGGAGCTCCGTCAACGTGATGTACCTAGACACCTTCAAGCAGCTGAAGCTGGACAGAGCTCTGCTGAAGCCGATCAAGACCCCGTTATCCGGCTTCACCGGGGACTCTATCGACGCCGAGGGCACGATAGTCCTCCCCGTGGAAGTCGGTGACGGCCCCCATCATGCCAAAATTGACATGGAGTTCATGGTGGTCAACCTCCAGTGCGCCCACAACCTGATCTTGGGCCGGCCAGCGCTGGAGGACTTGGAGGCCATCATCTCCATGAAGCACCTATGCTTGAAGTTTCCCACCAATGACGGCATCGGCTACGCCAGAGGAAACCAGAGGATAGCCAGAGCTTGTTACCTCAAGCTGACGAGGCCGGCCGAAAGGGAAGGACAGCGGATAGACACCATCACGGCCGCCGTCGCCATGGACGAGGAGAGGCCACATGCGGAGCCGGCCGAGGAGGTCGAGGAAATCCCTCTGGATACCTCCCGGCCGCAGCGGGTTCTCAGGGTCGGAAAGCAACTCCCCCAGGACCAGCGAGACGCCATCCTCCTCGTCCTACGGTCATACGCCGTTGTCTTCGCGTGGGGCCCGGACGATATGCCCGGCATCAGCCGCCAGGTGATCACTCACCGGCTGACCGTCGATCCGGCCTCCGCGCCCGTCAAACAGAAGCGGCGCTACCTGTCCGCTGACATGCGGGACTTCGTCAAAGGGGAGGTCGCCATGCTCCTATCGATCAAACATATCAAAGAGGTGAAGTACCCAACATGGTTGGCCAACGTCGTCCTCGCACAGAAACCGCCGACGTTCAGAATGTGTGTTGACTACACTGACCTGAACAAGGCGTGCCCCATGGACCCGTTTCCTCTCCCCAACATTGATCAGTTGGTGGACGAGACGGCGGGATGCGAGTTGATGTCGTTCCTCGACGCTTTCAGAGGGTACCGCCAGATCTCCATGCACGAAGATGACGCCGAGAAGATGGCATTCATGACCCCAGAGGGAATATTTTGCTACCTCGTCATGGCCTTCGGACTCAAAAACTCCGGCGCCACCTATACTAGGATGGTGGCCAAAATCTTCAGAGCGGTCCTTGGCCGGACGATGGAGGCATACGTCGACGACATGATCGTCAAGAGCAGGCAGGCCACCTCCCACGCCGACGACCTCCGGGAAATCTTTGAAATCATGAAGGAGTTCAGTCTCCGCCTTAACCCCAAGAAGTGCGCCTTCGGCGTCCAGGGCGGCAAGTTCCTTGGCTACAAGGTCAGCCGGAGAGGCATCGAGATAAACCCGGAGAAGACGCAGGCTATCATCAACATGGAGCCGCCCCGCAACGTCAAGGAGGTACAACGACTGACGGGGCGCCTGGCGGCCTTGAACCGGTTCCTCTCCAGGTCAGCTGAGAGGGCACTTCCCTTCTTCCAGATCATGCGCAAGGCAAACAGCTTCAAGTGGACGACGGAGTGCCAGGAAGCATTCGACGAATTGAAAAGGTACCTGTCGTCCCCACCCGTACTCTCCAAGCCCAAAGCCGGCGAAACCCTCTTCTTGTACTTAGGGGTGAGCACGTCGGCCATCAGCTCCGTACTCATCCGTGAGGACGAAGGGGTGCAGAAGGCCATCTTCTACATCAGCAAGACACTCAGGGAGGCCGAGCTCAGGTACTCCCCCATTGAGAAGACGGTGCTGGCCATCGTCCACACCGTGAAGAAGCTGGGGCACTATTTCCAAGCCCACACCGTCCACGTGCTGACCCAACAGCCTCTTGGCGCGCTCATGAGGAGCCCCACTAGCTCCTCAAGGATGGTGAAATGGGCGATCTTCCTCAGCCAGTTTCAGATTGAGATCAAGCCAAGGCCATCTATCAAAGGGCAAGCCTTGGCCGACTTCGTCATCGAATGCACAGCAAGGGAGACGGCCGTCGCCAACCCCGGGCCGGAGCCGGATGACACGTGGACCCTGTTCACTGATGGCTCGTCGGCCACGAAATCATGCGGCGGCGTCGTCGTCCTCATATCCCCTGAAGGATTCAGAGCCTACTATGCCATCCGCTTCAACTTTAGGGTATCCAACAACGAAGCCGAGTATGAGGCCCTCCTCAGCGGTCTCAGACTCGCCGCCGGCCTCAAGGCCAAGCACCTCAGAATCAAGTGCGATTCCAAACTGGTAGTAGGCCAGGTGGAGGGATCGTACGAAGCAAAGGAAGGCCGGATGAAGCAGTACAAACAAGCGGCGGAGGAATTGCTGAAAGCGTTTGAAACCCATGAGATCACTCAGATCCCAAGGGCTGAGAACGCCGAAGCCGACATCCTCTCCAAGCTCAGCTCGGACACCCCGGAGCACATCTCCCAGTTGGCCAAGATCGAGGAGTTGAGCATGTCCAGCATCCATGCCAGCCCCGTCTTGTGCGTCCAACAGCGACCAGAGGACTGGATCTCCGACATCGCCACCTTCATCACGACGGGGGAGTTGCCCCCGGACGAGGAGAGGGCCAAACTCGCCAAACTCAGGGCCCCAAGCTACACCATCGAAGATGGCAAACTCTACAAACGGTCCTACAATGGCACTCTCCTCCGATGCCTGCACCAGGATGAGGCCGATACCGCCATGGAAGAAGTTCACTGTGGCGTCTGCTCCTCGCACCAGGGTCCTTTCAGCATGTCCCGGCGTCTCGTCGTCCAGGGCTTCTTCTGGCCGACGATGGCACGGGACTGCGCTGACCTGGCCAGGAAGTGCACCACATGCCAGGTACTCCAGAAGGCCCCTGGTCGGCCAGCTGTCAACTATGCCCCTGTCAGCACCGCAATTCCATTCTCCAGATGGGGGATTGACCTGGTCGGCCCCCTGCCCAGAGCCGCCGGGAATAACCGCTACATCATCGTCGCCGTCGACTACTTCACCAAGTGGGTCGAGGCGGAACCCTTGGCCAGCATCACGGGGGCCAGATGCCAAAGGTTTGTTTACAAAAACATCATCACACGCTTTGGCGTCCCCCAGGAGATCATATCAGACAACGGCACCCAGTTCGAGGCAGCCCCTTTCCAAGAGCTCCTCCGGGAGTTTGAAGTAAAGCATCGTTTCTCCTCCGTCGCCTACCCTCAGGGCAACGGGCAGGTCGAGAACGCCAACAGAACAATCATGGAAGGGTTGAAGAAGAACCTCCAGGCCGCAGGAGGTAGTTGGGTCGACGAGCTCCCCAACATCCTGTGGTGCTACAGGACCACGCCGAGGAGGGCGACAGGTGAAACGCCTTTCGCCCTGTGCTACGGCTTTGAAGCAAAGGCGCCCACGGAAGTTGCCATCCCCAGCCGGCGGGTGGAGCAATATGAGCCTGACACCAACGAAGAGAATATGAAGATTGACCTACACCTGGTTGATGAGAGGCGTGAGCAAGCTTACGTCCGCGCAGAGAACTACCGGCGTCAAGTAAAATCATACTATGACGCCAAGGTACGTTCCCGGGAATTTCAGGTGGGGGACTACGTCCTCCGCTGAAGGGAAGCAAGCCAGCCGACAGAGGGCGGCAAGCTAGCATTGAAGTACGAAGGGCCCTACATCGTCAGTGCCGTGGTCAAACCCGGCACCTACAAGCTTAAACGCCCGAATGGGTCCAATGTACCACGAACATGGAATGTACATCATCTGGTGAAGTTTTATCAGTAATCCGAAGGAGGTGTAGACGGCGAAGCCCTCACCCCTCAACGGGTTACTGATTGAACGCCACCCTCGGCCTCGAGCCACTTATGAATAAAATCATGTTCTGATTTTTTCTCTGGAATTTAAAGTAAAACATTAGCAGGTGCCCTCGTCGGCCACCTTAGAGCGAAAGGCTCAGGTCTGGCCGACATGACCCCTTGCATTTGCAGCCTACGAGCGACAAGCTCAGGCACTCCATTGTATTTTGTATCAGCGAAGGGCTCAGGCCTAGCTGAGAGAGCACATCGTCCTGGCCCCGTAAGCCTAGAAGTGAAACGCTCAGGTATGGCCGACGATGTCCCCAGGACGAGGGGCCCGCAAACGGCCCACGTCTTGAAACGGGAAGCTCACCGCGTCGTCCACGCGCCAGATCGCAGAACGACAGGCCTGAAATCATGGCCGAGGTGACAAAATCCCAAAACTCAGGGATGGGCAACGACAGCCGTTGGAAACCAACCGAAAGTCTAGCCCGCGTCATAAATAGGCGACGGGACCCGCCCTGAGACCACGGACGTTATAAACGAAGTCCGAACCGGCCGAAGGACGAGCACACCCTTCGGCCGAAGCCTGAAAGAAGGATACCCCCGAAACAAAAAAAAAAGTAAAAAATATATATGAGGGAAAAAGAGGGAAGCCGACGGCCGCGCACACTTGTCGGCCTCGAGCAAAGAAAAAATAAAATCCCCACAAATTCAGGCCCATTTTGGCCAAGTACATATCAGTTAAACACAAGTGTAGTACCACTGACAGGCAACATGGACGACACGTCCACACACTACAACAGAACAATCAAGGCCGATACACACGCCTTTAAAACCCTAACCACATCGGTTGGGTGACACGCGAGAGGTGACCTTCATCGGCCATAGTCCTTTGAGGCACCAACGTTTGGTATGAAACAAAGCATCGCAATCCTGATGATGACCAGGACGAAGCGGGCACTTATCAAGTAATCAAGAAACAACCTCTACTTGCCACAGCACCTTGGATGGCCGACGCAGGCACTGGAACCATAGCTAGCCGACGAATACAGGACCCTCTCCTGGGACAAGCTATTCCTTATCCAGCACCCTCATCGGCCACAAGCCAGACCTTGGCCGACAGTGGCACCGCGAAGAAGTAAATGCCTAACATTTATACTTAGGAAATTATCTAAGTACTCAAATGAAGGAATTCTAGCCGAAGCGGGTACCAGTATACCACAAAGCCGTTAGCTACCTACACCTTCACATGTGTACTTGTGAAAAATTCAAAGTCCACGAGACTATGGCGAAGGTGCCCTTATCGGCCAGAACACAGGGATACAAGCCGACAACGGCCATGGCCAAAACACCTAGGATGAATCCAAGGCCAGGACGATAAGGACGCCAACGCTTGGACGGAACGGACACTACGGTCAAGGCCGAAAGGAAAGCACCTAAGTGGATCCCAAAACACTTAGAAAAGTTTTTGAAGAAATTCCTAAGTATTATGAAACTACGTCCAAGCCGATCAAGCCACTAGGCCGTAAAGACAACAGCTACATGGACCCAAAAACACTTGGGAAATTTTTGATACAAAATCCTAAGTGTTATGACAAAGCAAAGAGGACGACCAGACTACTGGACAGGAAGGCCCACCTTACGGACGTAGCGGACACTCGCGGGTGACCCAAGTTATGACTTGATACTTAGACAATTTACAGAATTGAAATGACAAAGCAAACAAGCATACAAGGGATTCAAGGCCGAAAAGGACAGCAAAAATTTCTTCAATTGATAAACTTCATTACAATTGGGGGGCACTACGGCCGTTACACCACTTGGCAAAATATTGAAACGCTAATTACAAATGAATAATCTATCAAGCTTCGGGGGCATCACCGTCTGCGGCTGTCTCATCGGCCTCATCAGCTCCCTCTTCGTCCTCAGCTTCTTGGCCGGCAGCGGCGCTGGTGGCATCATCTAAAAAGTCAAATTCAGTGTAGTCCGGCTCGCCGAGGCCGGAGCTTTCTATGGGGGACTCCCGTTCCGACAGCGGAAGCTTGGCCTGCTCTTCGGGATCCTTCATCAGCTTGGGCAGCTTCAGGTTCCGTCTAGCCCATCCAGACGTGTAATTCATAGCCTTCAACGCCCGGGATAGCCGCCGACACAGGAGCCTTTGCATGCGCTCCTGGCCCAGGTTGTAATAAACGGACATCTCCCGGCTGAAATACTCCCGGCCGGCAGGGGAGTTCATCCCCCAATTCTCAAGCCTGGCGGCCACCACTTCGTAGCACCAGGGGAGCCTCTCATCGGCCTTCCACCCCTCGGCCAAGAACTTCTCGACGGCCTCATCGACAGCCTTCACGACGGCGGCCTCGGCCTCAGCCTTCGCCTTGGCGGCCTCCTCGCTCCGGCGCTTCTCGGCCTCAAGTGCCCTGTGGGACTCCGCGAGCTCCCTTCTGCTCTCTTCGATTTTGACCAGGGCATCGTCCCTGGCCGCGACGGCTTCATCAGCTTTGGCCTGCAGCGCCTTGGCATCCTCCCGGAGCCGGTCAAGGCAAGCTACCGCCTCGTCGGCCGAGGCAGCCTTCTGCTCCAGCGCTTGCAGGCGGGCTATCTCCCAGTACTGTCTCTTATGGCTTTCCATAAGCATGAAGGCACTCTGCAGAAGAAAAACAAAGGTCAGGCAAAAAACTCTACATAGACGAAGAGAGACAAAAATATAAGGACAATCACTTACTTGGACGAGGAGATCCATGCCGCCCTCATAAATCTTCGGGTCCTCGAGCTTCTTCAAATGAGCCCGATCTTTGGCCGGCATGGCCTTGGCCAGGACGACGTGGCCGGGGACGAGCTCATTAAACACGCCCCCGCCGACGGGGTACTCTATCACTTTCTGATAGGTGGCACCGGCAATCTCCTTGTCGGCCCTCTGCGTCCGTGGTTCTTGGACGAGAGGAAGCGCTGGGGCGGCATCATCAGCAACAGTAAGGTCCACGACGGGACCACCATCGCCCACGCTGGGGACAGTAAGCGTACCGGCCTCACTAGCCGGAGAAGGGGAAGGAGCCCTCTTCGTCTTCTTAGAGACGCTCACGCCGGCCTCGGTCAACTTTTTCTGGCCGTCAGTGGCCGGTCTCTTTTTCTTGGACGGGGCAGGCTTTGGGGCCGCGTCAGCAGTAGCCCCGCTCCCACCAGCAGCGGCACGTCGGGCCGCCTCGGCCGCCTTAGCAGCCAGCTCTTCGGCCGCCTTGGCCTTAGCAACGGCCATTATGGAACGCCGGTCCATGACAAAGTCTACAAAGGAAAAACAAACAGATTAGTAAGGCAAAGGACAAAACGTAAAGACAGAAAGCCGAAGAAAAATTACCATCGGCCTCAGCAGGAATGCCCAAATCCGGGCCATCGGCCTCCTCAAAGGTGGTGGTCATCCTCGGCCAGAGTTGGAGGTCATCCTCCTTATCTCCATACAAGTGATATCTGAAGAAGCCGAGGGCCGTCATCTTGTATTCAGTGACGTAATCTTTCACGCTCCTCGGCCCCCCTTCCAGGAAAGCCTCCACCTGAGCGTCCAAAATAGAGCTCTTCGGCGGGTCATGAAGATTGAACCTCCCGGTATGGCCGAGGGAGGGGAACTCGGTGCCACTCTCACCAATGGACACAAACACGAACTTGCTCTTCCACCCATGAATGGACGTAGGCAAATCCGTGAAGCTCCTCTTCCTCGGCAACTGTTGAAGAGTAGCATAGGCCGCACAGTTCTTGTGGCTTCCTCGGCCGATCTGGTACAAGTTCATGAATAAGGCCGTGGTCGGCCTGTAGCCCAACTCCTCACACCGAAGCAAGAAGCCCACTATCAAGGAATAACTGTTCGGCATCAGCAAGGCCGGAGGAAGCCCCACCATGTCCAGATACTCAGTGACGAAAGGGTGAAGGGGGAACCTCAACCCCTTAGCAAAACTCATCGGGTATACTCCGAAGTATCCCGGTGGCGGAAGTAGAACATGGTCCGTCGGCTTGGGTGCCCTAACCCGCCCGAACGGCCCCACGTACATCTGGGCGACAAGATAGTCGGCCGCACTGCTCTCCGGCTTGATCAGGAATATGTTGGTGAGGTCCAAGTAGGAGAGACCCGGCCCATTCTTCGGCCTCCTCACCCTCTTCGGCTTAGCGTCGCCCTTCACGGCAGAAACCGGCCTCGGGCACGGAACGGCAGCAGAAGTGGACGCCCCGTCCACCGCTCGGGACGCGCCTACGTCCTCACCCTCTGAAGAGGAGGCGGACTCCTCGTCCTCGCCTTCCTCGTCCATCAGCTCTCCGGATTTGTAGGGGCTCAAACGCTCTATCTCCTCTTCAAACTCCTCGAGCACCTCGTAGTCAAGGGACCTCGTGGAGGGCTGGTCGTCGTAGGGGTAGTAGTCCTCGTTCAAGCTCTTCATTACTACTACTACGGACTTAAGGAGAACAACTTACGATCTAAAGGTGTTTAAACGCCTAACACTAGATCAACTACTTACGGAGCAAAATATGAAAAGTGAGGAAGATCGTGATGAACACTAACCTCAAACAACGAAGAACACGAAGAACAGGCTTGGGAGTTTATCTCTCTAGAAAATCGGCCAGCACTTCGACAAATTCAGAATGCAAAGGTGATTCTTCGTCGGAGGGGACGGGGTATTTATAGACCCCCCCACCAACGGCCACTACACGTGGCACTCTCCCAATGGCCACATCAACGGCCACCAATGGGAGGCCACCACGACACCAACGGGCCAGGCCCAAGCCACATCAACGGACCAATGGCAAATCAGACTCTACGGCCTACACACGCTCAACGGCTTTACAACTGCCAGCAAGCGCCAACAACGTCCCACTTGCTCACCAATATCACAAATGCCAAACAATAAGAGGATGGCAACGGCCAGGAACGTAACGGCCACAGAACAAAGGGGACAAATAGCCCACAGCCTTCGGCTCCTCGTAATAACCCTTGATGATAACTCTCTACAAGCGATCTGTGCACAAGGGTTCTCCCACAGGGTTACCTTGGCCAGAAAATCGCCATGAGAGTTGGATTCAGGGGGACTACGGCGAGACCGCTTCGACCAGGGACTCAAGCAACTCCTTCACCCCTCACACTCTTCGGCCTGAAGCAGTGGGGGACTGGGGGACTACACCGGCCTCAACAAAACAAAAGAGAATGCAAACAAGGTAACCACGGAGCATGGCCACATCGGCCACGCATCACACTGCACCTCGTTGACCGAAGGTACACAACGTCATCTGCAACGGCCAACGGGCCACCAAAGGCAAGGACGCTCATCATCCTTCGCCATCACCTAATCACGAGGGGCTCTTCGGCCAAAAAAAAACACGAAGGCCAACCAGCAACGGCCACACAAAGGAAATGAGGCCATCGTCCTCAAAGCAAGGAACAACCTCAACGGCTTCACCGGCCCAAACATAAACTTCAACCACCAACGGCCAGGAAAGGGAAAGCGCGCCTTCAACGGCCACCATTGAAAAAAGGACACTCATCGTCCCAAAACAAATTAAGGAAACAACGGCCTCCCCGCCCACAGCGAGGAACAGGATCACCAAAGAGGAAACAACGCCAACGCCGCAACGGCTAACGGCCTGGAAATGCCCGCGTCGGCCAAAAGCAACAAAGCACAGAAATCTACTCTCCTTCACTTCGTCTACATCTCGGCTTAGAGAGTGGGGGACTCCTGATGGAGTATATGGGTCTGAGCCCCAGGACCCACATACTCGGAAGAACAGGAAGCACAAGACAACAGAGTGGCGCCCTCGTCGGCCAAGACGCCCCCGTCGGCCGAGAAGAAGCCAACTCGGATCATGGTCCTGAGTCCAAGGAACCCGGGTGCCCTCGTCGGCCGTGCCCTCGTCGGCCACGCCCTCGTCGGCCACGAGGACCTCCCAGAATCGGATCCTATACTTACTCATTTGTACAGCCCATTAGTGGCTTTGTATTCGGCCCAGTAGCGGTCCAGTTGTAAATGGGCCTCCCAAGCCCAAGGCTTGGGAGCCCAACCCTAATTTTCTCTATAAATACTCCCCTTGGGAGTAGTTATAGGGGTTACAAATTCATTCTATTGAAGCATATTATTGCACTTCTCTCTCTAGCTCTCACTTCTCTCTAGATATACTCTATCAGTCAACTTTCAACAAACGGAAGAAAACACCAAATGTTTTCACAGAAGACCCCTCGGTACCAAGTACCGAGGGTAGACACCCCAATCACCTATGACAAATGAAGAAAAACACCAAATGTTTTTACAGAAGACCCCTTGGTACCAAGTGCCGGGGTCGTACACCGGAACAAACACCAAGTGTTGTTTCTAAAGTCGTACCCCTCGAGGACGCATATACCGAAGGCGCCACCTATCGGTGCCGGTAGCACGTAATGCCCCCGGCCATTTGCAACCAGTGTGCAAAT
The DNA here is from genome assembly GCA_945859875.1 of Cuscuta europaea. Taxonomy (NCBI): domain Eukaryota; kingdom Viridiplantae; phylum Streptophyta; class Magnoliopsida; order Solanales; family Convolvulaceae; genus Cuscuta; species Cuscuta europaea. The sequence continues at coordinate 16,681,983 of CAMAPE010000010.1, read as the reverse complement.
GAAAACCCTTCCCTGAAACGCTTTCCGTGTCACTACCCCAAGGGTATGACAGGCAGGTAATATGCCCAGGATTCGACTTTCAAAAAACGGAACGCTTTCCGCGCCATTACCCCAAGGGTATGACAGGCATCTAATATGCCCAGGATTCGACTTCCAAATCGAAACACTCCCACTACCCCAAGGGTGTGGCAGGCCACAGACTATGTCTGGCGCCGAGGGGACGACTTTCAAAACTGAGGCGCTTTCCGTGCCATCTCCCAAAGGGAGGCAGGCTACAGACCATGTCTTGTGCCCAGGAAACGACCCTCGACCCCCTCGGAACTCGGAAGGTTAACCCGAGGGGTGAGCTAATGGTGTATTCTGTTACCTCCCGATAGGCCAAGCCTTACCAGGAAACCAAGTTTCTTGAAGCCTTCCCTTCACTACAAAAAAAATGGGGTGGTGAAGGGGAGTAGACTCAGCGAGAAATCAATGAGTACATCACTCCACCAATTCACGGAAACATACCGAGGGCTCCCCATGGGAACACCTTCGGCACCTGGAAGCTCCTAAATTACCAAGGATACTATTCAACAGACATCATCAACAAATGGCTAAGTCAACTCCTTGATTGCCTCTGACTACATCAAAACCGAAGGCTCAAATCCTACAGAACGTGACAGGCTCACTCAACAACAACTCAAAACATCCCTGAAGGCTACTATACAACAATCACCTCCGGCACCTCACTAGACGCCGAGAGGACACATCCAGGCATTGTCCGAGGGAGTCTGTCTTTTTATGCTGCACTCGAACTACAAAATTTCCTAAGTCAACATTGTGGGGACATGACAACAGCCGAAGGCTTTTGTTGCCGCAGGCCAACCTTGCGAGACAAAGGAAATTGTTCTAGTCCCACAAAGTATGCAGCCGAAGGGTCCCCGACCGAAGGCCAGGAACAGGAAATACTTAGAAAAATTTTCTAAGTCCTAAGTACTTTGCCCTCTGTCGAGTCACCGGTCAACCGAAGGTACACCTACGACAAGGCTCTCACACTTCACCCGAAGGCCCCTACCTCATACAACTACACTTAGAAATATTTTCTAGGTCCTAAATATTTTTGACCCTCGGTCAAATCTCCATGCAGCCAGATGGGTCACACGGTTGAAGGCTCGGTGAAACTACACTTAGAAATATTTTCTAAGTCCTAAATATTTTTGGCCCTCGGTTATATATCCATGCAGCGAAGGGTACCCACGTACCGAAGGCCAGACGGTATTCAAATACGTAGGAAAGATTTTCTAAGTCCTAATCGCCTTGCCTCCGGTTATCTCATGAAGGCTACACGGAACCAGAGGGAATGAATTAGTCGGGGCCAACAGATGAACAACACTTAGAAAAGATTTCTAAGTCCTGAACGTGTGGCCCTCGGTGAGACATTCAGATGACTCAATGGGCCTAGTGGCCGAGGGCTACGGGAAACACTATACTCAGAGAAATATTTTCTAAGTCCTAAAAACTGGCCCCTCAGCCAGAATACCCCACTGACATACACTCATTCACAAAGAAGAATGAAGGCATACATTCAAAGAAAGACGAGGGCACGCATTCAAAGAAAACGGAGGCATACATTCAAAAAAAACATTCAAAGGAAAACGGATTAGGTACAAAAGCCCGAAGGCAGATATTCATTCATCAAAAGAAAGGAAAAGTTGAAGTGTATATTACAAAATGACCGAGGCCGGAATCATACAGATGTTCATTACAAAATTGTTCAAAATTTTGCTAAGTACAAATCAAATATTATCAGCCCCGGTGGCAGCCTCTTCCACAAGCTTTGAGGTGACCTCTATGCCGGCCTCTACATCGTCCCCCTCGGCCTCCTTCATCAGCTCAGTATCTTCCAAGTCTGGCCTTTCGAAATCTGGGGGAGAGGAACACGGACATCTGGCTGCAGGGGAGGAAGGCCATATGTCGTCGGGTCGAAGTCTTTTGGATCAATCTTCAAGTGGCGGGCCATCCTCCGGTAGATGAGGGCCTGAGTAAGAAACTCACCCCCATCGTAGTATTGTTTGCCCTTTCGGGAAACCCACTCCACGCCGGGCCCGTCGCACCATTCATCAACGGAGGACTCCACGACTGAGGACAACCATTGTTTGTGCTCCTCGGGTTTCCACCCCTCGCCAAGAATCCAGAGGTGGCCTCCTCTCGCGCCTTCGCAACGGCATCCGCCTTGGCGGCCTCGGCCTCCTTGGCGGCCTTCTCGAGGGATTCAGCTGCGGACCTCTCAGCCTCGGCCTTACCCTGGTCTGCGGCATCCGCCCGCAGCGTCATCTGCCGAAGGCTCTCCTCTAGTGCAGCCATCTGCCTGATGGCATCAGAATTCTGGCGGACAAGCTCCCGCATCTTCGCGTCCTGCTCAGCCTTGTGCAGGCGCCACTCCTCCAGCCTCCGGGCCTGTTCGCCGAGGGCAATGCAAGTCTGTAGATTATAAAGGAGAAAGGAAAGTTGTACAGTATATCCTAGCGCAAGGTAGAACAGTAATAAGGAAGAAACTTACAGTGAGGGAAGATCGGAGGATCTTGTCCTCGAGGGCCAAGTCATCATCAGCCCCGAGGGCGGCTCTGTCAATCTCAGGGGTCATGCCCCTCAGAAGCACCCTCGGGTCCACTGTGTAGTTCATCACGGTTGTCCCCCTTGGGAGAGAAGCCTGCAAAACCTCGGAGGGTGGCTCTCGGACACCCATCGGCACTTCAGCCACCGGCATCTCCACATGCGTCCCGGAGGCGGGGCGCTCATCTATGATCACCACGGGAGGATCTTTCTTCCCGGTATCTCCCTTTTTGGGCCTCTTCCCCTCGGGAGCCTTGCTCGCGGCCTTCATCTTGGCAGCGGCGGCGGCATCAGCGCTTGGGACCGTCGACGGCCCCTCAAACTTCTTAAAGAAGTCACCTGCGGGCTTCAGGATGCCCCCATCCGCCCCCTTCGGGACCTTGGAGGACTTCTTCTTCTTCAGATCAGCGAGCCCCCTGACGTTCATCTTGGAGACCGGGATACCTGCAACACAATAAAGGGTTAGGCCGACGGGTCATCAATAAATGGCATGAAAGTACAAAAAAGAATGAAACTATATGCTAAGTACGAAAATAAAGATGCCCTCGGCTGCTACCTCCTAAACCCCCGGAGGCTCCATCAAACGCCGAGTACTTTTCATCTGTTTCCCCCAGGAAGCGATACCACCGGAACCCGAGGGTATAGAGATCCTCCTCGTGAGTGCACTCCTTGATGGCTATGTTCTTATTTCGGCCCTCCGGGATCTTGGCCAGGATCCTCCCATCCTTCTCGAAGGCGGCGCTCCTCACTTTCTCGTGTCGTCTAAACCGATCACGCAGCTCCCTCGGGAAGGGGCTCTCAGCTAGTCTGACGTAGCACCATCGCTCCGTCCAGCCTTTGTTCGAGGAGGGCGCCTCGGTGAATAGCTTGAACAGGGCCACCTGTTGCAAGTTCACGAAGCCCTCGACATTCGCGTGACCCCCCCGACAGAGGTTGAAACTCTGGAAGAACAAATCTAGGCTGGGGGTCACCCCTCGGAACCGGCAAAGGTTCAGAAAGCCCGCCACGTATGAGTGGCTATTGGGCATCAGTTGGCAGGGGACCAAACCCACGTACCTGAGGTATTCCCGAAGGAATGGGTGCAGGGGGAACCGGAGGCCCATGGAAACAGAGAGGATGTGGACGGCGATGCAACCCTCGGGAGCCCGGGAGAGCACATCATCAGGACCCGGCGCCACCACTACGGCCGAAGGCCCCACATGCAATTGGGTGACGTAGAAATCCGCCTCATCAGCCTTCGACCTTATCTCGAGGGCGACAGTATTCAGGTAGGAGTACCCCTCGGGCATGTCGATGGGCTTCCCTTGGTCTGCAACGCTGCCTTTCTTTTTGGACGCGGCTGCCTTCGTCTTCTTCTTCCCGGGGGCCACCCAGAGAGGGACCGGGTTCAATGGCCGAGAGGTGCTGGCTTCACCAGCGTCGCGAGGGGGGAAGAATAGCGACAGTGACCCTCATGCTTTCTCTCTGCGCCTCTTCCTCGGCCACCTGCCAGGCGAGGGCCAGCTCTTCATCCTCGCATTCCTGTTCGAAGCCCTCGGCTTCCACCTCGGTGACGAGGGCTCTTTGCAACTCCATCGCTATGGAAGCATCATGCCCTACCGAGGGCTGTTCACTTGTGGACTCCACGTCAGAGACGGTTTCCTCCTCTATCGAGGGCTCCCTCGATATGTCTTGAGAGTCGCTTGGTGAAGACATTGTTACACTAGGTCGAGGGTTTGGAGATGCTAAGTGCTCTAAGCTACAACTCCTAAGTCTAAGGCCACTAAGCACAACTAGCTAAAAAGGGTGAAGGACAAGTGAGGAACTGACCTTGGAATCGAGGGCAGAAGTTTCGCTCTCTAGAAAATTCTGCAGAGCTTCGCTACAATGAAATCGCACAGAGGAAACGACCCTGGCCTTGGGGTATTTATAGGCGCCCGAATCCGGGCTTGGGCCTGAAAACCGGGCCTCCGGAACGAAGTCATCATTACAAACCGACGAGTTGCCCAATCGGTGACGCCCGCCCACAGGCGGCCAACAAACGCACACCACGTGGAGCCCCCCAACGGCTATATCCCTGACGTTAGGTATTCCAACGGCTCTATTTACAACGACTATATTCTGGGAGCTCCCGGCTATATTCGGCAGACCACTCCCTCATCAACCAAGAAACTAGCCCCCGGGCTTTCTCCTTCACTCCACTTCATCAGGCGGAGCTCCCGGGTATACTTACCCGGGGGGGCTCCCGGCTTATGTCCCTCATACAACATCACAAAGACCTTCAGGCTAACTCCTTCAGAAGCCCACGACTTCACAACGGGCACACCCCTCGGGAACCGCCAACCCTAAAAAACATTGAGGACCACGAAGCCCCCGGGGGAGCACGCCTTCATCAAAAGGTGCCCTCCACTCACCAGCAAACAAGGGACCCCTCGGCGACACCAGAAACATCACTCACATTCATCACGCCCTCATTCTCATAATTTGAGGGCTCCCCCTTCGGCATCTCTCAGAATGACAACAGGGACCCTTCGAGAAATCAACACACGCGCCTTCAGACAGAGATAGCCTTCGGCAAGAAATATTGCCACTCATTCCAAGCCAGGATTTCACCTTTTCGACTCATCATTGGGGGAATTCGGTGCACTCTTTTTCCCTCATTGGAATTTTTTCCCACAAGGTTTTTTGCAATGAGGTTTTTAACGAGGCATCCCCCCAAAATGAAACGAAAAGTGTCACCCATCGGCTTTATATTGCAGACAGGCACTACATTACTCCTTTTCACCACTTTGCAAGTGCCTCAAGGAGTGGGGGACTGGAGGACCCTTTCGGGAAAATCTCAAAATAAGAACAAATGTCAAAAACTTCCACAAACAACGAGCATGATCCCTCAAGTCCCGACACGTGGGTAATTGAGGGACTGCCCCCGGCTGAAACATGCACACAACAAACTACTCACAAACTCCACAAACTACAACGGAACAACACCAAAAGGACAAGCACAAATTACTCCTTTTCCCTCAAGTACCTTTCGGCAAAAGGAGTGAGAGACTCCTGATGGAGTATATGGCCCAGGAACCCCCGACCCATAGACTCCTACTATTATGATAAAGGCCCAATAGGCCCAGGGGACACAACAAGCCCAAAATACAGCGCCCCAAGTACTGAGCAACCCACGCAGCACACTGGGAGTGCCTTCGCCCCCCTGACCGAAAGCTCCAAATTCTCACAGGACGGCCAACTCAAGCAAACAAAGTTACTGGGAGAAAACGGCGAAAATCAGTAGTCCTCGGTACCCAGAGCCCTCGGCACTAAGGGGGTCCCCGGTACCCAGAGCCCTCGGCTAATCATCTGCAGCCGAGGGCACCTTTCTCGACACAATATCCTCTCCACATGCACCTGAATCGCCATACCAAGTACGACGTCACATCCAACAGCCGCATTAAATGCAGCCACATGCGATTGCCAGCGCCAACCAATTGAGGTGACCCCTCGTCCAATGGATGCTTGACACGCGTCCCTATCTGGCATTTATTACCACTATAAATAGCACCCCATTTCCCCATTTGTAGGAAGAAGCAGAATACGCTGAATACATATCTGATATACACACTCTCTCTTACTTACTTGCTGTGACTTCTCTCTAGTTATTCTCCGCAATAACCCCTCGGATAAGCTACCCCCGGGTACACTATCCATCAACAGCTGTCAATTATAACGATGGCATGACTTTTTTCTCCATCAATATTATGGTATCATACTCTAATAACAAAATACAAGCCTTCATGCATTGAAAATATTGACACAATTCAAGAATACTTAACAACACTCACAATTATAATGTTCTTAGCTTGAATGTGTAATATATCACTATTAAAAGTAGTGAGATTATATCTAACACCGTATTGATCAATATTCATCATCAATTGCACACATGGTAGTAGAGTTTGTAAACATTTTCCAACTTTACAGGCTTTGCTTTGACATGTTCAATTTCTTCTAAATAACATTCAAATTCAATTAGAGATTTTTTAAATACAAATAAATGCATACTTTTGATATAACACTTTTTAGTAAACATGAGTTAGTGTAAGTAAGTGATCGTTATAGTGAACACTAAAATTTAATATTAATAGAATATAGCATGTATAAAATAAGAAATTATAGGTAAAGTAATTTATAATATTTAAAAAAAATCAATGCTTATTGATGTGGGTTAATTTTACACGTAGATTAACTTTTAGATTAATTTATGAGATTTAAAACATTTTAGTTTTCAAATTTTATAACTAATTTTAACATTTACCTTCCACCTTAAAGTCAGTAAAAGTCTATTTGATAATTATTTTTTTAGCTTATAAGTCTTATATTCATGTTTGTTTATCAAATACTATCTATATAACTTATGATTTTACACGTAGAATTATATAACAATCAAGATAAGTGACTTTCAAATTACTCTGTGATTGAATTGACTAAATAACTTTTAATTTCATGAATTTCAATATAAACCATTGTAAAATATCATTGTAGCTATTTATTCTTTTTTTTTTGAAAATTGTAACTATTTACTGTTAAAGAATATTTTATACTCTCTCCGTTTCTAAAAGAAACTCACACTTTCCTTTTTGAGATATTTCAAAAACAAAGTCACACTTCCCTTACTTTCTTATTTGACAAAGAAATCTACATCTAAGTAGTGCCAAACAGTGCGAAACAGTGCCAAACAGTGTCTAAACAGTGTTTTCTACAGTAAAGTAAATTGATTTCCTAAATAATCGTGAAGTCAAACCGTGAATTTCTTTTAGAAACGGAGGGAATATATACTTTGGCAAATCAACAAATCAGCGAAGTGGATCGATTCAACAATAATAATTTTACTCATTTAATAGGTTTTAATGTTATTAAAAAGTATTGGCCCAATGTGTGATCCGGTCCAATTATAAAATCACATGCCCAAGATCTTGCATAACCTAACCTTACTTCCGTTGTATTTCTACCATCTCTCTGACTCTCTGCCGCTCATCTCTCAGCCACAGTTCGTACGACTCTCCTTTTCCAATCTCATCTTCCCTTAGGTCCGGCGCAGTCTACACCACCCCGTTCGTCTAATATCCAGGTTAGTCGATTATTACTAACTGGCTTCTTATTTTTGTCGCATCTCGTTTTGATTGTTCTTACATATCTTTTTCGCGTCATGCGATATTCGTCTGACTTTTTTGGGTGCTCCGATCTGTGTTATCTTGTATAGGAGTAGTAGAATATGGGAGATAACAAGGAAAGTGAAGCTTACGAGGAGGAGCTTTTGGACTACGAGGAGGAGGACGAAAAAGCCCCTGATTCCGTCGGAGTTAAAGTCAACGGCGAGTCCGTTAAGAAGTGAGCTTAACCTTGATTTTTCTTATTTTGGGATCTTTGTGATTCTGTTACGCCTCATAAGGTCTCCCGTTTGAACTGAACTGCCCAAATAGTTTATGTGTGTGATATTAATTCATCAAAGGCACACAAACCATTCCACATGGTCCCTTTTTGGAAAAGTTGGTCCCTTGATGTTTAAAATTGTTGTACTGTAGCTGTTTGAATTTTGAAAATTTTACCTCGATGAGTTTCAAATTCAGTAGTGTTCTGATTAGCTACCCTTGTGAACACCTTAGTGAGGTAGCTAATTCTTTCACGTGTCATTCAAGTTAATACCTGCTACAGTTATTTCTGAGAAGCTGGGTTTTAAAGTTCCTCAGTTCCAACTGAAACGCACTAACTGTTCTTTTGTATCATTTTTATCAGAGGTTATGCTGGAATTCACAGTTCCGGGTTCAGAGACTTTCTTCTCAAGCCTGAGTTGCTGCGGGCTATTGTGGATTCAGGGTTTGAGCATCCATCTGAAGGCAAGTGTGTCTATTGTATTGGACTGAGTGTCCACTTCAGAATTGTGCACTGATTATTTGCAGACACTTGTTAACTTGTTATGCTTGCTTGAAATGAAATAGTCCTTTGTTTGCTCTATTTAGTAATTATTATGGAATAGTCATGTTGCTTAGGACAACATGAGCGTAAATGGTACAACCACATTTGTTTCCGAATATTAATGCCTACCATGTACCAAATTTTTTACTCACTTCTTGTGGAATACTGTTTTATGCTTAAAGGCGTTGTAAGATAGTTTTGAGATGTATCAATCAACTACTATGTAAGCATTCAAGTTGTTTTTGTTTACTTTATGTACTTATTCCTTGTTAGAGTATTATTGTCATTTGAAAACTGTATCTTAATATTTTTATGTTCCATTTTTTGTGAGTGCGAGAATGCTATTTTAGTATGCCTTTCTGTTACATTCTTTACTATATATATGTACCTTGCAAGTGTCATAAGTACTTCTGTGTGCTGTAGTCATTGAATTTGGCTTACACCTTCAATTCTTTTATTTCCAGGTAAATAGTTATTATCAGTACAATTTTGGAGAACTACAATGGTAAACTTTTTTTTACTGAAACTGAGATACCCTTCCTCCTTGGATCCAATGTATATGGTTCATCAGTGCAACACGAATGTATTCCACAAGCTATTTTGGGTATGGATGTGATTTGCCAAGCAAAATCTGGAATGGGAAAAACTGCAGTGTTTGTCCTCTCAACTATGCAACAGATTGAACCAGTTGCTGGTCAAGTTGCCGCCCTTGTTCTTTGTCATACAAGGGAGTTGGCATATCAGGCATGCACCTGTGGTTTTAATTGCAAAGATTGTTTAAAAATGGTTTTCTATTTCATCCTATGTAACACATAGACAACTGCTGCTTTTCCAGATCTGTCATGAGTTTGAGAGGTTCAGCACATATTTGCCAGATATTAAGGTGGCTGTATTCTATGGAGGTGTCCATATTAAAGTTCACAAGGATCTTCTGAAGAATGAATGCCCTCACATAGTAGTTGGAACACCTGGAAGAATACTTGCATTAGCAAGGGACAAAGATCTTTCTTTGAGAAATGTGAGGCACTTCATACTGGACGAATGTGACAAGATGCTTGACTCACTTGGTATTGCTTTCTGCTCCTTGATTTTTTGTTAGACGATCTTGTGTGCAAAATTGATGTTTTTAAATGTGTTAACATGACTGTGCTGTGCAGACATGAGGAGAGATGTCCAGGAAATTTTCAAAATGACTCCTCACGACAAGCAGGTCATGATGTTCTCAGCAACTCTAAGCAAGGAGATCCGCCCAGTTTGCAAAAAGTTTATGCAAGATGTAATGTTTCGTGCCGAAGTCTATATTTTTCCATATTTCAGCTGCCTGCATGTTTGACCGGGTCAATTATATCCATCTTAGTTCAACTCTAAGTTTGCTGGATGAGGGCTTAATGTTTATGGAAATGCGCTATTAAAGTTTGCCGGAAACATCATATCTGCGGCTAAACTAGATCAAAATCTTAAAATGTCCATAGTCTTCTTTCCCCCCATTAGACCCCATTTTCTTTTTTAGTAATGTTATAAAATAGTTTATGAGTAGAAGTATTGAGGTTTGTCTGAGAGGCTTGTGTTTGAGGTAAATGCAATCCTAGTGGAATTCAACGTCTGATGTAACTTGTCAGCGACGAAGGAAATAGTTTGCGCTTTAATGAAGTCTCTTCCAGGCGTGATTTCACTGCTGGAATGGAACCTGACTCTTCGGATGTTACAATCAAACATTTCATGACCATTCTAAGCTCCATGAAGCTCCTAATATGCTTTACTATGACATTTATTCTTTTCAGCCTATGGAAATTTATGTGGATGATGAGGCCAAATTGACTCTTCATGGACTAGTTCAGGTATTGATATTCTATCAGCAAACTTTCATTTTTTGAAATATTGGAGTCTTTTTTCACACCTTTGCATATTTCATCAGCACTACATCAAATTGACTGAAATGGAGAAGAACCGGAAACTGAATGACTTGCTGGATGCGCTGGACTTCAACCAAGTTGTTATCTTTGTAAAAAGTGTGAACCGGTCTGCTGAGCTAAACAAGTTACTTGTGGAGTGCAACTTTCCATCCATTTGCATCCACTCTGGCATGTCACAGGAAGATAGGTTTGTAGCTCTTATTTTATAATGTTTTTGACGACTTATTGTTTTAATGAGTTGTATTTTATTTTATTGATTGATATGCACCAAGCACCATTTATTCTAAAAGTCAGCTTTGTTTTTGATGTTATTGTTTTCGTGTTCTTAATAAGCTGTGTTTTGCTTGAAGATTAACACGTTACAAGCTTTTCAAGGAGGGCCACAAGCGAATTCTTGTAGCCACGGATTTGGTGGGTAGGGGCATTGATATTGAACGAGTCAACATTGTCATCAACTATGACATGCCCGATTCTGCAGACACTTATCTTCATAGGGTATTTTGGATGTCTCTGTGGTGTTACTCTTATTTTATTGTATTCCTGACAGCTCCTAATTTCTCTCTTTGATGAAATGATAGGTTGGTAGAGCCGGTAGGTTTGGCACTAAAGGTCTTGCTATCACTTTTGTTTCATCTTCACCGGATTCAGATGTGCTTAATCAGGTATGCAGACTGCTCTTTTAACTCTGTCCTTTCATATCTATCATATTTTCTGAAATACATGTCTGCTTCCTGATCTTAGGTTCAGGAAAGGTTTGAAGTTGATATTAAAGAGCTTCCTGAGCAGATTGACACTTCAACATATAGTACGCGCTATGACTTGCCTTGTAGTCTTGTTTGTTAATTTTGTCTGTGCACTTCTTATGCTTATCATCCCATACATTGTTTCTAAATGAACCACACTATGTTTCTAAATAAGACCACATAAACTACTTGATCAGTTTTTTTACTTCCAAATAGAGTTTTTTGGGACTTTCACAACCCTTGCAATTTTTTCAATGCCTGTTGTGGCCGTTTTGTACTCATCTTTGAATATTTGAATATTTCAACTTCATGATTCTGACTCTGAATATGACTCTTGGTCCTCAAATTGTGGCAGTCACAGTTGAATGGACAAAAGTGTCAATTACATAACAGTTGAAGAACTAAAACTGATTTTTTTTCTGAGAAAGGAACTAAAAGTGTCACTGTCACAATAGTTGATTGATTAGAGGTGGTAAACCTCAAGTCAGACGACCAGAGTCATTGAACGTATACTAACCTGTTTATAGTATATGTTTTCAATATCACCACCCTAAAATGAATGATTTCTGAACCTTGAGTTCCCCACATTTCATTAATCGCTTTACAACTTCAATTTAGGGACTGTAATCTCTGTTATGTGGTATTGCTGCATAAAAAAACGTTTAAGTTTTGCATTTCTCAAATCTCCCTTATAACTGCAGTCACAAAGTATATTCTTTTATACTTTTAACTATTCAACAGTAACTCGTTTTCCCTAGGACTTTAATCAATTACTGACTGGTTGAAATATCCTATGTCATGATTTTGTTTGCTAGTTGTTATGTTGACAAAATCAACACAAATATGTCATGTCCATATCCTGTCGTGTTTATTTCTTGTGTGCCCTGTCAATATTATCCGTTCTCTGTTCTTTTGTTCCAAAACTGTTGCAATGCAACATCAAATAGTGTTACATGTGAAATGCTATGAAAATATTTGTTGTGTCATTGCAACAAGCTTGCTTATGAGTCTTACTGATGTGTTTGCAGTGCCATCTTAAAGAGTAGAGTGCTTTCCTGCTTTCCTGGATGTGATATTTGATGACAGGGTAGTCAACTGTTGTAACAATTGGTGCAGGCAAGCCTGTTTCCATCAATGCTGTCAAATGTTTTGGATGATTTATTAAGATGTATTCGGTCATAACTTCCCATAGTTTTTAGAATATATTCATCAACAGTTTTTCTCTACATTATGGGACATTAGGTGTTGAGACTTGTTAATTAATGTGTTGTCTTTTTTGCTTAATCTTTTTGACATCTGCTCTTGCTGGTAGTACAGCGTCCAAGGCTCTACGCTATTCTGATGCGGCATAGTTTTTTCATCATTCTAAATTTCTCATCTAGAATTGGTTTAATTGCACTTGTGCTATTCTGCTATCTTATATTCGTATTACGATATACTGTTATAGAAACACATCTATTTGTTTACAATCCTACTGTAACGTTAGGATTTGAAGCTGTGTTGTGTTTTGTTTCATTCCAAGTTTTATCAGACTTTTTTACAGTTTACTTCGTTATTTTCAGCATTGACCAAATATGATGAATATTTTTGGACTACGTCTTCAACTAAATATCACGGAATGTATACCTCAGTTATCCATATGACCGTAACAGTTTATTTCATTTCCATTTTTTTTAATTGTTTTAAATTGCTTCAAGCCTTCAAGTCTTCAACCATTCCATATTTCATGTTCTTTATTTTAGTCATATATTCTTATTTCTTGAAATAAATACATTAAAATCGTATATCTTTTGTTTCTTAGTTTTGGTTGAACTTTCAACAAACTTAATTATAATTTTAGTTTGTTTTCATGTTCTTTTTTCATGTTCTTTTTTTAGTTTTGTTTCTTATTTGGTTTTTAGATCAAAAAACAAATTTTACGTATATGTTTGGACTTTGGAGTCCAAACTTTGGACTACGTCCCTATACTATATATCACGGAATAAATACATTGCATTTTAATTTAGAGTTCAATGGCTTTCAATTTTCTTGAAAATCGTATGTCTTTGTACTTTATTCTTTGAACTTTTACATACTTGATTACAATTTTCTCTGTTCTTTTTCACTTCTTTATTCCTCTCGTTTTCGTTTTACGCAATTATGTGGTTAACACAGTATTCCTATTAACTCAATAAAGTTAAAGATAACATCCTTAAGTTTTCTCTCCCATTTATTTTCTTTTTCATCATATTAGCTGCGATTTTTAAGCAACTATATTGTTAAATCAATTATTACAAATTGGTTTCTATACAATTTATAATAATTACTACCTATTATGAATTGGTCTCTTACGTACAATATAAGTTCTATAATCTGTCTTTATTCTGAAACAAAACCTAGTGCACTAATTTTGTACCATCCTTGTGTCTTTGTTACACTTCTAAATACTCCTTTTCTTCACAAGAGCTTATATCCAAACTAGCTTTCCAAGCTTCGTATGGTACGGTTGGTACCCAAACTGCCCCAATCAGTCGCAACTTGGGAGATATAGCTTTTAAAGTAAAAAATAATTAAAATATCCCAAATTTTGAAGGACTGTGAGATGAACATTCCAAACTTGCATATGTAATTTAAATAACTTAAACTTTATATAAAAAGTTATTTTAACACCATAGTTGAGTATTATTTCTTTTAAAATTGTAAATTTATGATGTTAATTGCATAGTTTGAAATATTTTAGAATTTTTGAGCACACAATTAACTTTCTAAACTTACATTAGGAAATAAGTAATGTTACCCCCAATCTTTATAATTGCAACACTTTTAATTTTATCCTATAAATTCAAATTTTTGAAAGAAATAATACATGACAATGATGAAAAAACAACTTTTTATCTTTTAGGGTTTTTAAATTGCATGTAAAAGTTTGGGGTGTTTAACACACACACCCCTTCAAAGTTTGTTTTTTTTATATTAATTTTCCCGCTTTTAAAAAACCTCCAATGGCGTTTTTTCCTCCCCAAATGCTAACCCCAGAAGGAGGCTATCTTCAGGTTAATAATACTAGTCACCCATTAACAAATACAGCTCTAAAAAGGCCAAGTGAGATAGTACCATACTTCTACCCAAGTTATAAGGGAGTATTTTACCAGTCATAACCATTTGATTAAGCCCTCATGTGAAGCATTCAAATACAATAATGAAGAGGAGAGGAGAAAGTGGATCTCCTTGCTTAATTCCCCTATAAGGCTGAAAGAAACCAAAGTGTGCTCCATTAAATTTGATAGAATTATGAGTGGATTGCACGTTTTCCAAAATAAGCTTACGAAAGTGCTGCTAAATTCAAATTTCTCTAGAGCGGTTTCGACGAACTCCCATGGCCGATCAAAAGCTTTGGTCATGTCAAGTTTAATAACAACATTGGAGGCTTGGCCTTTCCTATTAATGTCATGAATCATTTCTTTAGCAATAAGAGCATGTTCATTACTTCCCTTTCCTGCAATGAAGCCAGCTTGCTCACTTGATATGGTCTTCGGAAGAATGATGGAGAGTCTACTAGCGAGAACATGAGTGTTGATCTTGCTAGCAAAGGAGGATAGGCAAATAGGCTGAAAATCTCCAAAAGAAGTAGGCGGGTCTTTTTGGGGTATAAGAATCGTATTCATGCTGCCAAAACCTTTTGGAAGAGGAAATATCAAGAAGTATCCTGAACCGCCATAGTCAAGTTTTATAATATCCCAGCAACTTCTGAAAAAGTAACCATCAAACCTGTCTAGGCCTAGAGAGCTTGAGGGTGATAAATGCCAAAGTAAAAATGAGTTGTCCTCACGAGTAATAATGGAAGGAGCATTGGTTAGGAGATGATCATATGCATCTGTTTGCTCTTTGGAGTAAAAGGAGGAAAAGTACCTCAACTTATTGTCAGTTTTATTGGCCTTTGTCTCCTCTCTTTAACCGTATTATGAAGTAATGGATATTAGTTTCTCCTTTAATCTACTTAACTCTTGCCTTTTGCCTCCAAGAAATCTCTTCCCTCATCGTTTTTAAAGGGAAGCTTGCTTATATGTTGCCACATAATTCATATCTCCTCATCCTTGTGTAGCCCATACTATTTTTCCGCCTTGATGGCTTCAGCTTCTGCATGCTCGACAGCCCTGAATATCTTCCCCAAAGTGACCTTATTCCACTCTCTGAGCTCTCAGAATTCAGTCTTTAATTTGGTGAGAAGTCCAAACATACCACCTACTGTTTGCATGCTCTCCCATTTCTCTTTGACAAAAGTGATAGCTAAGAATGCTGAAATTTAGGGTGTGTTTGGCACAACCAGCTGAAAAGATACTTTTATGAGCTTTTTAGTAACTGCTAGTGACTGAAAAGATTTTAAAAGAAAAAGGTAGTAACTGTATGATAAAAAGCTGACAGTTAGATTTAGCTCTGTTTGATATACAAGATGTTGGAACTAATTAATGCTAGAAGCTACATGCTTATTTGAGATGCTACTCATAGTAGCATCTCAAAAAAGATCTTTTATTTTTATAAAAGCTCTTAAAAATTGGCATGCCAAACATACAAGTAGAAGATTTTAAAGACTTTTTAAATAGTACAAAACTAAAAGACAGAGACTTATGTCTGCCAAATATAGCCTTCAACTGTCGATGTCTTATATTAAGTTCCTTTGTGCATGCAAGAAGAACGAGACTATGATCGGAAGATGCCATGCACAGATGTTGGCTAGAAACATGATCAAACGAATCCAAGAAAGATCAGTTTGCTAGAAATTGATACAACTTCTTCCAAACTCTTCCCCTTAATCTGACCCCATCCAAGTAAACGATGAACCAAAGTATTTTAGAAATATATATCAGAAATACTTTGTATTTTGGCAACTCTTTTATTATAAATATATCTGTAAGGGCTCCTATTGGAGTACCCTTTCTCATTATTTCACATGGTATCAAAAGCTCTAGGTTTGTAGATACACAATTTCTTTTCTCTCTCTTTTTTCCCGGTTCCCATGAACCTTAGTACAGCCTCGGGGTCGACTGTCGCCACATCTACGGTAGTCTCAGATCCTTTGAGGATGAGCGTGGCTGATATGGCGCAGATCACCTTCCCCGCGTCGCTGATCACGGTGCCTTCTTCCAGCGCACTGTTGAGTTCCTCGCCTGCTGCTGCAGAAATCCATTCTTTAGCCAAGTCCGGTTCGATCGCTCGCACAGTTGTTCCAGAGGGCTACGTCTGTCCCACTCTCTCTTTGGCAACCCTGGCATGATCCCATCGTCTTCTGTCAGGCCAGTTGGTCGTCGGCCGAGATCGTCTCCGCTGCTCACTTCATTCGCTGCTCTTGCTCAAGGTATCTTTAGGGGTCTCCAAATTATGGGCAATATTTGTTGTTTTTCTTGGTCCTAATTTCGTTTCTTGGATGTCCTAGAAACAACCTACTTGCTCATGGAGATCTTATTGTAAAATATGTGCCTCTTATTCTTCCGCCGGCGGATATAATTACTAAGATTTTTTTTGTCAGTTTGCAATTTTATTTTTTAAATTAAAAGACAACCTGCGCGTTGTATCTCCCACACATTTTGAGGGGTGTAATAGCCTAATATATTTAGGAATCTGCCTAATATTTATTTAGGAAACTACCTAATATATATTTAGAAATACTTTGTATTTTGGCAACTCTTCTATTATAAATATATCTGTCATAGCTCATGTTGAAGTACCATTTCCCATTATTTCACACCTCATACTCTTTGTAATTCCTTTTTTCTTTAATAAATTGGTGGAATGTTCCCCGACCCCACCCCAAAACTCCTCCGACCTTTCGACCTTACCGAGTTAAAAAAAATTGTCATAAAATTTACAAAAACTGTCAAATTGTATTGTTAAAGAACCCTCGGTCAATTGCACTTGTTTAAGGATGATCTCCCGCCGGAGATGATCTATTTCAAGAGATTTGTATGCTTAAAAAGAACAACAATAACTCAATAAGGGTACCTAAGCTTGTTGTATACCCTTTATTGGTTTGGATGAATGTTTTCTTAAATGGCCATTTGGAGAAATATTAACCGACATCATAACTATTTACCTACCACTAAATAGATATAAATGAGATTATACGAATGTACAAGTCGATAATTAAAATACGTTAATAATTAGTAAATTATGTATACTTATTACTATAATGTGTAATAAAGAAGTATTATAACTAGTAGTGTGTATAAGCTTATACCCAAAAAATTATTATTAGGGAAAAGGTATGAATATATCACTACTAGTCTACTACGACAATTATATATTGATATTATCACTGTTATTAGGAAAAAGGTATGAATATATCATTTTACTATGGGTGTTAGGACAAATATATCTTGTTCTATTTTTGGAACAAACATACCCCCTAAAGTTTATGGGAAGTGCATAAACCCTGAGCTTTTAAAAAGTGCAAAAATACCACTCATGTTTATATAAATGAGCAGATTTACCCTTATTGACTAAGATAAAATAAATTTCAAAAAACACCAAGGTAAATTATAAATTTGAAGTTGAAAAATAAAAAAATTAAAAAACTACTTGTGCCCAATTCTCCATTTTATTATTTTTATATCACAATTTAATACTGTATGTATAAACTATTATTTCAATTTTTTTTTATTCTCGGGAAAAGTGTTAACATATGTGTTGCAATGTAAAAAAATCATAAATTTTTTATATTCTTTGCACTATAAAATTACATATTTTGTATGATGATTAATAGTTCAAGATTACAAAATAGTGAATTTTATTTTATTAATATTAAACAAAATCAAAGAATGTTATTTAAAAAAAATGTAACAATGTGTTCAAAAATTTGCAATAAGACGAAAAGTAATATTTATGAATTTGAAGCGATTCATTTACAACAGAAAAATAATGATTTTTCAATTTAAAATTAAAGAGTTGATATTTTAACATAAAAAATGATTTGTTTCAACACTTTAATTTTTTATTTCTCAATTACATTTAATTTTTTTAATGTTTTTATAATTTATTTTACTTGTTTAACGTGAAGAAGGGTTCATTTGCTCCTTTATAGGAACATCCGGAGTACTTTTGCACATTTCAAAAGTTCAGGGGTATATATGCACTTCCACATAAACTTCAGGGGTATATTTGTTCAGGGGTACTTTTATATATTTTTTCTTACATCCATACTACATGAGTATATTTGTACATTTTCCCTTGTTATTATCATTACTACTCCATCCGTCCCTGTTTTATCTCCCATTTCGGCTGGGCACACTTACTAAGATAGTGAGTTTTGTGTGGTGGAGAGTTGTGCAGAGGAGAGAGAAATGTGTAAGAATGTGTAAGAATGATTGTGAACCACAAATTCTTTGCTAAAAAGGGAAGGAGGAGATAATTTTGGGACGGACGAAAAAGGAAAGTTTTAAGATAATTCAGGGACGGAGGGAGTATTATTTATTATTTATTTATTTATTTATTTTTATTTTTAAATTTTTTAAAAGTGGTTCTGAACTGCTTCCTCAAAAGCTGAAGAACCAAACTGCTACTTAGAACCTTCGGTTCCGAACCGTAAGGCTACCCCGATTCCAGTTCAAAAACCGCCGCTTTCCATTGAACCGGAAACTGAGGATATGCTTAATGCTAAGTGTATTTTATAGATGATGGTGAAATACAGCGAAAACATTATTATTGGAGTCTAAGCACAATTTTTATATCGACGAATTGAAGTCCATATTTAAGTTTTTAGACTCCGCATCGCTTCAAATACTTCATCAGAACTCGAAAATATTAAGTACATTTGTTTTATAATTGCATATATCCAATTACATTTTTTATCATAATTTTCAATTGGTTTTTATTTGTTAATTGAATATCTCAAATTAAAAATTTAACATATTTTTAATTATTTGAGAAAGAAGTAATACATTCTAAATGAACAAGTAATATACAAGTTAAAATAGTACATCTAAGAACTTAAAATCTACACTTTTTTTACCCAGTAGAAGTCCAAAAAACCATAATGGTTAATTGTTTTTTGGTGTAGCGTTAAAGGAATACCTTACCAATTTAATAGAACTGAAACAGTACAAAAAGTAAGAGAGCCAAACCAAAGCCTACACATAATCAAATAACATACAAGAAACTAATAACATCTTGAGAATTCCCACAAAATGTTTAAAATATTGAATTTTGGTTTTAACGGGTATGCTCTTGTAAGCAACATACTCAGCCGCACTGTTGAGAACTTGGTGGGTAAAAGTGATCGTTGAGTTGTAGCTTTTAAGCTTTCTTTTAATAGCTTGAATACGAGTCCAATGTGACTAGGTGAAGTCCTTGATAGATATACCTGTTAGACATTAGAAAAATTCTAAAGGTACACACTTTTTGGTGTACACACTTTTTACACATGTCTGTGTAAATTTTTTTTTATGTCTGTACAGACATAACGTATTTTTAGGTGCAAGTCCAACTCTAGACATTATGAATCTCCTTGCCAATTGCCATCTACCTCTAGAATGATATTGATTAGGTGCAAGTCTTTGATGGTGTTTAGGCCATCTACAACGGTTTACACCATTTTGTACATTGAAATGGTGTAAATATCACATCATACAGTATTTTATCTCCAACAGTTTACACCATTTTCATTACAAAAAAGGAATATTCCTTTTTTATTCTTTTTACCAACTTTTTACCATTCTTCTATTTACGTATCTAATTATCATATATTTATACATTAGCCCCTCATTTAATATTTTTACATTTCACACATTATTTCACACATACAAACTAAAATACACCACTTTAATATGTATTTTCACTCATTTCACTAATTAAAATACAAAATTCAATATTTCACAAATACAAGCTAAAACCACATAAAATTAAATATCACAATAATATTATAATAAAAAATAAAAAGTTTATATTTTGCATATTTAAAATGAGAGGAACTTAACAATACTTTTTTTGAATTAAATTTATAATACATTAATAAATTAAATAGAATCGAAGTAGAACACACGAATAGCACAAAAATTCCAATGTTGCATTTAAAATAGATCGAAGGTAGTATTTTTTTATTTCCTACCAAATTAATAATTTATATTTGTTCTATAATTTGTTGTTCTAAAAATGGGTCAAAATTATAAGAATCAAAACTTTGGGTAACATTTGAAATAAAAAAAATTGAAAAAAGAAGATGGTGTATGAAATGGTGTACACCATATTTGGTGTAAAGCAAAACCCTCTCCACCAAATTGGTGAAATGGTGAAAGAAATGGTGTTGTTATTGGAGCAAAAATTTGACAAATACACCATTTTGACGTATGAAATGGTGATTGTTGGAGAAGCTCTTAGAAGGTCGATGATGGCATCATAAGATGCAAGAGTAACATTGACTTGGTTGGAAGATCAAGTCTTGTGATAGATGCAGAGCCCGTTTGGTAGCATGAAAATCGGTTTATTTGGTTGATTTTGCTGAAATTTATAAAGTTCTAGCTGAATTGGCTGCATTGGCTGATTATTTAAGAAAATTTTATTTTTAAAATATATTTTATTAATAAAATCTAGGAAAAATTATATGTAAAAATAGCTAAAATGGTCATCTACATTAACTTCAGCCAATACAGCCAGAAAATTAATTTCACCCTTACTTTTTCTGCTTATTACACAATTTAGCACGTGAAAACAAAAATTACGTGTTTGGTGAAAAAATTGGCTGATAAGTCTGATAAGCTGAAAAAACATGTTGCCAAACGGCCTCATAGTTACCATCTTACGGAGTATATATTTTACGTGAGTATATACTCCGTATTTTTTTGGTAGATTCTATGGTACTCATAAGTTACCATACCTTTATCCATATGGACCAATGAAAGTGTTGCAGTTGAATTATTTAAGTCTAAATTAAAAATGATATACCTATTTGGACTAATTAAATGAATAGTAGGTACGATATTTCATTTTTTAAATGGGTAACGGAATTGTCACCTAGTTTGAAAAAATATTAGGATTTTGGAACTACCAAAAACCTCCCCTCTATGCGTATGTTTTAAATAAACAACACCTTCTGGGCACATACTTGTGCTCCGAGTCTCCGACAGTCCCCAGAGTCTAAAAATTTCTCCTTCCACTTCCTCCCGCCGCCGCCGTTGCTATGGGCAAAGGCGCCGCCCTCTCCGAAGGCGTAGTGAAGAAGATAGTCCTCTCGTATACCTACGTCTCCGTATGGATCTTCCTGTCCTTCACCGTCATTGTCTACAACAAATACATCCTCGACCGGAAACTCTACAACTGGCCGTTTCCGATCTCCCTCACGATGATCCACATGGCCTTCTGCTCCTCCCTCGCCTTTTTCCTCGTCCGCGTCGTCAAAGTCGTCGAGCTCCCCGGCGCCCTCTCCCGTCACGTGTACCTCACGTGCATCCTCCCCATCGGCGCCCTCTACTCCCTCTCCCTCTGGTTTTCCAACTCCGCCTACATCTATCTCTCCGTCTCCTTCATCCAGATGCTCAAGGCTCTCATGCCGGTTGCAGTGTATACTATCGGAATCCTGTTTAAGAAGGATCCGTACAAGCCTTCCACCATGATGAACATGGTTTCGATCTCGATCGGGGTTGCAATTGCGGCGTACGGAGAGGCTAAGTACGACTCATGGGGTGTATTTCTGCAATTAATGGCGGTGGCTTTCGAGGCCACCAGACTTGTTATGATTCAGATCTTGCTCACCTCAAAGGGGATTAGCCTAAACCCTATTACATCCTTATACTATGTCGCTCCCAGCTGCTTTGTTTTCCTCTGTATCCCTTGGATTTTTGTCGAATTGCCCGTTTTGAAGCAAAATTCGAACTTCGGATTCGATTTGATGATTTTCGGGAGCAATTCGCTATGTGCATTTGCTCTGAACTTGGCTGTGTTCTTGCTTGTGGGCAAAACATCAGCTCTGACCATGAATGTGGCTGGTGTGGTAAAAGATTGGCTCCTAATTGCATTTTCTTGGTCTGTGATAAAGGACTACAGAGATTTCCAAAAGTTAGAGGTTCGAATTCTATGCATTAGGTGCTCTGGACTACCTTCTAGAGTATGGGTATGGATTATGGCATATGGTTCAAATTTATGTATTTGCGTTAAGTAGAGTTAGCTATGCCTATGTATGGCATAGCTAAATTTCTCCCTGCATTCTATCTCCTAAGACATAGTTATGTTTTGTACCTCATATATCAGGATAAACAAATGGATAATGTCTCCATAACGAGAAGTAATAGATGCATAAATGTTTCAAAGTAATTATAAAGTACTGATTAACCTAATTACCAAACCATTACATTTTAATGATCGGATAAGATTGACTGTCAAGCTCGCGAAGTCGGAGGTTGGATTCATCCTTAGCTTAAGACCTAAAACCGTGGCACAAGTTAACAAGCCATTAAAAATAAGCGACCGAGAGAAGCATTGTAGACACCAATGCATATGGAGAGGAATAGATGGGAAATTGAAGTAGAAAGCACAAAAGCCCATGGTGATCATGATGAGTTTTGCTTTGAGGATTAGCGATGAAATAATGTGGTTGGAATTTCCATTTGGCGAATACTAGGCTTTGAGACTACATGTGACACAATGACACAACAATTTCAATCAAAACTATTTGATCTCTTACCATTGTTGTAGATAATTTGGGAGAAATTGGAGCTGGCAAGGTGGCAATGCTTGTTGCCTGACACCCGAATACATCCCTTTGTGGACTTGAGGTCCGACTCGTTCCAGTCGCACATTTGTGCCTCTTTGGCGGCACAACAACATGGTGGCTCTGCAGCCTCGGCTCATGCCCGGCAAACTTGAATGCGGAAAGAAACAAAGAAACATAGGCATTTAACGATATGTCTGTTAATAGATCGGGTCGGAGTAAAGATTAACGTTAAATAATTGCAAATCGACTAATTGAGGCTAGTGGGTGTTTGTACTAAAACGATTCTGTTCATTTGGGTGTTTGCAAATCTGTTCATTGCAATAAGCATTCATCTCCAACATTGCAATCTGTTCTATTCAATATGTAATCAGCTCGAGACCCTAGCAATTAGTCGTTCCCAAGCCGCAAATAAGGAGCGCAAGATACTGGGGCGTATACATTTACAACTTTGCTTTGTGTATATACACGCAGGCTTGTACATGCCAGTGTACACGTCGGGTTTTTTGTAAAGAGAGTTGTGTGTGCTATTGACAATTTTTTATGTCTATGACACCGAAAAAAATATTCGTTTACATGCAATTATCTTTACAAAATAAAAAATACTCCGTAATAATCTATGCACAAACAAAAACTCAACCTATACAAAGAGCAATTTCCATACATTTATTGGCATAGGAAAGGGTGCAATTATTTACTGGTTCCGTGACATATACTGATATACATATACTCTGTATTTTCTTACACAGTTACACTCACCTCAATTCAGTGTTTGAATGGTACAACCTAAGTTGTTCGGTTGTAATTAACCGTGACAGCTCAACTACTTTCTGCTTGCACTTTATGTTATTTCTCTTGCATTTAAATGCTTTCGCCGTTACACAATAAGATCCTACTCCGTAACATACATTCATTGAGAAGTGTTCATGTCCAGCACTTTTCTGTCCGAACGTCGTTCGAACATCGCCGTTTGGGGTGGTTCCCGGTGGATTTTTTTGATATTTTTTGTGATTATGTTACTCATCAAGTCTAGTTTATCCATACCAAATTTCAGATCAAAATTCGATCGGGAAGATAGTCAAATAATTTGTTGAAGTTAACTGCGCCAAATTAAACATAGAAAAACACAAATACCTTCAACAAATTATTTGGCTGTCTTCCCGATCGAGTTTTGATGTGAAATTTGGTATGGATAAACTAGAGTTGATGAGTAACATGCTCAAAAAATTTCATAAAACAATTACACCGGAAACCGCCCCAAACGGCGATGTTCGGACGGCCTGCGGACAGAAAAGTGCTGGACAAGAGCACTTATATATACACACACACTTGTAAAGCCAATAAAGAGAGTTACTTGAACTAAAAGTTCATAAAGTGATTACAATCAAACCAAAAACTTAATCATGAAACGGAGGGATCCATATATATAAAGGTTCTCGTTTCTATTTTAGAAAATAATTAATACCTTTAAATGACAATTTAATTATCAAGTATGAAAAACAACACATCTATGACATTACAGTTATCATCAATGACCTCATTATATTATATAACTATCAAAATCATTTCTCACAACATTCGTGTGCGCGAGCGACCTGCGGACACGAATGTTGGACAGTTTATGGACGATTCAATGCCTAACGGACTAGTCATTGATGTCCAACGTTCAGGTCCATTAACACTTCATTTAACACACAACACATCCTCCTATAAATGGCTGGCAGATGGTTTGCAACAAGACAACACACAATACATTCCTCACGTATTTTTGAGCTCTAAAACACTTCCAGCTACTCCGAAAATTCCCTTGTGTTCTGCCTTTGTTCCCGTTCGCCGGAACTCTCGTTTGTGTGCTCAAACGTAATTAGTTCGTTAGCCACCGTATCCTGGGAAACGGTCGTTGCAACGCTCCTAGCACCGTGGGAGGCGACGAATACGTTTTAAGGACATCGTGCTACTGGCTAAACCCTGTTCCATCTTATTTCTGGTTTTCTTTAGCTATTTTTATTATTAATTAATTTTATTTAATTAATATTTCTTGGTTTTTCCGAGACACACCCAACAACGTGTTACTACCAATCAGGAAAGTAATTTTGATGATATTTTTGATGAAAAATTCTTAGTGTACATGAGTTGTACAAAATGTGTACACAAAACCCCTAGTTATCTGTGTACACAGATAATTCGTTTGAAAAAAAGCAGAATTTTATGCCAAAACTTCCTAAATTCTTGTGTAAACAGACAATGTTTCTGAAAGAAGTTCCACCTTTCCTTTTCGGGTAGTTCCAAAATAAAGTTCCACTTTATATATTTGGAAAGTTTTTCCAATCCATTTACTATTTTACCCCCATATCCCTTTTCCATATTTTCCCCATTGACCACTCCCTATTTTCTACCCCCTACGCACCTCACCTCCATCTCTCCTTTGTCGGCGTCTCTCTCCCCCCTTCTGCAACCCTCCATTCCCCCGCCTCCACCCTCCTCCGTCCCCACCGTTCCTAAACCCCTTCCGTCGTTACCCCCTGCAGCTCCCCCTACGCTACCCCTCAAAACTCCTTCCATCACAACCCCTCTCTGAAACCCTTCTTCTCTGAAACCCATCTATCGCTAAATCTGAAACCCACCGGCGTCTACCACTTCCCCGGTGCATGGATCCATCTCACCCGAAATCGTCTCCACCTTTACATGGACTTGACAAACCCTCATCTCCAAAGCTAGATCCGCAAGTTTCGTCCCCTATTTCAGAATTTTGTGTTGTGCGGTTTGGAAGTCAGGATTCGTCTGAATCTGATCCCGACTGGTGGATCCGGAAGAAATATGGTTCAAATCTCGTTTCTGATACCTACAATGGATTACAAGGTTTCGAGGATTCCGAAGGAGAAGAGGTCAATTCGGGAGTGGTGATGGATGGACTGTCGGACAAGGAAGAGGAAGGCAGCGTGGGGCTGCATGCAGAGGATGGCAGCGACGGCGAGGAATAAGAGGAAGGCAGGAAGGGGCTAGATTCATACGACAAGAATGAAGGAAAAGGGTAGTACTCATCTTAAACCCTTTTTCATTTTAGTGCACTGATTTTGTGTGATGTATGTGTTGCATATGTGTTGCCCGTATATGTGTGATGTCAGTGCATATGTGTTGTAATGTGAAATGTGATGCCAATGCATATGTGTAGTAACCTGAAATGTGTGGTGATGATATGGTGAACCCCATTTCGAACTGATGATGATAGGGGCCTTATTGTGTTGCTTTATGGTAGATTCCAATCTTGCATTTGACTTGCATACATTACCAAAAATCACCATTTTCTTACATTTGGGCAAAAATTAAACTGGTGTACACTATGTTGGTCAATACATACTGCATTGTATTGTCTGCCAACTACTATGTGCTTACAAAAATGTGCACTACTAAAGTACTACCAAAAATATGTGCACTATGACAAAAACTTAACTGAATTCAATGCAATCTGATAGTTCAAGTGTGAAGATGTGGTACATCTTCAAACATGAACTCATGCCTGTCCATTGCTGCCTATCTTGTGGTAGTTGCCACATGTGCCATTGCTGTCTCATATAGTTCTTGAGAGATTTGCACATTGTTTGGTAGCTGCCCCTGCCTGTGTAATCTGTCCTTACCCATGTGCTTCAATTTGAAATTGTTTCCACCATTCTGTGTAATCACCTGTTCCATTACACATTGATAGCTTAAGAATACCTTGTTGAGTGTTGTTGGTGTCAGCTCATTATATGATGTTGTCACTGCATGTATTAAGTCAGTGATGGTTTTTGGAGCTTTCTGATCTTTAATGGCATCTATTGCCCTGAAAAATCCCAAGTCCAAGACATTAAGGTCTGGACTATTAGGTGGTTGACATGTCAATTGGATATTCCATCCTTCCTTAGTCCCTTCTCTCACAAAATCAGGATCATTAATGTCAATATGAGGCCTTGCATTGTCCTGTTGAATAATAACTCTCCTGTTGTCTGCATCTGGCCATGTCTGTTTTATTGCTGGCAATAGTTCATTCAGTATCATCTCTTTGATGACTAAACGTGTAATGCTTACTGATGCCTTTGTCTCTAGTGTTCCTGCTGGTCTGTTTTTACTGCTTCTTTTGGCTGTGTCTTCATAAGTGAAAGGAAAGATCCCCACTTTCCCATCCCACAATACTTCCCCATTGTCCCTCAGTCTTGGTCTCCCCACAGCTGCTAAGAACATGATTTTTGGTATGAATTTTTTTGACTGAGCAGTCCTGTAGGGGTCCTCTTCAGTGGGAGTGGTGTAGAAAGTGGTGGTTTCTTTGGACAAATAAAACCACTTCTCATCTATGTGTATGGTATCATAGAAGTCATGAAATGTAGGGGTAGAGGGCAGTGAGATAGGAGTAATGTGTTTCAAGCAAAAGAGTAACCTCTTTAGCTTTCCCAAATCACTTAATAGGGGTCTGATTGCATTGGAGTGCCTTTTCAGTTGTTTCCTTTTAACCCACCTGTGTACTGTGGTCTGTGACACACCCATGGCAAAGGTCAAAGCCCTCATGTTTTTTCTTTGGTGATATGGAATGTCTGCCACTTTTTGCAAGTCAAGTGTATATGGTTTTCGCCCCACATGTCCCTTCTGCTTGCTCTGCACATTAATTGCTAGGTTTAACTGCAATTCTTGTTTTGATTTACGCCACAGTTTTTGGATTGTCTTTGTTGATACATTGAATTCCAAAGCTGTTTTCTTGATAAGGCCCCTATGAAGTTTAAGACCCTGTGAATTGCTTAACATAATTTGCACAATTCTTTTTCTTTGGTCATCAGTAAGTTTGGGACATTTTCTGCGCATACCTTGTTGTTGAGATGATTCCCCTCCCTGTTGTATTTCTGTGGCTGCAGGTAAAATGACAAGAGGAGTACCTTCAGTTGGAGGTGGCAGGTTGACATCAAAGCTGCCATTTTCTTCTGCACCAGTTTGGGCGTGTGAGCTGTCCATGTGTTGGAGGGGTAGATGAAACTCATAAAGGCTGAAGAAGAAGCTTTTATGATGTCTATTTATAGAAAGTGTGTGTGAACTTTGTAATTGGGAGGGAAAATTAAAATTTGGGAGGGAAATTTGGATTGTATGGCCGAAATACATGTATGGTGTTTAGAAATGGGATTAGACTTGTAATGATTTCTTTTTTGGAATAGATGTTATTTACCCCCCTTCCACTATTCATTCCCCCTTTTTCTTCTTTCATATGGCCGTGTATCTCATTAAGGGCAAAAGTGGAAAATCAACAAATAATTTACTCTTCCCTTAAATCCAAAGAAGTCAAATGTGGAACTTCTTCAAGAATCGGAGGGAGTATGTTATATGGAGTATTAGACAACTTACATTTTCATTAACACAATTTACATTTTCATTTGCCTTAGGTTACATTTCCTTTAGCGTGACTTACATTACAACTTGCACCACGTTACATTTTAACTAATGTGATCTACATTTTATACTTACAAAGGGTTTTGCAAAAAATGATTTTTTGGGGGAAAAAATGAGAAAATAAGAAATTAGTCTTAATATTAAAAACACAACAAATTTACTATTTAGGTAAAGTAAATAAGAAATTAGACTCCTTTTTTATTGTTTGCATTGAAACCATTGTTTTAGACAAGTTACATTTAGGCTTGCCTGCAGTTACATATTTTTCAGCGTGAGTTACATTTCCTTAAACGCGAGTTACATATTTATACACACGAGTTGTATTTGACCTGTCTGAATGCGAGTTACATTTTTTTACACGTAAAGTTACATATTTTTACACGAAGAGTTACATATTTATACACACGAGTTGCATTTGGCCTGACTGGACGTGGGTTACATATTTCTACACACAAAATTACATATTTTACATAGGTTAATATAACAGTTCGATAATATGTTAAAATTACATAGGCAATATTGGTCTCATTTGAAAGATCACGAAAAATAAAAAATGTTGATATAAATTTTATAAAAATCGGATAAAAAATAAAAAAATTATTACCATTTAAAAAAAAAGAGAAAAAATAATATCCAATGGGTGCATGATGCTCACCATGCACCGATTGCACGGTATACGCACTAGTGGTACTGTAGCGCAGTATTGGTATTGTAACGGTACTGTAGCTTCTTTTTGAATGAGTTTATTTGAAAAAATGACACAATTAATTTGATACGTCCCAAAAAAGAAAGTGAGACAAGTAAATATAAAGGGAGAGAGTATTAAAGAAGTAAATGGACCTTGCAGGCTGCAACAACATAAAAGAGGTGACTTATGAAGTCAGAACTCCAGTTAACATTTTTTGTCGGCAATCAAAGACATGGGGCTTGATTTCTGAAATTTTTGTCGTCACGGACGTTCATGAAATTTAATGATACGGAATATTTTATATCTCTTGCGGTATTTTTTTTTTTGACAAGAATCTCTTGCGGTATTTGAAAACGATTTGATTTAATAATTTGGTGTTCAGAAATATTATTTCAAGAAAGTATAATACGCATAGAGACCTGAATTGTCTAATTAGAGACGGCGGGTATGTTTGGCAAATGGCTTATCAGCCAGCTTTTAGCTTGTTTGACCAATTTCAACTGTTTGATTAGTCAAAGAAGCTAATAATAATGTTTGGTAAATGGCTTTTAAAATTAGCTTGTTGAGTTTAAAAAGCTGGAAAAATGTATTGTGGAAAAAGCTAAGGGGAGCAGCTTCTTCATTTGGTTGGTTCAATTTACACTCTATCAGCCATTTCAAAAGAGCCAATTTTACCAAACAGTTATTTATAATCAGCCAACATAACCAGTCGGTCAAAACAGCTAACACAACCAGCTGTTGCGAAACAGCTGACACAACCAGCTACCAGCAACAGCTAACAACCATTTACCAAACAAGGCCAGTATGAATCAGTTTGACAATCCTTAATTTTAGTTTATCCATCCACCTTTTTTACAAAATACTCCATACTAAATTTTTGATTTCGTGTGCTGATTTATACTTAATATAATCATCAAAATAAGTAAGAGTGGAGTTATTCTTTGACCAAAATGACTAAAATTACTCTAAAGGATTAGTATATTTAATTCTATGTTAGTAAACAAAAATATAGAAGTTATTTTGATTATATTCAATAATCAAAATAATTCAAAACTTTAAATTTACCAAGACTTCAATTTTTCACGTTTGTTAACGCACAAATTTGAGCGTTGCTATATTTAATTCTTTGTTAATAAAAATTAAAAAGTTTAGATTTTGAAAATGTAAAATGATATCAATTTAACAATATTTTTTAAGAAAATTATACTCCTTCTGTCCCACAGAATGATATATTGCATTTTACGATGTTTGACCGACAATAAAGCAAACAAATCTCTACCGGCACTCAAATTATTGTTAGAAAAAAATTACATATTCAGAAACTACATTACAAACTTTATAAAGTCGCAAAATTAGAATAAAATTTGATAAATTTGATATATAAAGTAAGACATTAAGAGTGATTTGTGTTGATCACTTGAATATGAACTGAGACATTGTTAGTGAAACAGAGGAAGTAATACTTTAAAAATAAAAGTTTAGTCAAAGTAAAGTATATAAATATTGTAAAGGTACCTATTACAATTATTTAAGAATGAATGTAGTATAAGGCATCAATTTTAAATTTATGGCATTACTCCATATGTGAAAAAAACATACGAAACTAACTTTTAAATCATAATTCATAAATTGATGCTAACGGCTTATCTCGGCTAATAGGATATAACAACTCATTCTAAATCCTAATTCTTTTTTTTTCGCAATAAAAAGATTTAACTAGCATTAATCAAATCGTTGTCCAATACATAGAGAATAACTCAATAAAGGATGATAGAGTATAAAGTCAAGAATGCGAATCAGACACAGAACAAGCCGCTCTAGCAATGGTATGAGCTAGCTTATTCACCGATCGCTCAACATGAGAAAACGAAATACTAGAAAAGTGCTTCGCAATATCTCTAACATCTTCAGCAATTAAACCAACAGAAGAGCGGCTAGCGCCGTTAATAATCTCCGAGATAGCACGGGATGCTCTGAGCATAAACTGCTGAGGTGAAGAAGAAGTGTTCTACCAGATCAGATGATTCCTTTCGCACCAAATCATTTTAATCAAATCCTTCTTCCTCCGAAGCTGAAATTCTCGCTGCACCTGTTCCAAGAACTTTGTATGTACTACTCCATAGTTTAGGCATAAAGTAATACACAATACCGCAAACAAATCATAGTTTCTAACTTTTTTAACAGTTGTAAAAAAACTTTTTTAAAACGTATGTTTATCGAATCATTAAAAGAAAAGGGTCAAATAAGGCCTTCTACTATTATGAAATAGTCACATAAGGTCATGTACTCAATAAAGTGTCATATAAGTACCTCTACTTGTAAAAAGCAATCAAATGAGTCCTAATGACCTATTTAACACCTCTTAATCCCGGTATCAACGTACTTATGACCATCTTTTTAGAATACATTATACGGCATATGTTAAATATTTAATTAAGATTGGTTGAAATACAAGTCAAAGAAATCGACATGTAAGCTAAAATCAGGATTAAGAGGTGTTAAATAAGCCATTAGGACTCATTTGATTGCTTTATACAAATAGAGGTACTTATAGGACACTTTATTGAGTACATGGTCTTGTGTGACCATTTCATAATAGTAGAAGGTCTTATTTGACCCTTTTCTCAATTATTAATTAAGTAAAAAAACGTATACTTATGGAATTATTAATTAAGTTTTGAAATATATTACTCCATAATACTTGCTTCACAAGACAACAATTTACACACCCTCATCAGTAGAGTCACTTCGTTCACTATATAGCCACTTTGTATGTTCTGCATTGGCCCCTCGCCGCTTAGCTTTAGGTAAATTTGTTAAAAGCCCCTTAGACAGGTTGGCTTTAGCCTTTAGATTTTTTAAGGCTTCAACATTTAGGTGATTCGTTTAACAATCACTTTTGTCCATAGAATCACCTAATTCAATTTAGAGGTTTTTAAGAAAATATTACTCATTTGTAAAACTATGACAAAAGTTACTATGAGTATACTATGATGGTCATTTAAGTATAAAATTGAACATAAATTACAATAACTAAAGTTACTATTATAATCACTCCACTTAAGAGATCACATTTTTGTAAACAACATTTATTCAAGTCATAAATATATAGTTATTTCTTAAACTCAATGACTTAATGAGCTGAATGGAAACATTGACTTAATCCACCAGTTATATGATTGTGTTTATTTAGGACTTAATTGAAGATATGACTTATTCGCTCAGTCAAGTTAGGACTGATTCGTTCAACTTTCATTTGGCACTCCTTATGATTCAGACGCCTCTTGGTTCACGGGATGCCTTCTTTAACCCTTATCTTCTTTCAAATATTTCATCACTTGCCTTCATGTTAGGCAGTCATACATGATGATATTGAGCGGGTCGGACGACTGTACCGTTATAGTGTGGGATCTTAGCTCCGTGGTTTTTGTCCGGCAACTTCCAGAATTCCCCTCCCCCGTTTCTGCAATTTACGTGAACGACCTGACTGGGGAAATCGTGACAGCCGCCGGAACTTTGCTGGCTGTTTGGAGCGTCAATGGGGACTGCCTTGCCATGGTCAATACCTCACAACTTCCATCCGATTTTATCCTCTCCCTCTCCTGTAATATGAGTTCTAACTGGCTGGAAACAAACTGGTACGTCTCCGGGCAGTGGTGCGATTAAGGTATGGAAAATGGTACATTGCTCGAGTGAGGAGTGTAGTCAGAGTAAACAGAATGGGAACCCAATGGCTGGGGATGCACATCTGATATTCCATGGGTGATTTGGGGATAAAATATGCCCTGGATTCTCGTAATACTTTTTGTTCCATATAGGATGGTTATTTGGTCATTTGATATGATTCAGACATCTTATTCAGCTCACTAAGTAAACAGTTTGTTATCTTAGAGTCACTTAATGCAGACAGACAACTTAATACAGACAGACGTCTTAATCCATTCAGGACTTAATGAAAAAAAAGTAAACAGCCCCCCTTAGCCTTCTTAGGATAGAGCCATAGAGCCGAGTGATAGAGATAATAATATTCTCTGCCCACAGTGACAACGACCATATTACCATAAGTCTATAAGGCCCTGTGCGTAGCTCCAACAGATAGATAGAAATGGTTCCATCACAATTCCCAGTTCTTACTACCACTCTACCAGCTGCAAAACATTCTGCCTCACTGAAAATCAAGAGAGAACTGCCTCATGTCAAATAAGAAAGAGACATGTGCACACCAGAACCAGAACCTGCAAGGCCTGATTGCGCAACAAACTCAACCAGCAATGAAGCCGCAGTTATTCAGTGACCATCTCAGACGTCGGGGAGAAGCAGACATCAACCGGATTTGAATAGAATTACCCTTTTTTACATCTATAAATCTATAAATTGGTAGAAACGAAAGTGATTTTCGCTTGAAAATATTCCTATGACACAACAAATATTACACCAAAGAAAAGAGACCACGAATCTGTCTTAAATCCAGTAAGAACAAAAAACCCCAAAAAACATTAAGCTTCAAACAATAAAAACAAAGCAACTATTGTCAATCCCTTGTTGTCGGATGACATCAATGATATCTTACAAAGCCGAGGTCAGATGTTCAAACCCCATCTCAATCAAGATTGAGAGTATCACTCAACAGATACTATAAATAAGTTCAGTGTTTTCCAAAAATACAAAGCAAAAAATCTCAGGTGTATTGAACTTTACATACAAGTATCTGGACTTGTGCGCTGCAATCTTGTATAAACACTGCATTACCTACCAGAAGTCTTTGCAGGAACATTTACCCTCTCTGAAATGGTGAAAACGGTTTCTGTCCCGCACCAAAATTTCACGCTTATAAACCAAAGAAATGAACTTAGTGGCTGAATGGCAATCCTCACAAACACGCAAGTTCTTCACGATGCGTATGGGAGTTAGAGGCGGAGTCTTCAACAGCGCAAAAGCAATAGCCAGTTTTTCACTATGCCTATTCAAAGCATCCTCCTTATCTTCTTCATCAATATCAAGCAACACTTCTGATGTTGATGCTACATACCCAGCCTTCTTGATTTGTTTTCCCATATCATCCATCATCTCATAAATCTCTTCGTACTTACTATGGCTTTTATCTCCCGCAACAAATTCATATATTTCGGTGCCAAGCTCAAGCATTGTGCTCCCTGGTGTCTTTTTCATTCCCTTCTTCAACATCACCTCTCTAACCATGGTTTTCTTCTCCCAGTTCATCATTTTCGCGTAAATATTAGAGAGCAGTACGTAATTTGAGTTCTCCATTGGCTCATCTTTGATCAACTCTCTGGTTATCTGTTCTCCAAGTTTTAGCTCCCCGTGAGAACGGCAAGCAGTAACTAAGGTGCGCAAAATGACCGCGTTCGGCTGAATGGGCATTCTCTCAACAAATTGTAATGCTTCCTTAACAAGCCCACCCCGACAGAAGAGATCAACCATGCATCCATAGTGTTCTATTTTGGGGGTTATGCTGAATTCCTTTGTCATTGCGGTAAAATACTTCCTACCATCTTCAACCAATCCTGAATGGCTACAAGCAGTAAGCAACCCAGTGAAAGATACTCCATCTGGTATAATTCCAGTACTTCTCATCTTTTCAAACAATGAAACTGCCTCAGAGCCCCGACCATGCATTGCTAATCCGTCTATCACAGATGTCCAGGACACGACATTCTTCTTGCCCATACGAGAAAACAAACTCAGCGACTTATCAACATCCCCACACTTCGCAAACATATCAATGAGAGCATTGCAAAGCTCCATGCTTTTCTGAAGTTTTTCCCTCTCTATATATTCCTCGAGCCACTTCCCGAGCTCAAGAGCTCCCAATTCCCTGCATGCGGACAAGATAGAGACCATTGTGATCTCATCAGGCTTCACCCCTGCAATTTGCATCTTCCTGAAAAAGCCAATTGCCTCGTTGCACATACCCCAACGTGAATACCCGCCTATCATAGCACTCCAACCAACCGAGTCCCAGTCATTCATTTCATCGAACACCTTGCGGCCGTACTCAATCCCACTACCACAGCAACAGTACATGTGAACCATAGTGTTCAGAACATTCTTATCACCATCAAACCCAAACTTTACCAGTAACCCATGAACCGATTCGCCAAGCTTCAAGTCCCCAATGCCAGCGCAGGCCTTTAGAACAAATGGGAAGGTAAACTTATTAGGCAGAACGTCAAGATTACGCATTTTCTGGTAGTATAGCACAGCATTG
Organism: Cuscuta europaea; assembly: GCA_945859875.1. Classification (NCBI taxonomy): domain Eukaryota; kingdom Viridiplantae; phylum Streptophyta; class Magnoliopsida; order Solanales; family Convolvulaceae; genus Cuscuta; species Cuscuta europaea. Next base: position 16,646,798 of record CAMAPE010000010.1, on the reverse strand, counting down.
TGCGTAGAGCCACGGGTTTGAGCAAAGCCTCTGATGACAGTGTTGAAAAGAAAGGTATCGAAGATATGGGATTCCGTATCTGGGCTGAAGATGAAGGCTGAAGCGCAGTTTATGGCGCCAAGGTCAGAGGAAACTGAGGCAAATTTGGTGAGGACAAGAGGGTTAGATCGAAGGCCTAGCTTGAGGATGTGGGCGTACAATTGAGAGAGTCTGGGAAGGGAATTGCAGAGTTGGAGGAGTGCTAAGCAGCTCTGTTCTGCGGCCCTGCTCTTGCTTGTAGCTCTGAGTGGTGTCGTTGCAGATTTCAGCAGCATGGAAAGATAGTTGGGATGGATAGCTCTTGGAGTTTGGCGCACTTGGCACGGAGTTTCAAAATACGGGTCATTAAAATTTGATTTTCCAGGCAGATATTGCTATTTGACGGGTGTTTTCCTTTTTGATTTCACTCACGAATTAGCAGGCTTAGTCCTAGGAAATGAGGAGTCGGCTATATTCTGGTTTGATTTTCAGGTTTGACGGGTATATTTTGGATACTGGCATGTTGGACAAAACGAAGGAATTGTCCCCTTTGGATCCAGTTTGTGACCTACTCCGTATAAAAAATGAGATTAGAATGGGTTCCTCGGGTCTTATTAACCCCACAAGTTTTTACTTCCGCCTCCGAACCCACCGACCCCGGCCCCCGCACTAGATTGACCAAGTGAGCGGCCAAGTCGAGTCCGCTGGGGGTGTTGCTAGAGAGGACACTCCAAATTTCAATTTTGTTTAAATTCTTAGAGTAAAAAAAATCGTGTAATTTTCACTCAAAAATATTCTTTCTACCGGCTCAATCTAATATACTGCCTTGCCTCCGCCCCGGACCCCACTATGCCCCCGGACCCACTGCCCCACCTCCGAACGCCACCCTGGACTGCCCGTTCTCACGGAATAGCCTACCAGCCTGCTAAGCTGCCTTTGTTCACAGCGCAGCCCATGAACCCGGCTTTCTTCCTCACTTTCATGAGGGCAAATGGTCTCGGGCAAAAACTCAGTTGGTCAATTGGTCCTAGATGGCAACCGGGACCGCCTCAATGCTCATGTTATCGAAAACATTTATGGACAAATGTAGAGTTAGACATGTGACCATTACCCACTAAATATATGTCACACATGAATGTCTTCATAGGACTTCTAAGTATATTCTAGCTCAAACTTTACTAAATGTACATCAAAATCGTTGTTTAGTACAATACGTCAATCTAGTTAAAAGTAATACTGTACAAGACTTGTTCAGATTGAACGGGAGCATTTGTCTTAAGATAAAAGAGTGCATGTGTTTAGTAGTTTGATATGGTTGAAATGTGTACTCTGTGCACTTCAAAAAAACAAGGTAGTAGGGGTGGGCACGGTCCCGTCCGGTCCAATACTTGGTCGAACCCGTACCCGTACCGTGACTATTCAAACGGTTCGGTTCGGTCTTAGAGCTAAACCCACTCGGTCAGTGGCGGAGCCAGAAAAACAGCTCAGGCGGGTCAAAACTCAACCTATATACAGAATGAAAATTATGAATCGTTTTTAAACAATGTCTCAGTTGAATATTTCATATATGCAGTTTAGATAAACAGGCACTCGTAGCAAGAAGATATATGGTTTTTACTCTATTTTTGAGGATGTTTTTACTTGGACTGTAATTTACTGGTCTGGTCTGAACTAGTCTGGTCTGGTCTGGTTTCTTTGTATTTTTATAACTATCCAAATCTGGTCTGGTCTGGTCTAGTCTGGTCTGGTCTGGGACGAATTACAGTCCAAGTAAAAACATCCTGAGTCGTGTCATGTAAGTATTGAATGAATTATATCCTATTTTTAAGATTTGGGAAAATAATTCATAGTATGCATCAAATTTTGTTGATTTTACGTTCAAATAGTGTTGATTTTCCAGAAGTCATAACTTTTTACTCGTAATGAGTTACGGGGGCCATAATATATCAAATCGAAGATATTTCTGAGCTCTATACTCTCAAACTTTCAGTGGGGTCGGCTGACCACCCTGACCCCCTGGCTCCGCCCCTGCACTCGGTCCGGTTCCATTTTTAAACGGGACGGTACCATGACATACCAATACCAAACAATGCCACTTTTTCCAAGTATTTAAGGGGAAATTAAAGTTTAGCCATCCTCCAAAAAATCACACAATTTATCAATTTTCATACTCCCTCCGTCCCAAATTGATATGCAAAGTCTATATTTTCTGGTCAACCAATGTTAAAGTTAAATTCTCTTAATCGATAACTAATTTGATTTTTAACAATTAAAATTTACATATTTCGAAACTACATTAAAATCTCTTCAAAGTTGCAGACTCCAAATTAAATATAATAAAAAATTGACATCCTAATTAAGTGAATAAAATGAAACTGTTTGACCAAGAAAAATTAATTTTGCAAATCAATTTGGGACGGAGGTAGTATTACATACGAAGTAATTAATAAATTTCAAACAAAACTATAGTAGTACAAATTTAAATACTTAAATCATACATCGCTCTGGTTCTAGGCTTCCTATGAACTAGCAAAGGCGGTGAAAGTGTGAAAGCACTAGTCAAAGTAATGGTATAAATGCAAATTTAAATAATTAAACCATACTTCGGTCCATTTTGGTCTGGTATCGATTCTCATTTTATGAGAATCGGTCATGGCATTGTTTAGAACCGATACGGTCCGGTTCAGGACAAAAAAATTGAGATCCGTTTCAAGAACCGATACGGTCCGGTTCCCCGCAAAAAAAAATACTTCGTATGTCCTCGCAAAAAGAAAAAGATATATATACCGATATACTACGTATGCACAAATTATATCGTACACTCGGGGTGTACATGTACCCCCGTTTTCTTTTATAATATTTATCAACTTTAAGCCTTTGAATTGATGATTCTCTCATCCCAAACCTTTGAATTTCCGATCATCTTCCTCGCTCAGTCATCCGCATAACATCATGCCGATCATCTTCCTCGCTCAGTCATCCGCATAACATCATGCCGATCATCTTCCTCACTCAGTCATCCGCATAGAATCGCGTTGATCATCTTCCTTGCTCAGTCATCCGCATAGAAACACTGTAGCTGGTAGGAGGAGAAGGTGAGCCGGCAAACTCTGCAGCAGCTCTGGATAACTTGACTCCTCCGTTACGCCACACATCAAAGCTCCGTTACACTACACATCGGAGCTCCAAAAATGCATCTTCTTATGTTGCTAAAAATACAATTTTGCTAGGTGTACACAAAATGTGTACACTTGTCTGCCCCCCGCAGACGAGTTGTCTGTGCAAAATGGGTTTAGGTCTAAGACCGAACTGAACCGTACCGTTTCAATAGTCACGGAGGTTCGACAAATATTGGATCAGACCAAACCGTGTCCACCCCTACAAACGGCCATTGATCGTAAAAAATCTCCCTCCTCTTTAATAATGAAGTGTCATTTCTGGTTTGAACTATTAAAATATTTATGCAAAATAAGCTTACAATTCAGTCTTACAACACATAAAGAGTGTGACTGTCCTCCCCATACATTTTTCAATGAGTTTTCATGCAATGAAAGGCTTAATATGCTAAAGATCAAGAGTTTCTAAAAATATGATTCACAAATTGTGTGGAGTATGCCCAGATTTCAACAGTCGAATAATCTAATAATAATTGAAAGAATTTAAACAGTAGAAGAGAAATCTCACCAATAATGTATACCGTGTATATAGAATGATGAATCCATGAAGAACAGTTTACACGATATATGAACAAACAAGTTACAGAGAGAAATTCTAATCTGCTGGCTCTACAGAGAATAATATGCGGAATAGAACATGTAGAGACTTAGAGAGCAGATTCGGTTATCTCATCCTATATTTATAGGTGAGAGATCCGAACTGCCTATTCTAATTAGGAAACAACAGCTTTAGGCGTGTGGGCTTATTAGAGCCAGACTAAATGGGCCTATTTCTCTCTCAGCTAATCTAATTAAATACAAAGACTCATTAAACAAACCACAATTAGTTTGAACACAATAAAAATAATATTCTAACATTCTCCCCCTTTGTGTTCAAATGTCGATGAAGCGCCTTTTATCTTTGAGTCTTGTACAATGACTTCCGATAGCCAAGAATGACTTCATATTGTCTGAGATCTCTTCTGAATTGTAGTCTGAGTTCTATGGCTTTTGCAAAGTCTGCAATGAGAGCAACTTGAGTTGGGTCATCTGGATCTTCTGAATTGAGTAGTTTCTGTGCAGCTTCTTCCAGATGGTCTTCTATGATCTTGAGTGTACCATCGTAGTATATGTGAATTTCGCTCATGAGTAGACCTCGCTTGATGCCTTTGTAATATTTGTAGATCAGGCCTATCTCTGGTTCAGTTACGATGGTGCCTTCTTCAAGATTCTCGATCCATTGAGCTCTATTTCTCGGACCAGTCATGTTCACCTTTGTTTGATTGTTCTCGATGGCCATTTGCAGATCAAAGAGACAGTAATATTTGACTTGTCTCATCATGAATCTCTTGAGTGCATTTAGCCCTATTTCTTGGGCCTTTTAAGATGTGAACTTGACGTATATGAAGTAGTAGAATAGCTGAATAAGATCTTCCTCAGTGACGTAGAATAGATCAGCTTCTGATGCTCTTTGAATCATACCATTTTGTCTTTCAAACTCATAAATTGGATAGAACGTTTCTTTTCCAATATGGTGTCTCTACGGCTGTAATTGCAATGATCGGCGAATCAGCATGTTTGACCAATCTCTTTCGGTGACCATATGGATCATTCTGATCAGCATACATATTTCTCAGCATCCACATGTGACCGGAGGCATCTGTTCCTTTCAAGTGTTCAATTCCCCTTAACTTCAGCTCGTCAATCTTCTTAATTCTTTTCTCACTTATCGAGATTCTTGGTCACAGATCTTCTTGATATGGCACGATAATCTTGACATTTTCCCAAGATGTTCCAAGCCAGTTTTCTATATTGGAATCACCAGGGCGTCTCTTGATTAGATCTTTGACTATGTGAAAATCAGTGAGAGGATCATCGTAGTATTCTCCTTGAGCATATTCTTCATCATCAAGTTCCATTAACTTTTCAGCAGCTGTTTTCTTGATTTCTCGAATGAAGCTCAACCTATCGAGAGCTTCTGTGTTGTTCAGCTTCTGAAGTTCATCTTTTTCATTGTCTTCGATCCATTCTAGCAATATTAGATCAACAGCTTTCTCTTTGAATTCTTTTTCCTTTGATTTTGAAGCTTTCTTACTTGATGATGATGGTCGATCAGCATGGGAACTTGTTGGAGTAGCTCGAGCACCTTTAGGCTTTGCAACCTGAGGAACTTGTGCAGTGGCAATCGGAGGGACAAATGTGGGTAAAGTAACACCGGAGTCACACAGACTTACCATTTTCATCCTACTAGAGACTAGCTCGTTCTGATGGCCTGAAGACAATGGTGATATCGATGTTGCATTGTTAGGACTTCCTTCCGATCCTTGGTCAACATCCATGTAGGATGAGCCTATAGAAGTTCTCGAGAGGACACAAAGTCCTGGCTCAGTGTTAATGGGTTCGGAAGGGGGATAAACGGTTAAGGCTAGTGAATCATTGGGTGCGGTCGAGGATGAAGGTTCATGTTGAGAAGATGTTGATGGTTCAGAGCAAGTGGTAAATGGAATGATGGAGATGGAGGTGGTTTGCTCACAAGTACGTTGCCTTTTCCCCCCTAATGATGAACTGAATCATCGGTGTCATCATGCTTATGCTTAGGCAAGTGATCTTGATCACGGCAAGAGGTGGATGGGATGTAAGGTGGGGTGAGGGCTATGATATCACGGACTTGTTTGAGATGGGGAGGAAGGTTGGGTTCACATAAGAGTCTATGAAGGTAAAACTCAGATAGATCAAAGATGTTCATGTGGGTTGGGTCAGGGTGAGAGGTAGATGGAGTGGATGTAGATATGATGGTAGTGGGTGTAATGGTTGATGGAAGAGTTCATATGAAGGGAGTGGGGTGTGATCTTTGGTCTGCTACGCCTGTTGGGACTACAGGACGCAGTTCTTGAAGAAGTGATTGCTTGAAGTTCAGACCTTAGATCCCCCCTAAAATTTGAATAACTAGAGAATGGGGCGAATCCTGACCTAAAAGAAGTATCAGTTCTCACAACATCACTAAAAATAGCGGTGCCATGGCCTGTTGGGGAGTATAGTGTGGCAGGACTTCTAACCATCATTGGTGTACCTCTGGTTGTTATGACAAGTGGTAATGAGCTTGTATCAGTGTGTGCAAAAGAATGAGGTTGTGCCCTAGAAAATGATAAAAAATCTGGGAATGTGGACACATGACCTATCGTGCATTGGGTAGCAGTGTGGGGCGGTTCACTGATGGGTTCCCCTTATTGGGTTGAAACAACCATCTGTTGGGAGACAGTTGAGTGGTCAAGCCTTGGCTCAATTTGCGCTATTGAACTCAATGTAGTGTCTTCTACTCGGGAACTGACAACGTCAGAACCTGTACCTATGGGCTGAGTTCGGATTATTTCAGTGTCTGGGATCGATGTATCAACATTTAAAGCACTAGAGGAGGAGACATCAGCTCTCTTGGACTGAGTCTCACCTGCCCTCTTTTTGGTCTTAGTCATTCTTGGACCCTTACTTCCACTCGGCTTAGAAGTCCCTTGGGTAGACACAATGGGGTTTGACTGCGTCGTAGGGACAGAAGAGATACTAACATTATATTCAGCGACATGAGGATCATTTGGAGCGGCAAGGTTGAGTAGAGCATCAGGAATTTGCATTGGCTGCATCTCAAGAGTGTTGTCAGAGTTCTTGAAATGGATTAGCTGAGGAATTGCTTGCAGCTCTGTTGTTGGCCTTTGTGGAATGTTGGCATCCTCTTTCATGAAGTGATCTATCAAAATTGAGAACCAACGTACATATGGGATGTACTTGGTCTTCTTGTTTGATGCCCTTGTGCTCAGTTGCTCCAAGATTTCAAGCCAGATCAACTGTGCCCAGTCATAATTCTTTAAAAACATCACTCCGTGGACCAACTTTAGAATGTGAATGTTGCATTGATCATGGCCGGTTTGCTTGGATGATAGGCACTTGTTTAGAATTGCAAAGAGGGTTTTCCACGGCCTGAGCAATTTGTTGCTGATGAATTGAGAGGAAGAAGTAAGAGGAGGTAGATGGCCTATCTTTAGCATGTCAGAGAAGATTATGGGAGGTTCAGGAAAAGGGTCATATTCGGATGATATGGGTAGGTGGAGGAGAGTGCGGAAGGTATATTTAGTGATGGTGATGGTGGTGTTGGCTATTGTGGCTTTGAGAGTGGGAATAGGATCTGTGGTGGTGGTCTTGGTTCCCCAGAGCTGTCACAGATACATTTTCGGTGCTTTAACAGATAGAGTAAGTGCTGGCCACAATGGATGCCCTTTGAGAATGGAGATGATGACTTTGTCTTGGCATTTGAGCACGGTCGGATCCAACAAGTAGTTGTTGTCTTTAATGTCGATCCAATTTTCCTTGGGATACACTTGCTCCTCAAATATGAAAGCCATTTCGCCTGAATTGCACAAAGTAAAACAAAGATTAGTCAAAGAATGGGCTTTTGGTTTAAGGGAATTTCGGGTAGAGGGATTTCGGAGGGGGTCCAATTTTCGGATAAGGTTCTCGGATGGGAGTTAGGATTATGATTTCGGGAGCCCTTGATGGAAGATTTCAGATGATAAGAATTCGGATTGGCTTGGTGTGTGATTTCGGAAGAGGTTTTTTTTTTAATTTCGGGTTAAAGAATTCAGATCAGGGGATCTCGGATGATTTAGGAAATTCAGATGAAAGGATTTTGAGTATTTCGGAGGCCCGGTTTGGAAGGGATTTCGGAAGGGAATCTCGGGTACCTGACTTTCGGATTTCGGATGCCCGAATTTTAAATGATTTCGGGGGTGGGATCTCGAATGAAATTGGGGGTCAGGCTTTTGGAATTTCGGTGGCTATCTCGCGAAGAGGATTTCGGCTGAGACAGTTTCCGAGATTTGGAATTTTGGTTCAGATTTCGAGTGGGATTTCGGCTATGGAGGTTGAAGGTGAAGGATATGGTTGATGGTGATTGTGATTTCTGGTGATAAAGGGATGGATGCCGGAAAGGGAATGGTTCGATGGTGAGAATGTTGCAGACGACGGCGAGGTGGGATTCCGGTGGTCTAGCCGGTTCCTCGTCGTCGTTTCCATAGGTGAATCCCTGCAAAAAGATGTTAACCAACTATACGAGGAAACACAAAACAAATAAAAGTAAACAACCTTAAGAATTTTGGAGAAGATGACCGGTGAGGAAGATGATGAACAGTGATGGCCTTTGAGTGCTTTTAGAGAGAAGGTGCGTGAGAGGAGATAATGAAGTAAAATCAATCGTTTTCTATCTTAAGTACCCGCGGGAAAAAGAAAAACGGAAACTCTTTATGGATTTTTCTGATAAAAAGAAACTGACTCAATTTAACTGACTAAAATTCCAAAACTGACTCAAAAAAATTATTTTTGTGATTTTCTATTTTATGAAAAAAATTGTGGATACTAAAAGAAATTAAAATTACTCCCCCTCAACTGAAGCACTCAGACCAGACTAATTTTGCTCCCCCTCAATGTTTGCACATTTTAGGGAAACAGACTGACAGACCAAGAAACTGACTCAAAAATTAAAATTGACACGACACAAAAAAATAAAAGTAAAAATAAAAAACTCCCCCTATACTTGTGCACGGTATTTAAAATTCCAAATTCAGCATTCCCAGTTTTGAGACCAGGAACTGAAATCTTTTCTCGTCCAGAGCTTTAGTGAATAAATCAGCCAACTCTAGCTGAGTGCACACAAAGTATAGGTCCACATGACCTTTTTCAATATGATCTTTGATGAAGTGGAATCTCATGTCAATGTGCTTAGTGCGAGAATAATGAACCGGGTTGCATAAGATAGCAATCGCACTTTTTGAGTCGCTGTAAATCGGAATGTGGTCAAAGTAGAATCCAAATGTCACACAGTTGAGTCCTCATCCATAGAACTTGTGAACAACAGCCAGCAGCAGCAACATATTCAGTCGCTGCTGTAGATGTAGACACACAATTTTGCTTCTTTGAGGACCAACAGACTAGCTTTTCTCCAAGAAATTGAGCACTACCAGAAGTACTCTTTCTATCCATTTTACATCCAGCGAAATCCGCGTCAGTGAATGCAATCAGATCAAATGCAGTCTCCTTAGGATACCAGAGTCCTAGATTAGGAGTTCCTTTCAGATAACGAAGAATTCTTTTCACAGCAAGCATATGAGATTCCTTAGGATTTGCTTGAAAGCGAGCACAGAGACAAGTAGCAAACATAATATCAGGTCGGCTCGAGGTCAAATACAGCAACGAACCAATCATTCCCCTATAAGAAGTGACATCAACAGGCTTTCCCGATGGATCAGTATCAAGCTTACAGGCAGGAGTCATCGGGGTTTTCACAGGGGTGCTGTTCTCTAGACCATATCTTTTCAGCAAATCATGAATGTACTTGGACTGGTGGATGAAGATACCGTCAGGAAATTGTTTAACTTGTAGTCCAAGAAAGAAATTCATTTCGCCCATCATGCTCATTTCGAACTTAGATTGCATCAGACTTCCAAACGCAGAGCATAGTGCCGGATCAGTGGAACCAAAAATGATGTCGTCAACGTAGATCTGAACCAGAATGATGTCAGACCCATGACGCTTAATGAATAGAGTGGTGCCAATTGTTCCTTCAGAAAAACCAGAATCAACCAAGAAATCAGATAATTCCTCATACCAAGCTCTCGGGGCTTGTTTGAGTCCATACAAAGCTTTATCCAGACGATAAACATGATCTGGATATTTCTCATTAACGAAGCCTTCTGGTTGATCCACATATACTTCTTCTTTCAAGATCCCGTTCAAGAATGCTGTTTTGACGTCCATTTGATAGATGGTGAAGTTTTTGTGTGCATCATAAGCCATGAACAGTCGAATGGCTTCAATGCGTGCAACAGGAGCGAACGTCTCATTGTAATCGATGCCTTCTTGTTGATTATAGCCTTTTGCTACTAATCGGGCCTTATTGTGAATCACGATCCCATCTTCATCTTTCTTGTTCATGAAGATCCACTTAGTGCCAATGATTGATTTTCCAGGGGGACGAGGCACAAGTGACCTGACTTTCGGTCTCTCAAACTGATTGATTTCTTCTTGCATGGCGATTATCCAATCAGGATCTGCTAACGCTTCGGTGACATGAGTAGGCTCAGTTTGACTTAGGAAACAGGAAAACAGACCGTGTGCACACTCCACTTGAAGGATTTCCAAGTATAAGATCGGGTGGATGAGCACGTGTCCATTTTCTAGCATGAGGGAGTGGCTGAGCATTATTGTGGGATTGCTGATCAACATAAGGATTTTCAGCATGAGAAACATATGAAGATGTAGATTCGGGCGATGTAGTTCCAGTGGAGGTTTCAGCCTCAGCTGTGATTGCAGCAGATGATGGAGTCGATGTGGGAGTAGAAGTTGCAGCTGAGGTTGTAGTAGTGGGTGGAGGAGATGGATCATGTGGTTGTGGATTCTCATATATTTGGTCAAACAGATGATCGAGATCCACTGTGTTGGAATTAGGTCAGGCAGATGAGGTGGGTAATTGTTCTAGAACACCACTGATATCGGGTTCTGAACTGATGTGTCCAGAAGCCAGTTCTTCCTTCTCGTCAAAGGTCACATCGATGCTTTCAATGACCTTCTTTCTGTCTCTGATGTACACTCGGTAAGCTTTAGATGTAGAGGAGTAGCCAATAAACACGCCTTCAAAAGCTTTCAAATCAAACTTGCTACGGTCTTCCCTATCATTAGCCACAAAACACTTGCATCCAAAAACTCTTAGAAAAGAAACATTGGGAGTTCGGCGGTTGATCAGTGACGTGCACTCGTCGTTAGGTGCACTCAAAATAAATAATCAATACGACACTAATACGTAGTATAGTGCAGTAAGGTTCGTATCCACAGGGAAAGGAATACTTTTCTTTTATATAAATAATAACAAGGGGGGTTTTAGATTTGTTTGGTTTAATAACACTAAGATAAACGACCTATATGAGTTTAATTCAATGAGATGGGGACTTGGTTTTGCTTTTATCCACTTAATGAAATGTTCGTCGATCCCGGTTATATCTTTAACTATCTTCCTCTCGAATACTCAATCGAGGAGTATATCCAGTTCATCGAGGGTAGTTATTAATAACGAGATGCGTTCATTAATAAAACTTACTATCGAGTCAATATAGAACAAGCGCCGTATATTAACTTGATAGTAGCAATAAACTTAAGATGAAAACGATTGAGATTGATAACCTCAACACAAGCGGTTTATTGGTTTAATCAATATAATTAATTCCCCTTGGCATATTAACCATGAGATGCATGCATTAATATTCCAAGTTTACTACCGTTGAAAGAACCGGATTAATAACAAGCGTATTAACCGATTGATTCTAGTAATAATTAATATGAGAAACGATACTAGTTGATACTTTAAGTAATGTTTGAGATATTAACATGAAATATGAATAGGAATTAATTAATACTCAAGGAAGAATATTAAAATATATGAATCCTACTATGATTAATATCAAGATGTTAACTAATTGTCATCTTAGTAACACTCCCCGATATTATCATAGAGGAAGAAATAGCTATTACTATAACCAATGTCAAGATGTTAACTAATTGTCATCTTAGTAACACTCCCCAACTTTGATATAGAGATAGTATTTTGAAAGAAAGAATTAATATTCAAGTAAGAAGATTAAAGAAAATAACTCGCAACTTACAAATTCATTTAGCTTCAAAGTAGCAAAACCAAGATGGAAGAGTTTAGCTCCTCATTTGGAGACTACACCATGATGAAAAATATAAAGAAAGAGCTATTCTATACTGAGCTTAGATGTACAAAGGAATTGGATCCCTTTTTGTGAAGGAAAGGAGGTGTATTTATAGGCTTTTGGGATGGGATTCGGGTACTCGATCGGGTATATACATGGTACCCGATCGAGTATGTGTGTAACACCCGATCCGAGGTATACTTGACCGGTTTCAGGGTATTTTCTAAGAGTATACCCGATTGAGTATATATGAATACCCGGTCGAGTATGCTTAGAAAATGGTATTCGAACCATACTCGACCGAAATTCTTTTGAAATTCAAAGGCATACCTGATCGGGCATGTTGGTCTACCCGATCGGGTATAGACATAAAATCGTGGCCGAAATCTTCCCTGCATGTTCCCTTGTCTTCGGATCTGATCCGATTTGAAGTTCCAACCTACTACCCGATCGAGTATAGCTAATACTCGACCGAGTATAGGCCAAAATTCATGATCTTCTTTTGTCTTTGAACTTTTGCACCTTCTTTTCACTTTTTGGGTTCACCAACTGTACTTCGAGTGACCAAAACCTGCTTGAGCTCAGAATATATCTAATCTAACCTATTTACAAGAATTTAACAATCTAATCTATTACACCAAAAGTGTGTAATTTCCAAAGTAAAAGTCAAGCAAAACTAATTAAAAACATAAACATATATATGGAAATTACGAACGTATCAATCAGCTCATATGGTGTTTTTTCAAACCTTTTGTGAATTGAAGTCCTATTCTGAGTGAAGCAAGCAGTGTTGATAGCTTCTGCCCAGAGAAAGTGTGGAAGTTTGGATTGGATTAGCATGGTTCTTGCAGCTTCAACAAGAGTTCTGTTCTTTCTTTCAACCACCCCATTTTGCTATGGGGTCTTTGCTGCAGAGAATTGCGGAATGATGCCAAGAGTCTCATAGAATTCACTGAGTTTTTGATTCTTGAACTCAGTACCATTGTCAGATCGAATGAAGAGGATGGTTGCCTGGAGAAGATTCTGGGTAGTACGAATGAGTGTGATGATGATGTCTGCTGTCTCGTCTTTAGAGCGTAAGAACCGGATCCAAGTGTATCTTGAGTAGTCATCCACTATCACCAGGACATATGATGGAGTATATAGCCCAGGGACCCCCGGCCCACATACTTCCTCTACTACAATCAGGCCCAATAGGCCCAAACGGGCCAAGCCCAGCAAAATGGAGCTCTAAGCAGCCCACAATACGCAAAGGGGTGCCTTCGGCTTTATGGCCGAAGGCTACCAGTGACGGAATCGAGCTTAGAAACATCACAGGAGAACAAGGCTTGAAAACCAAGCCTTCGACAACTGCAGCCCTCGGCAGGTAGGAGCCCTCGGGTAGAAGAGGCATCACAGGAGAACACGCCTTGAAAACCAAGCCTTCGGCAACTGCAGCCCTCGGCAGGTAGGAGCCCTCGGTTAGAAGAGGCATCACAGGAGAACAAGGCTTGAAAACCAAGCCTTCGGCAACTGCAGCCCTCGGCAGGTAGGAGCCCTCGGTTAGAAGAGCCTTCGGCCCATCACCCTTCAGCCGAAGGCATCCACCTCGACAGAATATCCTCTTCACATGCGCCTGGATCACCGTACCAAGTACAAACGTCACATCCAACCACCGCATTTAATGCGGCCACATGCGAGTGTCAGTGCCACCCCGGTCGAGGTGACCCCTCGACCACCAGAAAACTGACACGTGTCCTTATCTAGCATTTATTACTGCTATAAATAGCACCCCTTTCCCCCATTGTAAACCACGCTTAATACATATCGAATATACACTCTCTCTCTTACTTGTTTGCTCTGACTTCTCTCTAGTTATTCTCCGCAATAACCCCTCGGATAAGCTACCCCCCGGGTACACTATCCATCATTTGGTGCTTTCATTGAGAAGCCGAACGATCAAGTAAGAAACCCTCCCCCTTCGCCAAACACTAGCCCTCTACCAAAATGGTGAGAACAACACGTGCCAACTCCAAAAACGTAGAAGACAAGAACCTGGCCCTCGGCGACGTCAACGCCCCCGAAGCCTCTCACAAGGCTCCCGAGGGCGGTGTCATCGCTGGGCTGGAACAGGCGGCTGTCGACCTACGCCTTCAGATCCAGCAGAATGCTCCCGATGCCCGCCTCGGCATCGAGGCCAAGAAGAAAAACCGGAGCGATGACCAAGTCAGCCCTCCGGTCCTCACCATCGACGTTCATTCGGCACTCTCCGCCTTCATCCAGACGCTAACTCAGAACCCGGGTGCCTTCGGCACCCTGGCTCCGGCTCAACCCCAGGTTGGGGAGAACATCGTACTTCCCCCTCTGCCACACCCCTTCGGAAACCCCATCCCTCGGGTTAGGAATGACGAAGGGGTAGTGGCCCAAGACACGGTCTCCCAGGAAGTTCAGTCCCGAGACCGCCACAATGACAACAGAGAAAGGCCCCGCACTTTCGCCCTCAACCGGCTCGGAGGGGGGCAAGACCGCCGAGGGCCCCAAGAAAGCGGAGGGTCTGTCTCGAGGGCAGACGAGGAGCGTCCCCCTCGGGGCAAAGGCAAGGCACCCCTTCATGCCGACGATGCTCGCCACCAGATCAACCAGGCCCACTCGGCCCGGGTTCGTTCGCAGGGGGCGGAGATCCTCCCGAAGGACCCCCGGGACGAAATTATTGCGGCCCTCCAACGCCGACTTGATGAAATGGAGGCCGACAAAGCTCACACCACCACCTCCACCCCTCATTCAGACCTCAAATACGAGGCCATGATGGCCAAAATGGAGGAATTACAGAAGAAGGTAGCCGAGGGCTCCGGGTAACCCATCATCCAGCTCCGGACCCGGACGCCATTCACCCCAAGGGTATTGGCGGCCCAAATCCCGGAAAAGTACCGAGGGCAACTCATCAAGCCCTATGAAGGAAAAACTGACCCCCAGGAACACTACAACAGGTATCAAAACAGCATGATGATGATGGGGGCATCAGATGAATACTTATGTCGTTGGTTCCTTTCCACCTTGGAGGGACCAGGATACGAATGGTTCAATCGATTGCCCGAGGGCAGCATTGACTCTTGGCAAGATCTTGCCCAACGCTTCCTCACCCATTTCGCCGGAAGGAAGCGCGCGAGAAAGCACTTCTCCCAGCTCCTCTCCGTCAAGCAACAGCCTGACGAAATACTTCGGTCCTTCATTGACCGGTGGATGAAGGAGACAGACGAGGTTGAGGGCGCCGACGAGCGTACCCTCCTCGTCCTCTTCCAGGGGGTTCTCCGCAGCAGCCCCTACGCACGGAGCCTCATCACCGACCCCCCAAGATCATACCTCAGAGCACTCCAGCGGGGGAGCCTATACGCCGACGCCGACGACCTCCACTCCTTCAAGAAGAACGAGGGCCAGCCCTCAAAGAAGATAAACAACACGCCGGACCCAGATGTGCCCTCGACCGGAGGCCGAGACCATGGAAGCCACACCCAGCAGGGCCGTAACGAACGCCAATGGCGCCCTCGGCTGGACATGCCGAGGACTCCCCTCACGCACCCGGTGAGCACTATCCTCAACTATGCGGAAGAGCAGGACCTTTTCCCCAAGGACCCTCGGTCGGCGAGGGAGATCTACGCCATCCACCAAGGCGGCACTTATTGCCGTTACCACAAAAGCACCTCCCACAATACAGATGATTGTGTCTCGTTAAAGAAGGCTATTGAACTCTTAATTCAACGGGGTGAGCTCCACCAATTCATAAAAAATGCCCCAAGGAAAAACACCAGGGAGAACACCGATAAAGAAGAAGGGGACATCGCAATGAAGAAACATGAAATCGGGAGGCTCAGCGACGACGAGGAGTTCGAGGAGCCCCAGCCGAAGAAGCGCCACCTCCGCTAATCATGTTCCTCGCCTTCGGTGTTAGTCTCAGCCATGGTCCCTCGACCTCGAGGCACATTATCATCCCCTCGGTCTAGAGCCCTCGGCCTTGAGCGGTGAATCTTAACAAAGCCGTTGTCAAACAACGCACCCCTTGTATTCCGCTTATTTCTATGAATTTAAGTAAACTACAACACAATCCAGACATCTTGTCGGCCCCTTCGAGGCCAAATGCCCAGGTATGGTTGATGGTGTCTAAAGACGAGGGGCCTGTAAAAGGCCCGCGTTTTTGGAGCGGGACGCTCGCCGCGTCGCCGGCGCGCAACGCACGGCGACAAGCCTGAAAGAATGGCTGAGGTGACGAAATCCCCAAACTTGGGGGTGAAACGGCAGTCGTCGGAAACCGACCAAGCCTAGCCCGCGCCGTAAATAGACGACGGGTACCCCCAAGGTCAAGGGACGGTTCAACGCCGGGGGACTAACAGACGAACCCCCGGACGGATCACTTGGACCCCCTTCCGACCGAGGCGGGGAAGCAACCCCCTCGGCCGAAGCCTGAAAGAAGGAACACACATCAGGAGGACTAACATACGACCTCTTGGAACAATCAAGGGACGGCCCAGCGTCGGGGGACTAACAGACGAACCCCCGGACGGATCACTTGGACCCCCTTTCGGCCGAGGCGGGGAATCAACCCCTCGGTCGATGCCTGAAAGAAGGAACATACACCCAGAGGACTCCTGGAACTATCAAGGAAAGGCCATTGGCCTCAATTCGATTCTACATCACCAATGGCCCTCGGCCTTGGCATGATTCCACGTCACCAACGGCCCTCAGCCTCAACATCAGAATGGCCCTCGGCCTTAGCGTGACTCTACGCCACAACGGTTTTGGCCTTAGCGTGATCTCACATCACCAACGGCCCTCGGCCTCAGCGTGATTCCACATCACAACGGCCCTCGGCCTCAACATCGGAACGGCCCTCGGTCTTAAAATCAACAACGGCCCTCGGCCTCAACATCAGAACGGCCCTCGGCCTAACATGACTCTATGTCATAACGGTTTTTGCCTTACATGATTTCACATCACCAAAGGCCCTCGGCCTCAACATGAGGACGACCCTCGGCCTCAACATCAACAACGGCCCTCGGCCTCAGCGTGAGGACATCACAATGGCCCTCGGCCTCAACATCAGACGGCCCTCGGCCTCAACATCAACAACGGCCCTCGGCCTCAGCGTGAGGACATCACAATGGCCCTCAACCTCAACATCAGACGGCCCTCGGCCTCAACATGACCCTATGTCATAATGGTTTTGGCCTTAGCGTGATCTCACATCACCAACGGCCCTCGGCCTCAGCATGATTCCACATCACAACGGCTCTCGGCCTTCATCCCTCCGACATCTTTATTTGATGTCGGGGGCTATCATACAGGCCCATCGGCCTTCATCCCTCCGGCATCTTTATTTGATGTCGGGGGCAATCACACAGGTCCCTCGGCCTTCATCCCTCCGGCATCTTTATTTGATGCCAGAGGCTATCATACAGGCCCATCGACCTTCATCCCTCCGACATCTTTATTTGATGTCGGGGGCAATCACACAGGTCCCTCGGCCTTCATCCCTCTGGCATCTTTATTTGATGCCAGGGGCTGTCATACAGGCCCCTCAGCCTAGCTTTCATCCCTTCGACATCTTTATTTGATGCCAGGGGCTATCATACAGGCCCTCGGCCTTCACCCCTCCGGCATATTTATTTGATGTCGGGGGCAATCACACAGGCCCCTCGGTCTCCATCCCGCCGACATCTGTATTTGATGCCAGGGGCTCTCACACAGGCCCACCTGGCCTTGCACCCCTCCGTCACCTTTATTTGATAACGGGGGGTCCTTACAAGCTCCTCAGCTTTTTCATGCAGGATCTAAGGCTGGTCTTCGATATCCCCTCAGCAGACGGACACAACCACCGCTCAAAAATCTGGGCCGAAGGGTGCATTCCTTTTGCTTCATTCTAGGGGCATCCGGTGTACTCTTTTTCCCTCATTAGGATTTTTTCCCACAGGGTTTTTTCCTAATGAGGTTTTTAACGAGGCATCTCCCCATTGTGGAACAAAAGGCGTCGCCCCTCGGCGGCTCCTGCTGAAGGCATGCATCACTCTACTCCTGTTTCCCTCGAGAAACTCTCGGCAAAAGGAGTGGGGGACTGGGGGACTCCTCTCGGCAAAACACGCAAATGTTAAAAATTTTCTATTTCTCAGCTACAGCAAACTGAGGCAAGATCACAACGGCAATCTACTCCCCTCGACATGATGCTTTCGGCTTACAGAATGCCTCCGGCCACACAATGCCTTCGGCCACATGATGCCTCCGGCCACACAATGCCTTCGGCCATATGATGCCTTCGGCCACATGATGCCTTCGGCGACACAATGCCTTCGGCCACATGATGCCTCCGACCACACAATGCCTTCGGCCACATGATGCCTTCGGCCACATGATGCCTTCGGCCACATGATGCCTTCGGCCACATGATGCCTACGGTCACATGATGCCTTCGGCCACACAAAGCCTTCAGTCAACAAATGCCCTCGGCAAAGCACACAAATGTAGATCTCTCATTACTTTACAAATTACAACAAAGAAACACATACGAGCAACACACTTACACTCCCTTCAGGAAGCTCTCAGCCCTCGACATATGGGGAAATTGAGAAAATGAGGCACCCAACAGAACAGGGAAGCCTTCGGGGAAAACACCACAGCTACTCCTTTTCCCTCAAGTACCTTTCGGCAAAAGGAGTGGGGGACTCCTGATGGAGTATATAGCCCAGGGACCCCCGGCCCACATACTTCCTCTACTACAATCAGGCCCAATAGGCCCAAACGGGCCAAGCCCAGCAAAATGGAGCTCTAAGCAGCCCACAATACGCAAAGGGGTGCCTTCGGCTTTATGGCCGAAGGCTACCAGTGACGGAATCGAGCTTAGAAACATCACAGGAGAACAAGGCTTGAAAACCAAGCCTTCGGCAACTGCAGCCCTCGGCAGGTAGGAGCCCTCGGGTAGAAGAGGCATCACAGGAGAACACGCCTTGAAAACCAAGCCTTCGGCAACTGCAGCCCTCGGCAGGTAGGAGCCCTCGGTTAGAAGAGGCATCACAGGAGAACAAGGCTTGAAAACCAAGCCTTCGGCAACTGCAGCCCTCGGCAGGTAGGAGCCCTCGGTTAGAAGAGCCTTCGGCCCAGCACCCTTCAGCCGAAGGCATCCACCTCGACAGAATATCCTCTTCACATGCGCCTGGATCACCGTACCAAGTACAAACGTCACATCCAACCACCGCATTTAATGCGGCCACATGCGAGTGTCAGTGCCACCCCGGTCGAGGTGACCCCTCGACCACCAGAAAACTGACACGTGTCCTTATCTAGCATTTATTACTGCTATAAATAGCACCCCTTTCCCCCATTGTAAACCACGCTTAATACATATCGAATATACACTCTCTCTCTTACTTGTTTGCTCTGACTTCTCTCTAGTTATTCTCCGCAATAACCCCTCGGATAAGCTACCCCCCGGGTACACTATCCATCATTTGGTGCTTTCATTGAGAGGGCGAACGATCAAGTAAGAAACCCTCCCCCTTCGCCAAACACTAGCCTTCTACCAAAATGGTGAGAACAACACGTGCCAACTCCAAAAACGTAGAAGACAAGAACCTGGCCCTCGGCGACGTCAACGCCCCCGAAGCCTCTCACAAGGCTCCCGAGGGCGGTGTCATCGCTGGGCTGGAACAGGCGGCTGTCGACCTACGCCTTCAGATCCAGCAGAATGCCCCCGATGCCCGCCTCGGCATCGAGGCCAAGAAGAAAAACCGGAGCGATGACCAAGTCAGCCCTCCGGTCCTCACCATCGACGTTCATTCGGCACTCTCCGCCTTCATCCAGACGCTAACTCAGAACCCGGGTGCCTTCGGCACCCTGGCTCCGGCTCAACCCCAGGTTGGGGAGAACATCGTACTTCCCCCTCTGCCACACCCCTTCGGAAACCCCATCCCTCGGGTTAGGAATGATGAAGGGGTAGTGGCCCAAGACACGGCCTCCCAGGAAGTTCAGTCCCGGGACCGCCACAATGACAACAGAGAAAGGCCCCGCACTTTCGCCCTCAACCGGCTCGGAGGGGGGCAAGACCGCTGAGGGCCCCAAGAAAGCGGAGGGTCTGTCTCGAGGGCAGACGAGGAGCGTCCCCCTCGGGACAAAGGCAAGGCACCCCTTCATGCCGACGATGCTCGCCACCAGATCAACCAGGCCCACTCGGCCCGGGTTCGTTCGCAGGGGGCGGAGACCCTCTCGAAGGATTATAGGGTATCCAAACATATATAAAATGGAGAGTTGAGCTAGATAATTGGAGAAGAAGATGAATAGTAGAAATGATATTGTGTATGAATTATCAGTTAGGGTTTACAAGCTCCAAAAGGAGTATATATTGAAGAAATCCGGGTCTGAGCCTCTAATATGGGCCTGACAGACCCGGTTACATAAATGGACTGATAATATAAAAGGCTAATCTAGAACACCTGAATAATAATAATGTACAATAATGAAAATGCTATCAGCTGAGTGTACGTGGGTCGCTGTCCGGGCCCAATAGTCGTGAGACTCGGGGGTCCGAGTCTATATACTCTATTAGGAGTCCTCCACTCCCTGAGTCGAGAGTACTCGAGGCGAAAGGGAGTAGAAATGTGTGCTAATTTGTCATCTTCTGGTGAGTAGACTTCGTGAAAAATTTTGAATTTCTGCTTCTTTGGCTAATGGAGGCGCTAAGTCCCCCGCTCTTCCAGTCCCCCACTCCTTGAGGTGAATGTAGTGAGGTGAAGAGGAGTAGAGTAATTCACGTCTTGAATAGGGGGCCGAGGGTCGACACCTTTTGATCCACAATGGGGAGATGTCTCGTTAAAAACCTCATTAGGAAAAAACCCTATGGGAAAAAATCCTAATGAGGGAAAAAGAGTACATCGGATGCCCCCAATATGAAGCAAAAGGGGTGAGCCTTCGGCCCAGGTGTGAAGCTGCAACGGTGTCCGTCTGCTACAGGGGTGGCCGATACCAGTCTCTAGATGTGAGCAGCTCGGCATGATAACTAGTCCCAGTCATCAAATAAAGACGGCTAAGAGATAGGTCGAGTGACCGTCCATAATATGATGTCCGGGTTATCAAATAAAGTGACCGAAATGTGTGGCCGAGAGGCCTATAACAAGTCCAAGCCATCAAATAAAGATGATCAGGAGAGACGGCTAAGTGGCTGGTATGATGTCATCATTTAGTTGCACCTATACATTCAAATAAAATTGTTATAATTTCTTGAGCTTATGATTTGCTATTGGATTCAGGCCTGAATTAAGTTGCCTCAAATTTCCAAGCTGCAGCTCAAGCTAGGTTTCTATGCTTAGTTGGAGCGTGGCATGCATAAAGGACTGAACCTACCGCTGAGGGATTGCAGTTCATTTCTGATAGCTAGAGGCACACATAACTCATACAAAACATAGAAACTAGAGTATGCATTTGATAACATTTAGATTGGGAGCTTACTATCCACACTCGTTTGACGTGACCCGGTGGCGCGAGTGTGTGTGCTCGCCCGGTGTACGCGAGTGCTCGGAATTCATAAGTCCGTTTTTTCAATGTCAAAAAATACACACTATTTAAAAAATAATAATGATAGTAAATTAATAATCTAGCTCAACTTGTCACTCAAGTTCGTAGCTGGGATCCGCCAGACGCTATTTCAGGTCTTTTCACGGATGACTCGCCCCTTGAGATTTAAGTTTGATGCTATATTATTAAAATATTTCATTTATGTTTTGTTTTGTTTTGTAATTTTCTTTATCAAATTATGAATTTGACAAATTATATAAAAATTAGAGAAAGAGCACTTAGCTTTTAGTGGGCTGAATATTTGACTTTGATATATGAGCCCAGATATCTTTGACTCCACTTTATAAGCCCAGTTGTCCAAGGTCCATCTGCAAAGCAGTGAGCTCCAAGCCTCGATGAAAACCAAGATATGCGGAGGGTGAGACGGCTGATGTGGAACAGTTGAAGTCTCCAGCTAGCCTGTCGCCGGAGATGTCCTCAGCCGTCGGCGCCGTCAGATAGCAGCTGTCTCCGAAGAAAGAGGAGGACCCACTCGACTCCGCCGCTGCCTTTGCTGTTGGAGATCCTTTAGGCCGTTGCTGCCGCCGGAGATAATACTACTCTCGTCGCTATAGAGGAGGCCCTTTGGAGAATAGGCTGCCTACGTTGTCCGACCCAAACGAGGCCACCAAGAAGTGACGTTGCTGGGCCTCCTGCTATCTTGCTTGAGGGGTCGAAGTAAGGCGAGGCTAAGGCTGTTGACCGGATTCGAAGGGAGCCGGCTCCTGAGGTCATTGACGAGGCCTATTAAATGAGGGCGCATGTGAGTCAATACAACAACAGCGGAACCCAGGTTTCCAGCAGGACGTCGAGTTTATCTGTAAGATTCAATTGCGGCAACAAGATCTGGGAATGGGACAACCAGATTGGCAACAACGACGATCAAAGCTAGTGACAGTAGCTTACGCCGGCAGCTACCCATCTAGCTCAGATGTGGAATTTTCCAGAGCAGTTTTTTCAGATTTCTTGTAAATGGGATGAATTTTTTGGATGTTTTTGGGAGGATTTCTCACTTGATTATGCTCAAACTCTCAATGAAAGCACCATTGATGGATTATAGGGTATCCAAACATATATAAAATGGAGAGTTGAGGTAGATAATTGGAGAAGAAGATGAATAGTAGAAATGATATTGTGTATGAATTATCAGTTAGGGTTTACAAGCTCCAAAAGGAGTATATATTGAAGAAATCCGGGTCTGAGCCTCTAATATGGGCCTGACAGACCCGGTTACATAAATGGACTGATAATATAAAAGGCTAATCTAGAACACCTGAATAATAATAATGTACAATAATGAAAATGCTATCAGCTGAGTGTACGTGGGCCGCTGTCCGGGCCCAATAGTCGTGAGACCCGGGGGTCCGAGTCTATATACTCTATTAACATATTTCTTCCCATTGATACTTTGTGTACGCATGGGCCCACAAAGATCCATGTGAACCAGTTCAAGAGGTCGTGTAGTGGAAGCTGTCATTTTCGCCTTGTGAGAAGCTATTTTCATTTTTCCAAGTGCACACGAATCACACAGATGATTACATTTGCTTTGTAGTGCTGGCAGACCAATGACGAGCTTCTTTGATGATAATGTATGTAGATCACGACAGTTCAGATGAGACATCCTCTTGTGCCACAGTTGATTAAGTTCAGAGGACGCTCTTGACAGCAGGCAGACATCTGTATTGGGAAACACTGTTTTCAGCACAATGGTATAGAGACCAGATTTGCATCTACACCTCAGAATGGTGTCTCCTTGTTCATCCTTCACACAACACTTGTTAGCTCGGAAAATGACTTTCATGCCCTTGTCACAGAATTGACCGATGCTAAACAAGTTGTGTGTTAACCTGGCAACATAAGAAACGTCTTTGATAGTGACCCTGCTGTAGCAGATATCTCCAAATCCAAAGATAGGAGCAGAGTCACTGTTTCCAAATCTCTCTTTCCCACCAAACTTGTCAACGTAGTTGCTCAACAGCTCTTTCTTCCCAGTCATGTGTGTGGAGCAACCTGAGTCTAAGTACCACACATGACTGACCTGCAAAATTAAGTAGCCTTAGGTACCCATTTAAAGACGGGTCCATCCTTTTTATGTGAAGAAAGAATTGAATCAGTTTTAATTTGAATAACATGACAAAGAATTAGAGGAAGCCTGTTAGTCAGTATTATTTTGAGGTAAAACAAAAGTTGTTATCATAGTGATGGACTAAAAAGAAATCTAACGTAAACGACAAGGGCGAAAAAAATTTGAAGAGATGTAAAACAAAATGTCCCATATTTGCATGGACTAAAACATATTTAAACCTATAAATAACTACATATCTTCATATCTATGATTAAAATAAAAATGACTTTAAAATGTGATTAGTAACTGTAGAAGTAACTTAGTTATAGTAACTTATGTCCGTTTTAAAATTTAATTGAATATAACACTATATTATAATACGGAGTAACTATTAATTTTATTTGAAGTTTAAAAAAATACTTCAGAATAAGGAAAGTGACGTGATTGGCAAAAGTAGAACAAGGAAATAAAAAAGGAAAAAAACGCAAATATGGAGTATTTTTTCTATTTTATACCCGAGAAACAAAAAAAAGCCGGAAGCTTGAAAGAGGCGAGAATCTCAACTCTGAAGCTTCTCACTATCACAGACTCACAGGGTTCGTATTTTATACTTTCCGGCTTTCCGCTGAACACTTCTTTCTCACTTAAAAGCGTCTCCATCCCCGTCTCCATATTTTTTTTCCAATTTTTTTTTTTCAATTATTGAAATATTATTTCTACCATATTCTTATTCCGAGTATTGTATATATATATACTGTTTGTACTCGATGAGTTTCTTCTACGCCAATTGCCCAGTGCTGAATCTTCTTCTCCTCTAGCTTTCATATATTGCCTAAACCCCTGAATCGGCAGATTGGGTTGTTATTTGATTGCTGATTCAGAGGGTTCTCTAAATTTCCGCCCAGCAGTTTCAAATCATGAAAGGCAAAGGAGTGCAGGATGTGGAGGTCAAGAGAGACGGATTCTCTTCAAATTCTCAATTGGGTTTTCAATGGAGTCTCCAAGATGCGAACTTTTGCCCGGGTGGGCTTTTTGCCTCTGTGGGGCAAGTGGGGGGCAGTATGGATTTTGGCGTTTCACCTCCAAACCAACCAGACTCTCGGGACAGTAACGGGGGGTTCAAGCTTCCCAATTTCGATTTGTATTTGAAGTACTTCTCATCACTTGAGGGGTTTAGGGTTCTTGGAGTTCCTGGAGAGGAGGAAGGGGCTGGCAAGAAGAAGTCCAGGCTGAAGCTTAAGGTTAAGGTTGGGAATCCTTCACTTAGGAGGTTGATAAGTGGTGCAATTGCAGGGGGGGTTTCAAGGACTGTTGTAGCACCCTTGGAAACCATTCGGACTCATTTGATGGTTGGGAGCAGTGGGCATTCAACTACAGAGGTGTTCAATTCTATTATGGCACATGAAGGGTGGACTGGATTATTTAGGGGAAATTTGATTAACGTGATTCGTGTTGCACCTAGCAAGGCCATTGAGGTAGACTTCTAAGTATAAGTCTTGTTTTAAGTTTGATTGACATGTTTGTAAATCTCTGTTTTAATTCTGTGTAATTATTATTACTACTATTTTCTTGAGACATTGATTTTGTTGTTGGAAAAATTTAGTCTTTTCTGTTTTAGGTTTGATGGATGTGTCGGTTAAGTTGACCTGTTATTCCATATTTGTTTCTTGTGGAGATTTTTTTTGTTGGAAAGATTTGATCTTTTTTTGAGGTTTGATTGATATGTTGGTTAAGCTGTGCCCTATTCCACTTTTATTTATATATTGAGAATTTGAGTTACTATTTGTTGGCAAAATATGATCTTTTTTAAGCTTTGATTGATATTTTAGTTAAGTTCTCCCCTATTCCACAGCTTTTTACAGAATATTATTTTCTTGACAACATTTGTTTTTTTAAGGTTTTATTAATATGATGGTTATGTTTTGCCCCATTCCACATTAATTGGATTGTTGAGATATTATTTTGGTTGTTGACAATGAAATTTTCTGAATTACGTACTCATGAGAATTCCAAAATAAGCCTTTATGAACTTATTAAAGTACATACGTTATGCTCAAAATTGCTAAAGTAGAACATTTTAGGCATTGAGCTACTGTGACACCATTGTTGTACATTTACTCTCATTTTGGAGAAGTTGTTTACTGTGGAGATGCATCATGTGTACTTGCTTCTTTTTATGTTGGCATGGGAATAAACATTGCTGTCAAGTTTCATCTTTGGTTATAAAACACTATTATGTACTTTCCCCTTTTGAACATGCTTATGGTAGAAGGTTTATCTTGAATGTGCAAGAGGTTCACTTTTTAAAAACTTTGTAATATTTGTTTGCTGGCTGACAGTTTATGCTAGGTCACATTATAACTAGTCCTAGATATTCTTTCAAAAAAAAAGCTAGTCCTAGATATGAAACTTGGAATGGTTTTGTTTTCATTTTCAACAGTAGCAACAGTATAGCAACATTATTTTCATGTATGCCTCACATGAAAAGTAATGCCTCACAACATTGTTTCTCTCTCTCTCTCTTTTTATTATGCACCAGAAGTTTACTTTCCCTTGGATTAGAAAACTGCAATCACTGCATTGATTGGTGTCATTCTTCAGAGGTGAAGAAGAAAGATCAAGTCTTTTGCACTATGCCTTGCCACTTTAATGACAGTGAATTCAATTTTGATATACAGTTTATACTTTATAGTATGGCTGCTAAATGTCGTTCGTGCTATGCAGCTTTTTGCTTATGACACGGTAAAAAAGAACTTGTCACCCAAACTTGGTGAGCAGCCTAAACTTCGTGTTCCTGCTTCATTGATTGCCGGAGCATGTGCTGGCGTCAGTTCAACCTTGTTGACATATCCTCTTGAGTTGGTGAAGACTCGACTTACAATTCAGGTTAATTTCATGGCACTTTTTTTGTTTCCGGACACAAAACCATTGTTTGAATGATATATTGTCTATTTGGACCCTGGTAAACACTAGAGAAGGAAAAAGTATCAAGGAAAAACTAGAAGAAAGAAAGAAATAAACTGTTGAGGAAAGACAAAAATAGGCTAAAACCTAGTGCTTTTTATTGACACTCATTTATTATTATATCTTACACTTTTATATAAATACTTCTATATACTTCCAAAAGGTTGAATGCCCAACCTCAAAGCCCCCCACCCCGAAAATACTTCTATATACAGATTATCTAATTGTGTGTAAAGTTCAAACAAAAAATAGACTACTCATATTTTGAGCTTATTTAGCTGG